>OX421450.1:9934321-9954321 GCA_949126865.1 Montipora capitata
AAGAAGGCCAACAAAATCTGTACCTTGCTTAGTTCGCATTTTTGAGCGTTAAAATATAATTTTGGGTCCTGTGTTTCTGACGGCAAGTCGTATATTTTGAGGTCTTCCATCCAGATACTAACCCCGCCGAATAGCATTTAACTTTAGTGAACCTTTGTCGTGGAAAGCTGTCAGACGCTCGGAGTACACCACTTAAACTCGCTGTGGACAAGAAGTTGAAGGGAACGTCATGTCAGCCTCGAAGTCAATGTTTCTCGATACCCTTTTATTTTCTTTAATCTTTCTGGGTTTAGTATTTTACTAGTAGCCACATGTCTTCTCAGGGCATAGCACTATAATGATTTACGATACCAAAATAATATCGTGTACTATTAGGGCTACATATTACGCAAAGACAATAGACCACTTTCGATATATTAAAATTCAGCTTGGCAGCGAGGCCTAGAGGACACAAACAAAGGAAACTGAATGAACATGTTTATTCATTTCTTTTTATTGTGTCCTCTAAGCCTCACTATCAAGCTGAATTTTAATATATCGAAAGTGGTCTATTTGAATCTCCTGGAAAACAAAACGCAGCTCAGTTGACAGTTATGGAGTAAAGCACTGTGTCAAGTTACTGCATACCACACGTACGCAATGCGTGCTTATTTTTGTCGTTGTTGTTGTTGTTATTTTCTCCGATGAAGCGAAGACATCATAATTCATGTGAAGGGAAACGTTTGATTTGAATTGGTTCGGTGATTGCAACTACAATATCTCGATCCTTTATTGATACGAGAGAACCCCTTTCCAGCCTTCCTAATAAGGTTAACTCGATGTTATATGACTACTGAGGTATTTTTTGTCTTCCCTATTCTGTTGGGAATTGAAATGTCTCCTCTCTTTCCGTAATATCTCTCACTTTTCTTTTCTTTTGTACGTCTTTCAGGTACATATAAGGATACCAAGTGAGATAGAGCAGTGCTCATCATGGGGAGATCCACATTACCGGACGCTTAAACCGCTTGACTTTGGACCGTAAGTATATTTACTATTATTTCATGAATCACATATTTTCTTTTGTTGTTCAACATCCTTTATTTAACTTACATACTTCATGAATATTTAACTAACTGAAAGTCCAGGGAGGGCTTGATAATGTAGCGGGGAAGATCGGGGCTGATGAATTGAATAAATTGCTAATTATAAATGCAAGGGCAATATCTATATTAATACCCGGTATTTATCTGTATATTGCCCTGCTGCCTTGGGCAATATACAAATAAATCCCTTCCATTTATAATGAGCAATTAAAGCAAATCATATACGGCCTTTGACCCCGCCAAACATTCTGAGAAAATTTCTCCCTTTAACACAAATATAGAAATTTATTCTGCAACTATAGAAAATACAGTAGTATCCCATATATCATGCAGGCTATGTGTTCACTCTAAGAAAATTTTAAGTCTTTGGATATTACAAACGAGCAATTCTGGAACACAACACTGTTTGATCCTTTCACAGTCTCGTTGTTGTCATCTTGGCAAAATCTTTTTACTTCGTCATCAACTAACTGATCTACTTCTCCTTTTAACGAGGACTAGGCTTCCCTTTCTCCTACGGATCTTTCGAATCGATAATTTAATGCTTTAGAAATCTCAATTTTGGTAGAGACATCAGGCCTCTGATACCTTTGTAAAGATCTGATATCTCGGTGGCCCGTACGCTCCATAATCAACTTATCTGAGATTCCTTTTGCCAGTCCACGTGTTGCTGTTGTGGCCCTCAGACTGTGATTGCTGAATTGGCCCTGTAGGTCTGCGTCTTTACACATTTTGCTAACAACGTTTCCAAGCTTGTTATGTCCAACAGAAGTATTTTGCGTTAGGAAAATTTCGTCGTCACCATCCATTGCCCCGCTCTCACAAGTGCACTGGCCCCCCAAAAAATACCAAGACAAAAATAAAAAAACACAAAAGGTTTGAAATTTGATTGTTGTCGGCTCACCAAACAAACAATGCGCTATTGTTCTCCTTTTCTCACCTAAGTGAGAGCAAGTGCTTTGAACAAATTATGACCTGTGAAACGCCCTTTCTCGATGCTGTGTGAAAACCTTTACAATACTTACAATGAAATACGTCATTGTCTGCGGTCGGATCAAAAAATGACAAACAAACAGATGTCAAAAACAAGTGGCCAATTATTGCCCTGTGAAAGACGACCTTTATGTAACCTATACCTCATGAATAATATCATGAAATAAGCCTACGCCCCTCGGGATGTATATGGCTTAATACCGACGTTCTCGGGCTTTATCTCTTACATAAACTCCTTTATGTGGCTGGTATGACGGCTGGTAATAAACCATTTTACAGTTCGTGCTCAGTTACCAAGGCCTTTGAATAAAAGCGAGGCTGGAGTTGACCTTGTTTGATACAGACCTCACTGCTTTTCTTATGTAAATAGAAACTCGTCAGCATTTACAACAACATGTTTTATATAAGAAAAGCAATAAGGGTTGTATCAAAGCAAGGTCAACTCTAGCCTAGCTACCGGTAACTGAGCACAAAACTGTAAAATGGTCTATTTCCGTGGCTGACAGATTGATTTCCCGGGAAACAATGACTCATTCTCCAAGCATTCAGAATTAAATGAAAATTTAATAAAACGATGATTCCATTCGTGCTTGTTGAATATGAGACTGGTACTATCTCATATCCAATGCGCGCTCATGGAATACATTAGAGCGGTTTTCAAATGAGTGTCCTAAAACCAAAACCAAAGTAATTACTTTGGCCAATAAAAAAGGACGGAGATAATCCGGTAAACCAATCAAAACTCGAAGTAATTACACGTAGCCGACACAAAGCGCGGGAAAATGTGCACGCGCGAACCATGATTGGTTTTGGTTTCACTTGCGGTTGGTTGAAAAAGTGGCCCAAGAACTTTGAACCAATCACTGAGTGAAGTAGATGCAAAACCAAAATAATTCGCTCATTACTTTCGACACTCAATTGAAAACCGCTCTATTGTTAACTATTCATTAATTTGTATCATACCCTTCTTAAGCCCTGGTCAAACGGACTCGCAAGTAGACGCAAGTTCACAACTTGCGTCTACTTGCGACTCCGTTTGGCCAGGCCTTGCGTGCACTTGCGTTGACTTGCGAGGACTTGCGCTCACTTTGGTCGAGATCAAATTTTCCCGCAAGTCGACGCAAGTTTTTTACCGTTTGCCCACCCTACCCATGTCAACGCAAGTTGGTTGACCAATCAGACTAAAAAAAAAGAGGTTTTTTTTCTTGGGACTTGCGTGTACTTGCGAGGGAATTTGCGAGTCCGTTTGGCCACCCAACGCAAGTCTCTACGCAAGTTCAACTTGTGGCTGCTTGCGACTACTTGCGAATCCGTTTGACGAGGGCTTTAAAACAGAAAAAAAGACGAAACAAAACAATGGCACATGAATTATCGTTTAACCATGTAAGCACCATTTCAAATTTCATTGGACAGGCAGTTTCTGTAGAATCGTGAAATGAGTAGTCGACTCGGTCAGCCAAGAGCGTCTTAAACAATAAGTGAGGTGTGGTTTATAGATAAGAGTTCTGATTTGTAAGCGTAGAGCAATTTTCCCATCTCCAGCAAGAACCATAAACCCCATTTTACCCAGAAAAAAACAAAAGCGAATGTCAATAACATTCGTGGTGCTGCCGTTTATTATTCCATCATATGAAAGAGCCTGAGTGTATTCTATGAATCCTCCCTTGAAGCTTGCTTAGTTCATTTAAATCATATACCCAATGCAGGGAGGCAAATAACAGTCGGTCATTGGCCGACCGTACTGAGATTTCAACTGTGATCGGACATTATGCCAGGACAATTTTTTTCATCGTGAATCATATTACGGTAAGGAGAGATTAAAAATCTACCTTGAGTGAATCTTATGGCTTTGCAGTCGATCTCAAAGTCACGAAAGTTTCTGACGTTAGCGTAGTTTTTACCGTATGTGCTTTTCGACAAGTAGCGAAACAATTTTTTTTTTTACAAGTCTTGCCTGTCACTCCCCTGGTAAGAGGTGTCTTTGTGCATAGAGCCTTCTGCGCGTATTTTCTTAGGATCGAGAGGGTAGTGGAAAATGCGTAGATTTCTCTGGTGGACACAGTAGAATCATTAACTTAACCTGCAATGGCGTCGAAAGTCATGTAACGCGAATGGCGTTTTAGTGAATCCTTGAACAAAATATACCCTTATGGAGATCAATAATGGAAAGTCAGTTGGATAAACTAGGCAGGCGGTGAAAAACAAACACCTGGAATCTTAAAAGCGACGAGTAATGGACTTCGACAACAATCTATCGCCCGTCCAGCCGAAATCAAAGTGAGCTGTATTTCTAATATTTTACCAAGTGTGCTGTTATGTAGAACACTGAAACCAAATGGAAAATTATCTGGTAACTTATGGGTTCAACAAAGACAGAGAACGAATGGGACACCTTAAGTGGTTTTGTGATCAACTCTGCACAGTCTTCAGGAAAAAAATAATTGGAAATGTGACAGCCAAGAATTATTTGAAAGAAAGCTTGTCGTCTATTTTGTGCTTCATTATTCAAAGAAAAGGTTCTTCATGGAAACGGTTTGATCCTGAAATTTAGTTTGTTGTAATATTGCGCATATTTGACACGACTGAGTTTTTTCTCTTCACGCACGTAATGAAATAGGAAGGGGCTTTTGCCTCTAATAGCAAATATGTTGTTTGTTTCACAAAACTGTTCGCTGGAAAAGGTCGCCTTTATGAATTCATCATGTTTTATCATATGCGAGCTTAAGTGGATAGTTTTTATGGCAATAGTAAAGCATTTTTGTGTGAAAATGAGGTTAGCGTCTTTCTATTGTGCTAACTTCATTAAATATAAATATACATTCTGCCTCGTGAGTAACCAGCAATGGCGTGAAAAGTCATTGCAACGCGAATGGCGTTTTAGTCAACAAAATATGCTCTCATGGAGCTCAATAAGGGAACGTCAATTGAATGAACAAGACAGGCGATGATGATCTGGAATCTTAAAAGCGACGAGTAATGTACTTCGACAACAATCTTTCGCCCGTCGAGCTGAAATCAAAGTGAGCTGTATTTCCAATATTTTATCACGAGTGTAGTGTTAACCAAATGGAAAATTATCTTGTAACTTATGGGTTCAACAAAGTCAAGTAAAAAATAATAATTGGTAAATGTGACAGTCAACAATTATTTGAAAGAAAGCTTGTCGACTATTTCGTTCATCATTATTGAAGGAGAAGGTTCTTCAGGAAAGGGTTTGAACCTGAAATTAATTTTGTTGCGTACATGATAATTTGACACGATTGAGTGCACACAATGAAATAGGAAGAGGTTTTTGCCTCTAAGAGTAAGTATGTTGTTTGTTTCAATAAATGTTTCGCTGAAAAAGGATTCTGTGATATTTTCTGCCTTTGTGAATTGTAATGTCATGTTCTGTATTGAATTTTCGAGCTTAAGGTTGAAATGTGATACGGCAGGATATTTTTAGTATTGCTCTGTAAGCAGGAATGGTTCACGAGAATAAACAGGTCTGTTGAAAGCGTGCTTGAGTTTCAACAAAATGAGCCCCGAAATCAGCAAAAAATTGTGACGCCGATGAATAATAAAGTAGCTGCTATTTCCAAAATGATGGAATTACCTGGTGATAAATAACCTCGTCTTGGAGAGTAAATTTTTGACTTTGCAGAAACAATGGTCAACCTCAAGAGTTGGGCGATTGTGATCTTTGCTTTGAATTCGCTCATTTATTGTCAAACTTTATAACACTTGACAGAAAAAGAAACTTACGAAAACCCGGTATCTTGCCATCATTTGACACAGATGCTTCACTGTTTGGCGAGTAAACAGGCCGCGGTAACATCACACCGCCCGCTGACTTCCGTCGATGTCACTTTCGATTCAAGCTAACAAAATCTGTACCTTGCTGAGTTCGCATTTGTTAGCGTTAATAGTATTTTCGGTCCAATGCTTCTGTTTTACGAAGGGGTATATGTTTTAGGTCACCCATCCAGATACTAACCCCGCCGGAGAAGAAGTAAACTTTAGTATTAAAAAGCTGTTAGATGCTCAGAGGGCACGCTTAAACTTGTGGTGAAAAGAAGTTGTGAGGGAACTTGAAAATGATCAACACGTCAGCCCAGAAGCCATTGTCTCTCACTTCCCTTTTATTTTCTTCAATCTCTCTGGGTTCAGTACTTTGCTAGTAACCACATGTCTTCTCAGGCTATTTACCCAAGACCTCTACCATGGCACTACAATGATAGACAATACCAAACAATATCATGCACTGTTAGAGCTACATCTTACGCAAAGACAACTTGAATCTCCTGGAAGACAACACACAGCTCAGTTGACATTATGGAATTAATCGCTGTGTTACTTCACTACCACACGTAAGCAATGCGTGTCTATTTTTCTTCTAAAGAGGACAGGAATTTCTTCTTTCTGACAAAATTAATGATTAATTAATATTATAGGCCGGTAGCCAGGTTTTTAACCTCAGAAAAGGATCTGTTTCGTCGTACGAACGTGTGAGGACCTGTGAGCAAAAGGGCCTCTGCTGGTATGACTTCTGGTTGACCCGTTAAATAGTCTTAATAATCCCCAACTTGAAAACATTGCCTGGGATGAGGCACGCACCACAGGAAACCCAGTGTACCCTCACAGAGGGTCTAGTTCTAGAGTTATCGCAGTAAGATTTCGCTGTGACACTGGTTGTTTACCATTTACAAGCAGAAACCGGTTGGTACTAGGGTTGTTCAAATGGTAAGCAAAAACTCCCGAATGGGAAATTTAGTTGGGATCGGCGTTTACCGAGAGAGTCTGGAGGGAGGCAACATCGTTGGGGATTGCAAATGGTAAACGTTTTCCGTTTGCCAAATCATGTTTGGGAATTTTGGACTACGTTCCAAGAATTCCCGTTTTCTCCGGAAAATTTCCGTTTGGGAAGACCAACATAGACCGAATGCATAAATGGCGGCCAAAAAAATATTCTTTTGTTTATGTGCTAATTAGACTCACTAGCCTCGTTTGCATGTACAAAATACAAAAGAAATGTTGCTTGAGAGCGAGGCTAGTGAGTCTAATTAGCACATAAACAAAAGAATATTTTTTGGCCGCCATTTATGCATTCGGTCTATAGGCTACCATTTACATTCCGACCGAAATTTCCGGACTTTTGTGGTAAATGGTAAACAACCACTGAAAGCAATTCACAGAAATTTCGCGCTGGTGTTGTTTTCTCGTCGGAATGCGTCTGATGATAATACTTTATACAAAACACAAATCAATTGGCCCGATCACTAGAAGGTAATAGCTCGATAATTTTAGCGGAGCGCTCGCGCGGAGCACCATTGTTAAGAAAGTTTGGTAACCCATCGAAGCGAGAAATGTGGTTTTATAGCCAAGACGTCGTCGACCGTCCGTACGTTCGTACGTCCACCCATTCATGTATGCCAATGTGACCAGTATCATGTTAGTTTACAGCCTACATCTTTGATGTTGGACATCCATGTTTTGATCAATTGACACCTGTCAAAACAAGGTATCCGCTGACCAGTCACGTGACCATATCGCAGGCTCAAGCTTAGAGTTCACCAAGGTCAGCTGTTTCTTTTGAATTTGACCGCTGACCAGATACTGGTTTTCTATTGGCTTGCAAGCTCAACCCAGGTTAACTCACCTAAACGTAAGCGAGGTTTCATTTTTCGTGCGCTTTCTGTGGCTCGACGCGGCTACACGGCCATACCACATCAACTATAGTTCTTGTCTGATAATAGTCATTGTAAAGCAACACAATTCAAAGTGTGAGATGTATTTAGTGAATGATAGATAACAAAAACATGTTAGTGAAACAGAGTATAAGCTTTAGTGGTTGCATTATGATAGCACGAGACAAGGGTAAACGCAAACTCTTTGGTAACCGCAGTGTTATTGTATTTTCGATATTGCATAAAGGCTTTTAGGCCAGATTGAATGACGAGCGAACGAGTGTAGTAGGCTTTGAAAGTGTAATTGAGTAAAATAAAAACGCAATGATACAATCCTTTTGATCGGGAACTAGCGTCGGGAGATATTCCCGCACACTTGGTCCTTCGAGACGGATACATTTTGACTCCAGAATAAATGGCAGAGCTTGTAAAAGCAAAGCGAAAGACAAGAAGTGGACATAAGGCCTGTGTGACACAGATTCTTCCAGAAGCAAAGGAGCTTGTTGCAACTGGACATTGCACACCAGAAACACGACCGAGATTTACGAAATTGAAGGCAAGTCTAGAGGAACAATCGACCAGCCTTCAACAGCTAGATGAAGAGATTTTGAATGGCCTCGTGAGCGTGGAGGGCGTAACCGACGAAGAAATATTATAGCAGAAGAAGTTCGTACTGCTGGTGATCTGAAAGGAGAAATCAGCGGAACAATTACTTCCTGGTTGACCTTCTGAGGCCTAAATCTTCTGGCGGTCATCATCAAGAGCCATACAGAACGCTAATGCTAGTGAAAGTTCACAAGTTAGTCCAGCGTCTTCTCAACCTAATATGCGTGCCAGGCTTCCAAAGCGGTTTAATGGCAAAATCGAGGAGTGGCAAGAATTCTGGGACTGCTATGAAAGTTCCATCCACTCGAATACGAGTGTCGATAAATTTTCGTATCTTCGTGGTCTCTTGGGTGGAGCCGCAAAAACAGCCATTGCTGGACTTGCCCTTACAACGGCAAACTATCAAGTCGCCATTGATTTGTTGAATGAAAGATTCAAGAAGGATGTTGTGATTGAAAGAACGCACGTAAACGATCTCTTGAACGTAAGCCCAGTATACCACGACAAGGACACAGTAGGCCTTCGAAGGCTCTATGACACAGTATAAGTCCATCATCGCGGACTGAAGGCTACTACATACGAAGGAATTGTTGTGCCTGCGATTATTGGCAAACTACTGAAAGGGGTGCGATTGCAAATCACGCGAGGAAAAAACCATCACGAATGGAAAATGGAGGATCTGTTAAAGGAACTTCTGACTGAACTTGAATTGAAGGAAGAGCATTGCGTCGCACAGTAGGAATCCCTATGCACGGGATAAAGAGAAGGGAGGACGAACAGGGATAGGATTAAACTCTGCAAGCCTCTCTGGCGAAAACGAACGATTTTTGTTCCTATTGTAAGGGTGGGCATGCCCACCAAGACTGTTTGAATGTGAAATCCGTAGAGGAGTGAAAACATCTTTTACGTAAGTATGCTAGATGTTTTATTTGCGCCCGAAAGGGCCATATTTCGCGTGATTGTAAGTCGAGAATATCCTGTAGTGTTTGCATGGGAAAGCATCATTTTTCTATTTGTGATAGGGAAATAGCACGCAATAGGATCATTTTGGTCGCGCCCGCAACAGTTATCGCATTGGCGCTGTGCGTTACGACAATTCCGGCCTCGCCTTCGCTGTTTAATTCATAGGATCCGGGGGAAGCAATGCGATACAAGGTGCACAGGCGATTGCTAGTCGCTCTATTCATGTAGGGTCCGTGGGGAGGGTTGCCTTGCAAACCATGCAAGCTGTCGTTAAGGGTCCACAGGCGGATTTTTCGCGTGTTGCTAAGGAAGTGAAATGTTACTTCCGGTGACTGACGTCATCATATCATGAGCTGACAAGAAAACCCACTCACAAGCAAAAATCACTGCACTTACTGTTGTTTCCATCGAAGGTTTTTCCTCGCTCTTCCTCGCGCTCGCTCTCAGATCAACTGCGCATGTCAAATGAACTGACTTCCGGTTTGAGAAAAAACAAAATTTCCGGCAGTCTTTAAATTGAATTATTATTTTTTTATATGGCACGTTTCACCCCCAAATACAGAATATAGCTAAGCATTGATTTTTTCAAATCATCTTTTTTTTTAATGTTATGGGTATTTCAGTATCGTTTATCTCTATAAAAAGAACATTTTTTAAAATAAAAAGAAAACCATGCTTGGCTTGATGCAAAAACGAATACACATTATCAAACCACTGGTAAAATACCCAACTTGCGTAGCACGTAGACAAATTTAGAGTTTTCTTTTATTGGTCACGTGATCATGGGCGTGGCATGATGACTTCATATTTAGGGACGAACCATTAGAAAAGTGATGGGGGGGATGGGGAAAAAAACCAAAAAAAAACTTCATGCAAGGGAAAATGCCAAGAAAAAAAATTCACGCAAAGAAGAAGGTAAAGAAAAAAAATTCATGCAGAAGGAAGGTGCAATTGTGACTTTTATTTACAGTGCATTTCACAAAACGTTTGACAGGCGATTTGCGAAGTTCGTTGTAAATTTCATAAGTTCGCTTCGAGCTTGAGAATTTCAATACGTAACTGTCAATCAAAGGGCAAACTTTGAAAGTGTTAAAAAGGGTTGACAGCCCTACACGACTCCCTTGTACGTGGTCTGGTTTCTGTTACCTTTGTCATAATTTGGCTTTCTTGATCAGTACATATTTGAATGGACGCCTCTTTTAGGCGGTTCGTGTAGTATTCATTTAGCAATGGTTTTTGCCCTTTGAGGCTTTATATTTGAATCTCTATACTGCTGTGATACGTTTTCTTCCAAGAAAATACTTGGTCTCGAAAGTAATGTTTTTAGTTTCTTGGTGTTGATTTTCTCAGCAGTAATGTGAATGTGACCTTATGGCGTCTCGCTTTTGCGCCAATTTAATTCTAGGCTCGACCGATATATTCATCGGCGGTAGAAGCGAGTGATCTTCTGGTTTTAAATGTTTGACCTGGGCCCGGGTTCATTTTGTTTTTGAACGCCTGTTACATTGTGCCCTGTATCAGTGAGGTAGCTGGCTTCTTATAGGCTTTGTATGCCTTTTTTTCTGCGTTTCTTAGCAGATCGTTATGCTCTTTGGAGGCGTTGTTTTTTTTTTTTAATTCTTTCACTCGTTTTTCTGACTTCTTCAGCGTGTTTTGGTTTGTGGCCATGGTCAGTAGCTGTCCTCCTTGAACCTCTGGAGTTAATTCGTTCTCGTCGATGCTCTTTTGATATTTGATGTCGATGTCTTTAGGTCGCTTCTTTGTCGAGGCATTAAGATAACCAGACTCTAGATGGAAGTTCTCTGACATATTATTTGGTCAGGCAAGACCGCGGTTTCGATCCTATCATGTGGATCTCATCAGTTGCCGATAGCTTAATTCAAGGTGAAGAGCTTTGTCTCTCTTTGTTTCTCATTTGTATATATCATTCTCACATTCGCTCAAAATAAAATTTGTAATAAATAAATATTAGAATTTGGTATCTTTGTAAATATTCTATAAAATTATTTGTGCCCGCAATAAAAATTAGAGGATGGGTCTTATCGCCTTGAATAATGATTCTACAATAAAATGAAAAAGAGCATTTACATGTAGTAGTAGTGTTAAAACTTTACAGAGAGGCTGTGTTGGTGAATGGAGTATGGCATCATTATGATGGGCTGTGGGAGAGGAATTCCAGAGGGCAGGGACTGCAAAAATGTATAGGGAAGCCGTCCACTCCAAGTGGCTTCCTCCTTTCTCACTGTGTGTACAGTTTCGAAAAGATTTTGCATTAAAAAGTGGCCTGTATCCTTTGATCTGTTGTGAGTGTAGAATAATTTATAAATCACAAAAACATGGATAATGAATCAATATTTCACTGTTAACAAAAAAGGAATATTTGTCTAAAAAAAATTCGTGCAGGGGGTTTCACCTGGAAAAAAAATTCCTCCACAAGCAGTGCGCGAAAAAAAAAAAAATCGTACCAGCTAAAAAATCCCCCACACCCCCCATCACTTTTCTAATGGTCCGTCCCTTAGGGTCATTGGTTTACAAAAGTTGAAAACTAACCAAAATAATGCCAAACTCTCAAATTACTTAAGGGTGATAGTAAGAGTGTAAGAGTGCGAGTGTTATTCGACGCGGGTAGCCATCTTGTCCCAAGCCAACCTGGCGTGTTTCAATGAAATACATCAAAATGTGAATGATCTCGTTTTCAGAAATAAAGTGGAATAAAGTACATCAGTAAAACTCTTCTTTAACCTTGAACTGGCAGGTTTTTTGTTATTATTATTTTTATGGCTTCTAATTTTAGCATGATTCCTATTCGCTGGCTATTGACAGTTGTCTCTGAACTGGCTTTTTTCCTTTTCCATTCTCTCGCTGAGGGTGTGCTTGTTTTCTTTTAAAACTCGTGCGGTTTAAGAAGAATTCATTGCCAAACTGGTGAATTCCAAAGTAAATTTCACTTGAAAAACCGATATCGTACTCATCGCTTCGTGATTCATGCGATATCGATTTTTGGCGTAAAATCTACCATGGAATTCACTATCTAGGCAATGATTTTTTTTCAAAAGAAGAAAGCAAAGAAAATGATTTATTTATTAAAGCAGCAACTGGAAACATCAAATCGTGGATAATTCGAAATCTTTTATTTTCACTAACCCTACAGGCGGTATGAATAAATAACCAGGGAGCTCCGCTTTTAGGCTTGGCTAAATCTATATATTAAGCGATATATGGTAGAGCCTTTTCTAGGTGATGTCCGACTAAAATTTCGTTTTGTCCGACCAAGAAAGTGTCTTAGCAGGACATATGTCCTTTGAAAAGGAAAAAATATATATTTGAAGCCCTGCAATGAAGTTAGTTTGCAATAGACCACTGAATTTCTATATATTGAAATTCAGTTTTAGACAAAAGACATCACCTCAAGGGTCCGAAGACAAAACTCATACAAATCCTTCTTTTATTCCCCAGAGCCTCGAAACCATGTTTAATGCTTTAAGCTGAATTTTAATATATCCAAAGTGGCCTAAGTGTTCTGATGTAGGCTTCTTCTAGCCTGCCACCTAGAATGAATGCATACAGACAGAAATTGTAAATAAATAAAATAAAAGGGAGTTTAAAAAGTCGATCAACCAACCTGGAGCAAGGGAGGTAACACCAACAGTTACAAAAGCCCTAGGTATTTTATATGATTTAACACAAAGTTGCAAAACTACGGAGGTTTCTACTTGCTTTGGGATAGCACTTCAAAATACATGAGTGAAAGGTAGAACAAGATTCTGTTTTTCTTTTGACTTCCAGGCAATTTCATTTTTATGGAAAAGGCGATTTTGTCTTATACAAAAACACGGAAAGGTACTTTGAGGTGAGGCACTTGATTATTTCGTTGGTCGAAGTTCACTGTCCTTTTTTTCTGTTAATAAAACAACCGTTCATGTTCCATATTTCAGAGATATCATTGATGTCAGCGCACTATATATGTGAAAGACCTTTTTTCACGGACCTCTTGCTGTAAACAAGCCACAAATTTTTGGCGACATTTCAAATTCTAATTAATAGAGGGGAATGGTTATGAAAGTCGACAAATTTAATTGTTGTAGGTTTTTGTTCTCTTTTCTGGCCTTGACCGTGCACAAAACACAATAGTTGTTTACTCCGTACCGAGGAACTAACCAAGAAGGGGGTTAAGGTTGGGGGTGGGGGGGGGGGGAGGGTTGGTAAAGATCACGTTTCGCTTAAACTGAATCAGGCTTTTCGCGTTTCACTTGCTAAAAAACCGCATTTTCACGAGCAACGGACAAACATTTGGCTATTTCACGGAGTTGAGAACAGCTTAATAACTGAGGCCTTAGACTTACATCTTATTGCCACAAAACAGCCCTAAATGACGTTGTTATGATACGTCCCGATCGTGTTCTCGGAGCCATAAAAAGAAAATTCAGTTCTCTGTTATTCCCTCGATTCCTGGGCACTAACATTTTCAACCTCCTCTGATTCTTCAACAAACAAAGTTGGAGTCAACGCTCCAACTTTCACCACAGAGTCCATTTTACTAAGAAGTACGTGCTCTCCCATGCTCTCGCGTGTATTACAACTATGATTTCTTATAAAAAATAGTAGAAAAACAATCTATAGTTAGAAGTCTGATTTACCTAAAAGTTAAAAAGTCATTACTCTCATGATTTAACTCTCTCCGCGCAATACTCAGTTATACGCCTCAGGTTTTAACTGGTTCCATTTTTTTTTATTTTCAAAAGCTGTGTGTTTTCAGTTTCATTACGTTCTATTTTCAAAAAGGTTCAAACAAGGCAGTGGAAATGTTGGGGTGTCAGCTGCAACTGTGGAGTAGTAATCAGGGATCACAATGATGTTATTGAGTTCAACTGCTGCAACGGGTTGGTGGAACAAGATAGCTCTATCCCATTAAAAGTGAAAATTCGAAGAGAGAAATGTTTATCCCCAGGGATCTCTATTAAGAATGCGAACCCAGGTGTTGACAATGCCATTTATGAGGTTGGTTTAATTGTTTGCGTTTGCTAGTTTGTGTTCAGTGACTCATACTTTTTGTATGCCCGCCACCCCGCTGAAGTGACCTTGCCGTCGCATGAATAGACTGGTACCTTTTTGCAGATACGGCGGCCATTTTGATTTCTTTTGTTTCAAATGGCTATTATGGGATGCCCAGGGGGCAAAAACGTATTAATTTGCCCCCTGAGCATCCCATAATGTCTTTCGAAACAATAGAAATCAAAATGGCCGCCGTATCTGCAAAGAGGTCTATTTCCTTTTTTTTTTTCCTTAGATCTTAATGATTCCTATGCCTAAACACTCATCCTAAAAAGGAACCTATATATAGTAGATTTAGTCAGAGATTAGTGGCCAGATTGAAAACAAACTTCGGTTGGCAATAAATTATAAACCATAGTAAAATATCTGGCTGGTTGATAAAACCACAGTTTTTCACTGCTAACCTTTTCAGTTTCGCGCTGGTTTCAACGAGCGAATTGATAATCTTCCCTCAATTTTACATAGGACGGTATTGTTTCAATTTATCGATTCTCTGGTCATGCAATGAGAGTCGCTGTAAAAGTATTCGTTTACCACCCCAGCAACAGGCCTTGCAAATAATCTCAGCCTGAGTTTGGAGCGTCGGGGGATACGATCTTTTTAATTAAGGGAAAAAAATGCTTCGGCGGGTGTTTTGGAGACAGCATACTTTGCTTTCGACGTCTAAATAAGATTAAACTATGACTGGGGTTAAACTTCAAAGTGCAAAGTTTCGTTTTCTCGTCAAGGCCTGCTCAGTGGTTGCTTTTCTAATCGGCTCTCCTTGATCTCGGTAAACTGAATGTCGACTTAATTATTGATTTTCGTCCGCTCTGTGTATTTGTGTATTATGGGGAGCAGGGGTGGCGCAGTGGTGAAAGCACTCTCTTCCCACCATTGTGGCCCGGGTTCGATTCCCAGACTCCGCGCCACATGTGGGTTGTTAGTTCTGTACTCTGCTCCGAGAGGTTTTCCTCCGGCTACTCAGGTTTTCCCCTCTCCTCAAAAACCAACCTATGATTTGATATGGTTGATTTCATTTGCATGTTTTCTGTACAGTGTTTCCATTTAGTGTCTTAGCGCTAAATACTCTTGACACTCATAAGCCTGCGTAGCAAGCGTTACTTTTCCAAAGAAGAAGAGCTCCCAAACAATTTTCCGCAAAATGGCCTCGTGAAAGTTGGGGCAATAGTAAGAAAAACCCGTTCGCTCACGAGCGGGGGCTTTTGATTGGTACGGCACAGTCACAGTGATTGACAGGTGACGAATTTTCGTGCAAATATTTCTTGTTTGCTCTAGCGTGAGAAAGGCAATGGGGGAAGATGTGGAAGGTTTTGAATCGTCGTTTATCGAAGTCCTGTTGAAGCTGAGCGAAGCGAGTCTCGGTTTTATTCAAAGACTGGTTAAAAAATGCGAAACTAACGAAAGTAACAAAAATATCAAAAATAACAATTCAGCGAAAAAATAACACATGTTCGCAGCGGGCCTCACAAAAATAACGAAAATCGCGAAAATAATGAAAGTAACAAAAATATCAGAAATAACCAATTATTGCAAAAATAAAAAGTCTAGGAGAGAGAAGGAGCAAAGGGGCTTCACAATATAGCAACTAGTGGCTCCTATGAGCGTAAACTGGGCTGCCTGTGGTACGTCTTACACAAAAACAGAAGGCACTGAAGGCCTATTTACAGTACATAAAAAATTGCGTCCGGACCGATTAAAAAGTCGGACCAGTTTTTTTTTCCCGTTTACAAAGCCAACAATTTGGATTGGCTCATCATAAAACTGGCCTTAAGGCCCTGTTTGTGGCACTGTTTACACTGCCGATATTGCCACATTTTTATTTGAAAAAGGGGTCCGGACTGGTTATTTTGTTTTGTTTTGTTTTTTTTTTTTTTGGTTTTTGGCCCATAGCCGTCTATGGCCTCAAAACAAAAAAAAAAAGCGGTCCGGAGCCATTTCATAAATACATGGACGGATAGTTTACAAGGCAAAGAGATATGGTCCGTTCCTACTTTTTAAGGGGTCCGGACCCAGTTTTATTCTGTAGTGTAAATGGGCCTTGAGTTGGGTGTTATTGAACTGCTGCGTTCCAGTTATTTTTTTCAAGTTGAGGTCATGTAGAGCATTTGAGGGGTCACTCAGACGTAGTAGGGAGCTTAAGCACGCGAGTTTTTGAGACGCGGACGGCAAGCGGAAGTGAGCTGTTTTCCATTTTAACTTGTCTTCACACATCCACATTTACATTACTAAGGATATTTTCTCCATTAGAGATGATAAATATAAAAATCTGGAAGACACCACTGCCCTGGCACGCGGAATTTTCTCTCCGTCCGCGTCTCAAAAACGCGCGTGCTTAAGCTCCCTAATGGTATCAGTGGCCCTTTGGCTCACAAGTTCACACATTGAATTATTTTGTAATGTCCCGTCCCGTTTTGAGGTCTATTACTTTTTTAAGCTTTGGCAATAACTTCAGTTCAAAGATAGCAAAACTAGCCTGCAAGCAGGTTCTCCTGTTGAAAATGGCGCGCGGTCGACATATAAGGGCTTGGTCACTAGTTTCTTTAGAAACTGGTGACCAAGCCCCTATATGTCGACCGCGTGCCATTTCCACGGAAGAGCCTGCTTGCAGGCTACAACAAAACACGCTCTTGAGTAAAACTCGCTCCTTTCTTCTTTAACTTAAATAGTCTGCAAAAAAACTAACTGCAAATTGCTCTGACGGACGTTTTCCTGCGTGTCGTGCAGTTGCACTAACCAAACGTTTATTCCACTCACTAAGGAAGGACAGAACATGTTGTTTCCGCTTCATAATGCCTCTTCTTTTGTGATGCCAGGTCAATTTTTTTTGGGTTTTACCTTTTCACCAAAAAGTATCGCAAAAGCTGGGAGTTAACAGGAAAATGCAAGCCAAACGACAGATGAAAAACAAAATACCATAGTAAAACTCTGAATTTCGAATTCTCAGCGAAAGATCAATGACAATTGATCGTAAAAACACTAAAAATTCTGCAGTCTGTGACTTCTATAAATCAAGGGGAATGGCATTATGTTCTTTCTGTCAAAAGGAAGAAATTGATCACGTGCTAGGCAACCACAAAGGTGCACGTGATCACCTTGTGTCATTGTTCTGCTTACATTGAATGAACTACGGGGAAGAATGTTAGGCCCGTTTTGAACGTCCCATTTCACATGTGTCGAATCTAATGCAAATGGGAATGATAGGTACCTGTAAGGTCACCATGTGGTTAGTGCATGGCCCACTTTCATAAATGGCGACTAGTTTCACATTCTTTTGTATCTATGTGAATTAGCCCTACTGTCCTTATTCCTTTGAAATTAAAACAAAACAACATATTGTTTGGCCGTCATTATGAAACAGGTCTATGATTTAAGGTTGACGCTTGAAAGAACGCTTTTTGAGCGTTAACTCAGTTCTACGCCTGAAAAACGTGAAGAAACGGTAAGTAGGTATTTACAGCTTTTGTTTGCGAGAAACCTGGTGAGTTCTGAGAATTCAATTTGTTAAGACACTGTTTTCACCGGGTGCACTTGCTAGCCCTTGCTGGAAAAATTGGAAGAGACTGCTACTAGCTTCGAGATTGTCTGACTTTAATGTTATTCCTTTTTGAGTGTCAGCGTGGTGCGTGCTGCTGCTATATCTACTTCCGTGTTCTGGGTCCTTTTTCTCCTCTCTGCGGCCCCTCATCGGAGAACACAACACGAAGATATATGTCTAAGGCAATTTAGAATCTTCACTTCGAGTTTTGAGCTCACCAGAAATGTATTGGTGCCAGAATTATCAATATTTGGATCTCCTTCCACTTGTGATCTTGGATAGCAGAAGAGCAAAATTTGCATCCTGAACAATTAGCTGAACCCAGCGCATTGTTCACCGGGTCATGGATCGCGAATCATTGTGAAAGAGTAATCAGTATCGATCTACACAAAGGCACACCTCGACTTGCATTCTTGAGACGCTGTGGTGCCAAGAGACAGAGACGCCCGTGCATATACTATTTTTACACCACTGCTACATTCTGTCCACTGTTGCTAGGCGATTTAGTGTTTAAGCTAAACCCAGGATCTGCTCACACTTCATCACGCCTCAATGGTCTGGAACAAAATACCCAACGCTCTATATCGACGCGAAACACTGAGAACCTAATAACACCAGATCGTGTTCGTTTGTATCCCAGTGATCAACAGTTGACCTTGTGTACTCTAAATGCGAGTTCATTGAATAATAAATCAGCTGCTTTTGAGGGCTTAGTGTGCGATGTAAGAGCGTATTTGTTCACCATATGTGAGACCTGGCTTAAAGATCAGACATTCTGCGGTTTTGAGCGAGCTTACATCGCCCAGATATAAAACCGTTATATAATTGTCCTCGACCAGGCCGCAGGGGCGGCGGCACAGCATTGTTAGTCAAAGAGGGGATCAATGTCAGCAATGTTTATTATGATGAGAAAACGTCGTTTGAGGTTTCTGAGTGGCTGGTCAGTTTTGGTCCTACTCAGTGCGCACTGTTATTGTGCATAGACCGCCGTATTCAGAAGACCATGCAATAACTGCTGGCATTTTCTTTCACGAGTTTGCTGAATACCTCGAATCTGTCGTCATGTCCAGCGATAAGTTACTGATAACTGGTGATTTCAATTTCTATATGGATGTACCTACAGATCCTAATAGTATACACTTCAGAGATCTTCTAGACGCGATGGGTCTTGTCCAACATGTGAAGCAACCTACCCATATACACGGCCACACCCTAGATCTCATCATTACACGCCAATCTGATGACTTTGCTGCTGAAGAGCCGCTTTCTGAGAGATTTATGTCCGATCATGCTGCCGTGATATGCAGTTTAAGGACACGTGGACCAGTCGTAGAACTGAAGCACGCTGAATATAGGAAGTTGAAGTCTATTGATTCTGAACTATTCGCTGAGGACATTCGCAATTCTTTTGTGTATATAGATCCCCCTGACGACGTAGACAAACTAGTTAATTGCTACAACATGACGCTGTCATCACTACTAAACAGGTATGCCCCGATACAACCACAGAAAATAAGAAATAGGTCCAGGCCGCCTTGGTTTGATGATAAGATTATGCAGGCAAGGCGTGACAGGCGAAAAGCTGAGAAACGGTGGAGGAAAACTAGACTGACCTCAGACCTTCTAGCGTCCAAATCCTAGAGAAATTGTGTAATATATATTATGAACAATGCGAGAAGACCATATTATAGCCAATTTATTGAAGAAAAGAGCTCAAATCAGTCTAAGCTATTTCTGGAGAGTAAGCGTATATTGAATATTCAGGCTGATAAAACTCTCCCGCCTCACACGGATGCTGTTAAGCTCGCCAATGATATGGGGGACTACTTTGTTCGTAAGATTACTGCTATAAGATCCAAGGTGGCGACCAGCACTCAGTCCCCTCCCAGTGGTGTCCAAGAATCTGATTCTACTACCGCCTTGGAAATGACTACGGACCCTTCTTTCTCTGAATTCGGGTTACTCACTGAGGAGGATGTAAAGAATTTAGCACTAGCCTGTAAGAAATCGTGTGACCTTGATCCACTTCCATCTTCTACACTGTCTATACATCTGGACCATCTACTCCCTGTCATCACAAAGATGATTAATTTATCA
>OX421450.1:9956821-9961821 GCA_949126865.1 Montipora capitata
CAAGCTGTATGCAAAAGTTCACTCATCCCCTTTTGAGATGTTGAGATGTAAGAGACAATGTACATAGCACATGCATAAACATAAAGGACAAATAGACCATTCCACGGTTTTAGGCGCCATCTTGGTTGGGAGGCAAACACGTCTAAGTTTATAGGGAATGTATGGGATTTTGGCCGACTTTGAACCGCTGTAGCGCCGCAAAAAAGAGACGGATTTCCACAGTGTCTTTTAAAAGACATATATACCGAGATTATTTTCATGAAATATAAAGAACAGATTCAGGCTACAACGAGCATAAACAAATTCCATACAAACCATTCTAAAATCATCACGGCAAATTGCTGCGAAATTTGAAGCAACATGAGAAGATTTATTATTCGAGTTTGCGGACGTAATACCTTTTGTAATGGCCTTATTTTCTGTTAAATGAATGACATCAATAAAACTATTTAAATTAGTGGCAAAAGTTGGAAATCTCTCTCTTTTTAGTGGCGCTACAGCGGTTCAAAGTCTGTCAAAATCCCATACATTTTCTCTAAATTTAGCCCTGTTTGCTCCCCAGCCAAGATGGCGGCCAAAACGGTGGAAGGGTCTTTTGAAACTTCAATGTTCATGTTAGCCCTCCCAGCACAAAGCCAAGCAGCATTGTAATTATTGTTGACTCTTAATTCGTTTGACTGCCGTTTAAAAATACAGTTTTAGAATTGAGGCTTGAGCTAATAGCTATAAATAGAAAGTATGCTTCTTCCGATACATTCAAATTGACAAGCAGTTGGTTTAATAAATGTGATGTCTTCTCCTAAGTTCTTTCATATCATTCAATTGCGTTTTTTATGGTTTTCCAAGTTTGTTTGTGCTACTTCAATTCATTATGTCCCACTTGATCTTCCTTCATAGGTGGTGGCGGATAAATAAACTGGTCGACATTCTGTCTTGGACTTCCTTTTACAAGTGTGAGAGTGTCTATGTTGTTGACAAGTTAGCAATTAAGTGTCAGTTGTCACTGGGAAACTCACAAGTGATTACTTCACTGATAAATTGTACGACTTCTTTGTCACTGTCAAGACCATGTGTTGGAGCATCAACATATGAATATGAGGCGAACCTCTTTGCTGATATTCAACCCTATAAAACCAGGCAGAAATTTTACCTCCAAAGGTGCTACATTACTGCACAGAAATGGTCTTATAAACTGAATAATTTAGTAGTCAAAATGTCTGTCACACGTGACTGGATCATTTTCCAGTTCATCATCAGTGTATTGTTTGTTGTTAACAAGCTGACCTAGTATTCTTAAAAGATGATTCCATGACTGTCTTTCTGCTGAGAAGAAACTGCAAAATATAGAAGCTTACCCAAGATGCCTAATCATTGTAAAAATGTCCTTCTTAGCTTTTTCAAAATAATGAAGAGAACTCTCATTACCTTCAAGGCAGGAGGCAGTGTGGCCCAGTGGTTAGGGCGCTTGCCTTGAGATCTGGTTATCCCGGGTTCAAGACCCGCTGTGACCACTCGTTCAGGAATTTCAAGAAAGTTTTAAGTAGGCAGCTTAAGGTTAAGCTTATAAGTGGAGTAGTCCAGAACATTTTGGATCTGGAAGCTTTGAAATGCGATTTCCAGCGTTCTGGGCACCAAATTGAGTACAAAAGATAAAAGACGATTTCTTATCAACAGCAACGGTTTTATTTATTATTTTTTTATTTATTGACGATACCAATGAGCTGAAAGTAACACTTTGTATCCAAAAAAATCCGAGTCGCGTGAGATCGTGAGTCGAGCTGCGACACTGAGTGTGCAATTAAGCACATTCTTTCGATAATTTCCAACGAAGAAGGATTTGGAAAACCAAATCAAAAGGAAAATTGACGATTTAAACGTTACATAACGTGTTGACAACTTGTCATCATTACTACCAATTTCAAGCTACCGTGAACGGCAAAATTTTTGCACGTTTTTTCAAGCGCGCATTGAATTATTTCCGTTTGTCTTGATAAACTGCGATAACTTTTGTCGGTCACAAACACATAATTTGTATGGCATGTGGAACATTAATCGACCTCTGCGTGTTGGGTCCTGTTCCTTGCCTGCATTGCCGTTTTCAATCTTGAGAGTGGCCAGGTTAATTGTCTAACACCCATAAACAGTAACTGGACAAGTTTGGAGCATTTACGTGACGAATTAAGGCAGGAAAACTTCGTTTATCAAGATAAATCGTCATTCATCTTTGGAAATTCGGCGACGGAAATTTACATATGGAACAAACGACACTCGTTAACTGAGAAGATCTTTTTGTTACACTGTGCACGGAGCGTGCAAATATCTACAGATATGTGAACAGGGATCAATATAAGGAAGGCCACGACCCACATTCCTCAGATTGCCTCACATCAAGAGAAACAAGTGTTTGTGTATATATTATTCCAATTCCATTGCTTCATTCCACGTGCCACTTTTTGGTGATTTAGTTTTTAAACTTAATCTGGGCCCTGTGGACAATAACTGTCTCACTACCATTTCCAGACAAGGGATTTGCAGCACCAGGACAACGTTTTCTTCGCACAACACGAAAAACCCAAATGCTACCCCTCGGAACACCAATAATTTAATCAACTGGCGTCCTTCCTGTAAAACGGGATTCAACTTGGGTAAGCAAATGGTACTTTGTAATATTAATGCTCGTTCTGTGAGGAACAAAACAGCGGTAATTTTTTATTACATATGCGAACGCAAAGTTGATTTAGTTGCCCTTACCGAACACTGGCTAACAGATAGTGAATCGGCTGTCAGAGCAGAGCTGTGCCCAGACGGCTACAGCATTCTTGATCACCTAAGACATGATCGCCCCGGTGGGGGGACTGGGATTACCTACCGGAACTCGCTTGATGTCTCCAAGGTTTATGCCGGAGTTAGCGACCTGTACTCTTTCGAATTCTCCGGCTGGATTGTTAAATCGCCACCACACAACATGCGGCTCATTATTATCTACAGACCGCCATATTCAGAAGATCATCGCGTTCCCACAAGTGTATTTCTCTCTGAGTTTCCAGAATATCTCGAGACTCTGCTGCTATGCAAGGAGGAACTGCTTATAACAGGTGATTTCAACATCCACATTGACGACCCTCAGGACTCATGCGCACGGAAATTCTTAGAGTTTTTAATTTTAGACGGCCTTGGACTAAAACAGCATGTTGATCAACCCACTCATCGTGAAGGGCACACTCTCGATCCGACCACAACGCGTGTGTCTGAGATCCTCATTGTCAGCACGCCTATGGTCGATCAGTTCATATCTGATCACGCAGCTGTTTTGTGCTGGCTTGCGGAACCAAGACTTCGCCTCTCAGTGAAGACTATTTGCCATTGATATGGAGCAGCTAAAAAGAGACTTGCGGTCTACTGCGCTATAATGCAGCGGACGAACCAACTACTGCTGATGAATTGAAGATATATGCTAGAGAGTATAACACCACTCATTCAGCGATGCTCAACAAGCATGCTCCCCCTAGGACTCGTACTATGGTCATTAGGTCTGTAGTCCCTTGGCTGAAAGGAAGTGGGGAAGATCAAAGTTACCTGCAGATTTTGCCGACTACCAAAAGAAGAGAAACTATGTCACTAACTTAATGAATAAATCAAGGCAGGATTTCTACTCTAAGTTCATCGAGGATAATAGCACTGATCAGAGAAAGCTCTTTGGCGCGGCTAAAAAGCTGCTTGGTAACCATGATCTGCTGTGCTGTCCTGATAATCTTGACAAGACTGTGTCGGCAAATGACATTGGAAAATTCTTTGTGCGCATGATAGAGCAGATTCAACGAGACATTGACGCGATTTGTCTAAGCTCTTTAGATCGCAATCTAGTGCTACCGAACAGGCTCGCTACATATATTACAGATCGACTGCGGAATAAACACGGATTTCGAGAGTATTCTTGAAGAGATTTTTTTTGGGTAGAGGACAAGGAAACCTTAAACTTAAGCCCAAACAGAAAGAAGCGCTACAGGCGATTGTTTTTGAACGGTCGAGATTGTTTAATTGTCGAAGCAACTGCAGAATCACTGAAACGAGCGCTTAGGCTTAATCAGTAAACGAGTGCTATTTTCTTCACACGATCTCGTGGAAAGTGTAGTTAGCCAAACCGTAAATTGAAAGCTAAAATGTTAGAGAGGATTTAGGCCTAATCACTGAAACAAACGCTTAGGCTTAATCAGTAAACGAGTGCTATTTTCTTCACACAATCTCGTGAAAAGTGTAGTTAACCAAACCGTAAATTGAAAGCGAAAATGTTAGAGTGCTTAGACCTAATCACTGCAAAGAGCGCTATTCTTGACACGATCTCGTGAAAAATGTAGTTAATCTAACCGTAAAATTCACAATTGATCACTACTTAATTCGCGAGTCAATCTTTAAGAATGATAAATACTGTTTTGAATAAATTACATACTTGAATTTATTAGCTTCACTAAGTGCCCCGCGAAATAAGCCAATCGGAGCGTCGATTGCATTGCCGCAACCTTTTTTTAGTAGCCAATGAAAAATGGTGTACTGTCGAACTTTACCAGATCTCACATTTCCAGTGACAGAGTGAGATCTGGGTACGAGATTACTTATGTGCAATACCTAAAAATTAGCTGGGATGTTGCAGACTCTGAGGGTGCCAGCTCCATCAGTTACTGATGGCTCGCTTCAAGTTTTCTATAGCTAAATGTATTCACAATAAATATATGATAAGGAAGTGACTAGTTCATGGTTTTGGCTTATTTGCTTGTATTGCATTTGAACACTGTGAGATCACATTTTAATGCACCCTAATTTTGACAACGGGCTAAGTTTGAAATCCATCTTTTTCTAGGTTTTGTTTCCTTCAGGAGCGAAAGTAGTTATAAAGAGGTTCTATTATGGATTGGATGTTGATATTTACACCCCAAGGGCCAACGATATAACTCAGGAATCTGGCCTCTGCTTTTATCCTCCAGCCGGTCAAGATGACCATAATG
>OX421450.1:9966821-9989321 GCA_949126865.1 Montipora capitata
CGTGGCTTAGTGCGCGATTGCCTCTGAATGAGATACCGATTTCCAATCCTACTTGTTCTCTGAAAAATCTTTCTACGAGGCTAATAAGTCTTGCGCATGATCAAGAAAGTCGCGATTCCCTCTCCCCTCCCCCCCCCCCCCCCAAAAAAAAAGGAGAGTCACCCCAAATCCTATACTTTGTTTCTTCGACCAAAGCTTATTGATATTTAAGTCAACCCCACGTAGGATTCGAACTGGGCATATTGTCATATCATTCAGAGGCAATCGCGATGACCACTGAACTACGATAGTTGAGGGCGGAAGTGTTTATTAAAGAATTTTGTGCGTGACTGCAAACGAGTTTTTGTGTTTTCGTTGCACGGCATCCGGTTATCGTATGCCTCAGTAACACATGTTACAGGGCTAATTACATAATTTTATAATTCTCCCTGTATCGTTAAGAAAAAGTAATAAATATTTTTTAAATAATATCGTAGAAACTTGTAAAGAAACCTGTTTACTGGCTTTGATTGGAATTAATGCCGTTACCTAAGATAGGGATATTTTTGCGCTTTTTGCGCGGTTCAAAACTATGCGGAGAAAGCAGAACGCAGAACTTAGCAAGTGCTCTTGGTATCCAAAAAGAAAATTGGGGGTAACAACTCATTTTTCAGAGATAGGTAAGCTTCAAGTTTAAAAAGAACGCCATGCATTGCATGTTTTGTATTTTGATTAATCATCTTCTAAAAATGAGTGGTGTGTGCGTGGCCTGCTGTCCAGTCAGAACCCAGATTACGGATGTCGTTTATTGGATTCTTTCTTCCAAAAATGAAAAAAACAATTGCAGGTCACCGACTTTGTTTCGGAGAAAATGGCAGTGAAAAAATGCCTTTAGGACGTTCGCGCTAATTGTTTGTGCTCAACTTTTGCGCAGTTAGCGCGACTGTAATATGTCACGCATTACTTCAAGCATTACATAAGATCTTAATTATGGCGACAAAAAAGCCAGGGAAAAATTTCCAGGCCGGCAAAGGAATGGCACATTTATTTCCAATTCATCACGAAACGTTAAAGAGAAAGGAGCGGGAAGCTGGAAAAGGTAGCTAATCGAGTAGTGGCTGAAAGTTTTGAAAACTCAAGGAACAGTCGGTTTTAGTCACCGACGTTGCGTAAATTTAATGTAGTTGGGTTTTCTAAAATGTTTTTATCACACTACAAACTTCTTTGTTCAAAATGAATGCACGTTTTTGAAGTTCTCTTCCTTTAGTTTCATGAAAATATGAGCAACTTATGACCTAACTTCAGGCGATAAATGAAAACAAAATCAATGTGGGAAGATTTTCGCGCGAACGTCCTTAACTTCGGGCTGAAGCCTCATCTGCTCATCTATCGAAAATCGTAAAAATAAACTGTTAGAGTGAAAGATTCGGTGCGTAGATTTTTAGGCTTGGGATTTTTAGATGATTGCATGCCGCTAGGGATGTCGTAGGCAGTACAGTTCATCCTCAATGAGCGTTTTCGTAAGCGCTACCCGTTGTAACCACTTCCGGAATTCGATGGCAGGAGGAAAGAAAATTTTAAAAAAGGATAAC
Source organism: Montipora capitata (assembly GCA_949126865.1). NCBI lineage: Eukaryota > Metazoa > Cnidaria > Anthozoa > Scleractinia > Acroporidae > Montipora > Montipora capitata. Next base: position 9,968,393 of record OX421450.1, read on the forward strand.
TTCTTTCGATGGGAATTTTTTCATTTCATCATATTTTGTAGATAGTTAGTAAAGTGAATGATTTATGATTTAAAAAAATAGGGGTCACCGATGATCGAAACGAATAAAATCGATGTGATGTTGCAAAGCTCTTGGAAAATTTCACTTTTTGCGAGACCTGTCCAGGAAGGACTGGAACCCAAAACAGGATCGATCGTTCAACAAATGAAAGGTCTTCATGAAAAAAAAAAAAACTTTCTCGAGCATAGAATTGAAGTTTCAAGCAGGCGTCATCTTCATTTGGTTAGTGTTTTGTATAATATCTCTCCATTGCTCATCTTCTGGAGAGCGGTTTTTGTGAAATTTAATCGCTGGCTGTTTTCCCGTAGGTCCACACTATTGGTGTGGACGAGGAAGAAAATACCTAGTCCAGTTCCGGGACTCCCTCTTACCCCGCCCTGAAAATGGGCCTGGAACCCAGGCGGGAAAAGAGAGAGTCCTGTATTACTTGCAGGCGCATGCTCGGAATGACGCCATTTTTTCCCCCAAAACTGGGGAAGAAAACCATATTTGGAAAAAGATTCCTTATTAAGGCATTGTTTATTCCGATTGCTTTTACACTGGATACATGGGAATAATGTGAAAGGAAATTATAACGCCAAGTTTCTGGAGGCAATTGATTTCGCCTTTTAAAAATGCCACTTTACCTTTGTGCCTAAGGCGGAACAACTGCAAGCTATTCCTGCAGTCGTTACCGGTAATGACGGTTTTGTTAAACCTGCAACAGGATTTGGCAAGTCTGTTTGCTACATGGTTGTTCCTTAAATATGTTTGCGATTTTCTTCGACCCGAGTTCGATGTTAATTGTAAGTCAGTCCTTCTTATCGTGAGTCCCAATCGTGGAAGATCAGGTTGATGACATACGAAAGTATGGAATTTCCTGCCTGTAACCCAACTAAACAGCTGCATGATGTTGGCGCAGAAAAATATCAAATTTTGATTTAATTGCTCTCCCCAGACTCTTTGAAACTTACAAATATACTGTATGTTGTGGATGTGAATCGCTCAACGAAGACTAATAAATATCCTGCTGGAACTCTAAGGCTCTTGTTTATTGTTCATTATTTATTGTTCATTACTTCTGTCTATCTAGTTATGTGATAATTGCACTGATCCAGTGAAAATATATTTCAGTTGCCCAGTAATTATTGAAACCGTGATTGTTTTAGGAGTTTAGGCCTACCAATTTTTTTCAAAATCGGGGACAAATTGTTTGGATACCCAATATAAAACAGTCAGGTAAAAAATGTCGTAAAAACTCTCAGTTTTATAAGGAATAATACAGAAACGCCGGTGACAAGCAGAGTATTTCTATTTTTTTCAGTAATTAGAGTAGAGTAATTTACTCAGACTGTTAATTTTTCCTTGAATAATTTTTAAAAGCACTCGTCGCATTAAATCTTTCTTTCCCTACAAGGACAGACTTAGGGCCGTGGCCAAATGGCTAAGGTTTTACGTAGAGCTGCCTGTTGAGACTGCAATGATTTTTATATCGGAGAAACTAAAAGACGATTGCATGACCGAAAAACTGAGCATTATTCCTGATAAAGTTAGATAAAAAGTTAAACGAAATTGAATCACAACCTGGACTATTTGTTTCTTTACATACCAGTTTGTGTTGATAACGCAATTATGAAGCAATAATGTTCCTATTAAATTTATACATATATATGCACAGTCAAACGTCGATTATTCGTACGTTAATTGTCACGATTTTTTTTTCTGGTCAAAATTTGTTCGTGAATATTTATAAGGAAGAGATAAAGCTACTTAAAAGCGTGCGTCACCTTGCTTTTATTGTTGTACTTTCCTTCTGAAACTCATTGTTAGAGGTAAAGTACTGCAGATAATATGAAATTCTGACTCCGAGCTGTTTTGTCGCTTAGTGAAATCCTATGCTATATTTACTAGCTCAGCCTTTGCATCGATTTATTGCGATCTTCTCTCAGTCCTTACATTTATTCGGCAATAATTTTCCAACATCACTGCGATCGGGTTTTTTTCTCCTTGTTTGGTCAAGACGAGGCATAATTTAGACGTTCTCTTTACTGACACTGCGAACCACACAGTAATTTTCATATACGATTTTTGCCGGAGTTTCAAAGTTCCCTTTATTTACAAATCCAGCCTGGCATCTAATGCAATACGATTGTTTCATTCCGAGCATGCGGCTGCAAGTAATACAGGACTCTCTCTTTTCCCGCCTGGGTTCCAGGCCCATTTTCAGGGCGGGGTAAGAGGGAGTCCCGGAACAGGACTAGAAAATACCATTCTGCTCTATTTTCATGAAAGTAAAGGAAATAAAGAATTTCAAAAACATGCATTCATTTTGAACTTAAATTCATAGGGTAATAAAAATGTTTTTAAAAACAGCCCCATTAAATTTACGCAAAGGTTCGTCCTCGAGTTCTCCGAACTTTCAGCCACCACTCGATAAGATACCTTTTCCAAAGCTTTTCCACCCTCCAGCTCACTTCTCTTTAACGTTTCATGATGACTCGGAAATAAACGTGCCATTCTTTTGCCGGCCTGTAACTTTTTCCCAGGTGTTTTTGTCGCCATGCTAATGCTTGAAAAATATTTATGAAAGTCAAGTAGACTACTGCAAGACAGATAAAACAATGCGAATATCAGTTGTGCAGTAGTCTACTTGACTTTCATAAATATTTCAAAATTAATTTTGACTGATCACGATCTTCTCTGATCCAACGCTTTGAAAGACTTATCCTCCACGGTTTATGCAAAGCTTTTAAAAAATCAACTTCACTAATGACCAGTAATGCTTGAAGTAATGCGTGACATATTACAGTCGCGTTACCTGCGCAGTAACGTTGCGCACAAACAATTAGCGCGAACGTCCTTAAAGACCAAATCAAGGCTTACTTGAACTCCAGAGATATACAGTTCAAATCTTTTAGTGAAATGACAGCTGTATTCTTTTTTTCGTAGCCTGCAAGCAAATGGGTTCTGCGACAGACGAACCCGACCATGCAGGAAAGTTACGGTGTTAGGAACTGGTTTCATACCTACTGAAAACATGACTTGTCACGTGAGAGAATTTAAGGTAGGAGTTAACCATTATTCTTGGTTATTGCACACGTGCCAAATGCAAAGGTTCAATTTTTTAATTTTTTGCGAACTAGTAGCAGACATGAAATAACTTTCAAGTTGAAACACACAGTTTTGAATTCACTATACATGTTTCGGATGACCAAAATCCATGCATCCGTCAGTTGCGAATATAAATGAACAGCTAGTCGGTGTGATATTAAAGATAGCTACAAAGGAAGTATGAATACTAAATAACAGCGTGAATGTGGGGCACTGGAAAATACAATGATAGAAAAACAATGGGTATTTAACACTGAAAATCAAAATGAAAGTGTTAAATTGACATGATTAACTTGTTTGTTTAATGAAGGGTTTTCCCTAGCTATGTGCAAGGCCTCCTTGATTTTCAGTTGCAAAGGCGTGGAGGCGGTGGCAAGCATTGAAAAGCAATTCTCTGAGCACAAATCTCTGCATGTTTTTGACCCATGAATGTGCTGAAAGATGTATGAGTTCTTCAGAGCCCTCAAGTCTCACGCTTGTTAGCTCAGGTTGACCATAATAACATGAGCTCTCTTAGCAAGCAGCATGAAAGAAACAAAATTGCGGTCTCGACGTACGGTGAATTTCCAGCGACCCGAGAAGTGCAAACTTCAAAAAAATTCCGCGGGAGCATGCCCCCGGAGCCCCCTAGAATTGTTTGGCGTCTCCGGCACACTGAAACACAGGACACTTGCGCCTTTGGTGCAATCTCCAGCAAGCATTTTATGCTTTGGAAACTTTAAGACTTGAGAGCTCTGGTTCTTATCGGCTGTTAAATGTTCACGAACACGTGTAGCAAGATGTCGGTTTGTCTCGCCGACCGTAACAGGCGCTACAGCTTGCGGAAGAAAATTTGTAGACAACATGAGACAACTTGGGATCGTGATAAATTAGAGATGGCATCTTTGGTACTAATATTGTGCACGACGTAGCAGCCAAGTATGAACGAAAGCTGTCGATCGCAGACTTTCGCTATTTGGAGAAGACTTCCATCAAGGTACGAAAAGCCCAGCTGGACGTTAATTTCCTAAAGAATTGCCGGTCACTCCTCGTTTTTCCTAAGTTTATTCCCTTTTCGCTTCCAATCACATCACCGAAAGATATCACTGCAATTCAGTAAAAGGCGTTTCCTCCGAAGTGCTATGGAAAGAAGATCGGAAGAACTAAAGAAGGTTGAAGCGGAAAGAGACAGGATCTCAAACAAGTTACATAGCATACTAAACAGCGTGGACTTTTACCTCTTAGAAAATGCCTTCTTTTTCAACATAAGGAATACTACTTCGAAAGTAATCGAGACACATGCAAAGAAACTAAGGGGCCTCACGCAAATTAAAACACTACCTTTCAAGGCAGAAGAAACAGACACCAACATTTCTTCAGTTAAACTCACTTCTGAACAACTGGATGTATTAAAAGAATGGCCTCACACACTCGATCTGCCCGCCTTACATCAACAGGTCTGATGTTTACAAGTGCACGCTTTGAACTGATCCATCAATCGGTCCTTAGAAACATCATCGATAAAGGACAGACGGGCAAGATCAAAGCCACCTTGTCACAACTCCCACACACTTACATCGCGTCGCATCAACCTTCCCAAAACGACAGGAAGAAATGGAAGATCTTGAAAAGCCTACGCAGGAACAAAAAGATTGTGATCCTTAAGCCTCATAAGGGAAATGGCGTTGTTGTTCTAGACAGGATAACGTATGACGAAAGCATCCTGAACCTCATCACAAACAGTTAAAAATTTAACAAACTTAATTGCGAACCCAACGCTGTCGAAGAAAGGAAAACTACAACGACTTCTGCGGAAGAATGGGAAGATCGATGACACAATGTATAGAGACATACACCCAATTGGCTCTCAACCTGCTCGAATTTATGGGTTACCGAAGGTGCACAAAGTACGTGAGCCTTCTTCCGTTAAGTCATTGGTTTAGTGGCTACCTCTTAGTTCATACGTAATCATATACAGATGGAAAGGTAGCCGTTAAATCATGGGGTTAGTGGCTACCTCTTAGTCTGTACTTATATGGTGATTTCTGACCAACTATTTGGCTTCATAAATCGCTCGTATATAGCGACGAAAGAAATCACAAATCTCGCCGTTATGTAAATGCCGGTCTCAAAGAGTTGTTTCGTGTTGCTACTGCCCAGACGCACTTTCTATTCCAAGGGAACTATTATGATCAAATAGATGGCGTCGCCATGGGCTCCCCGTTGGCACCGGTACATGCTAATCTTTTCATGGGCCACCATGAAAGGATTTGGCTCCAACCGTAAATACGATGGTCCTGCAATTTATTTCTACCGCAGATAGGTGGATGACACCTTCTGCCTATTCAACAACGAAAAGGATGCTTTGGAATTTTTTCCATTATATAAATGATAAACACCCTAACATTAGATTCACCATAGAGACGGAAGTCAACCGCAAACTGCCGTTCCTAGATGTCCTCTTGGACAACAGCAATCCTCCATCTCTCGTTACATCTGTTTTTCGCAAGAGCACTTACACAGGGCTTCTCACCAACTTTCTCAGTTTCGCACCTCTTCCCTACAAATTGGGGAAATACAAACGCTGGTGGACATGACTTTTAAAATCAATAACACCTGGATCAGCTTCCACAACAACATTAAGGAGCTTACCAACATTCTGGGAAAAAAATCAGTTTCCATCCAGTCTTGTGAACAGAACTGTCAAACAATACCTTAGCACTTTCTTTGCCCCCCACTTTACGCGCTTCCGTGGCAACCAGCTCAAATGAAATTCGCACGCACTTTTACAAATTAGCTTATGTTGGCCCCTTCTCGACTTAAGCTCAACACAGAATCAAGCGCTTAACCAAACTCATCTGTAATAACTTAGTCATCAAGTTAGTGTTTGCCCCATACAAGATCAAGAACTTATTTAGTGCCAAAGATGCGATCTCTAATTTATCACGATCCCGTGTTGTCTACGAATTTTCTTGCACAGGCTGTAGCGCCTGTTATGTCGGCGAGACAAACCGACATCTTACTACACGTGTTCGTGAACATTTAACATCCGATAAGAACTCACGCATCTTTCAGCACATTTATGGGTCAGAAACATGCAGAGATTTGTGCTCAGAGAATTGCTTTTCAATCCTTGACACCGCCTCCACGCCTTTTCAACTGAAAATCAAGGAGGCCTTGCACATAGCTTGGGAAACCCTTCATTAAAAAAAACAAGTTAATCATGTCAATTTAACACTTTCATTTTAATTTTCCGTGTTAAATACCCATTGTTTTTCTATCATTGTATTTTCCAGTGCCCCACATTCACGCTGTTATTTAGTATTCATACTTCCTATTTAGCTATATTTCATAGATCACACCGACTAGCGGTTCATTTGTATTCCCAACTGACGATGGATGTTGGTCATCCAAAACATGTATTGTAAAATCAAAACTTTGTGTTTCTACTTTTTAATTGTTTTTTTTTTTATGTTTTGCATAAGAAAAGAATTTAGGATTAGCCTGAGACACAAACATGACCGCCGACACTTCACATAGCAATAATTTCTGTCTATCATCTTCTGGTCATTCCAGCTGCGAATTCTTTCCTTACGACAAAGCCTGGATTTGGAATGCATTGAATCCAATGGGTCCGATAATAATTCTTAATTTTGGGCTTTTAGTGAGGTAGTCATTTATCGCAGACCTTGTTTTGGAAAGTTTCGTATCTTCCCTCAATTTTTCACTTCAGGTGATTTTTGTCGAGAAATTGACCTCATTTGGTCACAGCGTAATGCCTTTGCTATCAGCAAAGTGGGAAATGCTATAACCTTAGCCCAGTTGTTTCAAATAATCATGCTTATGCACCAACACTTTACCCTAGGTTGTCAATAGCACTTGGCAACCGTACAATACAGAACTCAAGTTACCTGGTGTGATGACGGATTTGGTTCTCGCGGATTGCAACCTACCCGAATCGCCCGTGAGCCCGGGATACTTTCATGAAGTTGATGAAGGAACCCCTGCAGCTGGACTTGTGATATCTGTGTCCAATGATGGAGAACACAAAAGCAACGAAAATCTCACATTTATATCGTACGATTCAGCATGCATGAGATGCAATATATCCTCCGGTTGCTCCTTGAAGGTTAGTGACCTTTGAATGTGGGAATCGTTTGATTGTATCCGAGAAGCTTAAGCTGAAAAAAAAACACTTCCACGTAATAACTTATTTCCTATGGATCCTACAGGAGTTTCGGAGTTCTCGAGCTCACAGCGCTACACTTCAAAGTACAGGTCTCATGTTTTTGTTTATCAACATGCTCAGGTGCTTAGCCAATATATTTTCGTTCGTAAGTTTATTTAACCAGATGATGTATGTTTTTCTAATTTTCCTTTTTAGGACAATTCGTGTTTCATAAATGGTTACTGTTTTGCCCCTAACGAGAGCAATCCCATCGATTTCTGCTCTCAGTGTCTTCCAGATGTCAACACAAGTACATGGACTAAGCGGCGAGGTACTCTTATAGCCACGACGTACTTATCCATTGTTGGTATCGTATTTTAGCGTATACTAAAACAGTGGATAGCTTTGCCGATATCCTTTGCTATTCACCTCCGAGCAATTCGCGCGGAATTTGCGCCCGAAAATGTTATAATCTTTGCAGGAATAAATGAGTTAAAATCATCTTTTTGTGCTATATTATCTCACTGTTTTAGTATATACTAAAACAACTATTCACCTCAGTAGCGGTGGGTACTGGTGGATATTTACCTCATCGCCTCGCGGCTCGGTAAATATCCACCACTAGCCACCTCCACTTCGGTGCCATGATAGTTGCTAACTATCTGTCTATCCGTCTTTTCTGTCCCTAGTGAGGATGTTTAGGGCCCTGGTCTTAAGGTGCTTAGTTCCAGAGTTCAAGTCCAGCTTTGACTACCAGTATAGAGTAATCTCTTGTTCAAGTTAACTAAAAATTAGTTTGCCTTCCGCAAGTGGATATCCTTAACTGATTAAATTCTCAACCTCGGATAATGCAATTCTAGCTTTCTCATATGTTCACTGGATCTCGGTCACCAGCCATTATACCTGCGTTTGACCCCATATGCAAATGAATGCAGCAAATGTCGCTGAGCATAAAACCACTTTCCGGTAGTTTCTTAAACTTAAATAAAATTGAGAATTTAATTTAACAATTATTCCATTCGCCCTTGCTGGATACGAGATTGGTAATTGCTATTTACCATGTCGTATTCAACGCTGGCTCATGGAATAATTGTTAAATATTGTATTCTAATTGCATTTTAAAATAAATGTATATTTGCAGTGCGGGTTGTAGACGAGACGGAGAAACGATCCTCGCACGTATCTGGACAATTTAAGCAATTGTCTCTTAAAGACACCTGAAAAATTAAACGGGAATCCCGCGCATGGATATGTGTTCTCGTTAAAGGACTCGGCAAGCCCTTTAACGGGAACGCATAAGCCCGACAAAATGACCTGCTCCCATGAACTGAGTGGCTTTGTAACTCAGTTGGTGGAGCATTGCACCGGCATCGCAGAGGTCATGGGTTCTAATCCTATCAATTGAATCCACCTGAATTTTTCAGATTCTTTAAGAGACAATTTCTTAAATTATCCAGTGTGAGGATCACCTCTATCATTCGTGATTGTATTCTGGGAGGCAAGCAAAATAATGCGTCTCGTTTTTTTAATTTTTGTTTTACCCCATTTAATTACTTCCATAGTCAATTTCCCACCAAAGTTCTCTTCAATCAACCAATTCTACGCTTTGTATAAAGAAAACTTGGAGTTGGCGATTAATGTTTCGGACCCTGAAGGCATGCCTGTTGCAGTTACACTTATGGATGGTAGCCCAGTTCAGGCTGTGATACGCGGCGACAACGTCTTGGTTTGGAACGCCACTAGTAGCCCAAGGACTCAATTTATGCTTAAAGCCACAGATGCATGCCAGGCAGTTTCTACATATAACATCACAATCTCCTTGGTTGTATGCCAGTGCCAGAATAACGGTAGCTGCATTCCACACCCAAAGAGCCCAAGAGGATCTGGTTTATATCAATGCAATTGCGCTCCTGGATTTACTGGAGACAAATGCCAAACTGACATCGACGAATGCCTAAGTTATCCATGTTTAAGAGGTAATATCAGTATCTTCATTATCCTGTAAATTCTCTACTTGGAGTGAGACATTGTCCCAAAAAGAAATCAACTGAAAAGACTCACCCTTTTGCAAGTGTTGTTAAACTGAGCGAAATGAGGAACAGGCATGCGTTGAAGATGGCGACACTTAAAAAAAGTCGAAAAACATGTCAGATTAAAATGACGACGCTTAAGTGAGCTAAATGAAATAAATTAACCTACCTTTCCGATTGCTTTCTATGGCCTAGTTTATACGTCACGTTATCGTCGAATTTAATTAATGGTCCAACAGGGCCTGAAATTCGACCATAGCGGGACGTCTAAAAGGAATTAAATTCGTCCTAGACGTTTTATCCGTCTTGGCCAGACAAATCACACCTCTGTAGAGCGTCTCAGTTGATACGTCGCACAAACCATTTTCCCGCGCGATTTGAAATTAAGAATGGCTCTGGAGGAAGACTTTGCCTTCCTGCTGCATTATATGCGAAAGGCAGACGAAATGTAGCTGTATAACCCGTGGAAGTAGTGTCTGTGTATGGTTTGAATGCTCTGCTTCTAAAAATAACGAAAATGATACTATTGGATGGGAGAAAAACAAAAGGCAATTGCCTGAATTGCTCTGGAAGTAGAAGGAATTCGAGCAGAAGCAACTCCGATGAAGATGGAATTGATGCTGTTGACCTCCCACCTAGCTACAGTCAAACGAAGGACGAGTCTGACTTCCGCCAAAGTCAGCGAGGAAGCTGAAAACAAATTGGTAGTTTAAGAAATTGGAGGGAAACTCAAATAATTGATATGGTTAATGTCATTTGTAATTCGACGTCGCAATTGCCTTCTACTTCGCCTTTCCGTCGATATTCACTCCTTCGTAAACCTCGCCATGCTTATGGTTGTGACCGCTAGTCACAAACACCGAAGTCTCGAGTTAAGTGCACTCAAAAAGTCAGGCAATCGAGTTAAGTTTGTCGTCTAAATCGGACTGCAATAATGTCAAATTGTAGACGTATTCAATGTGAATTAAATTCAACGTATAAACTAGGCCTAACATTATTTCCAGACACTCGACAATTTAAGTAACATAAAGTAACGATGAGAGTTTCAAATCATTTAAATTTTGGCATCCACAAGGCAAATCAACAGAAATGGTGCGTTTAAATCAGCAACCCTGGTCCACTAAAGTTTTCTCTGATCTCTCAATGTTTTCTATAGCTTCAAGCTTCTGAAGGAACAATTTATTCATGCTTTTCAGTAAAGAGGTATTGAACAGTACTTCTTCTTTGTTTTTTTTTTTTTGCATTCAAGGGCGCTGCATAGATGAAATAAACAATTTCAGCTGCATCTGTGATCCAGGATACGTTGGAAGAACCTGCGACACTGATTACGATGACTGTAGCTCATCCCCCTGTGTGCATGGTTAGTTGCAGCTGTTTATCGGACATGGTTTGATATGGGAAAGGCTGTAGATCGACAGCCGAAAGCTTATATTCCTTTTCAAAAACATTTTAACCAGAGAACGTTTTTTATTGTATTTTAATTTTAATAGTTAAAGTTTAATTTTCCAAAGATATGATCGATGTCTATCAAGCAGGTCGATGGACAACTATAAAAGAGAAAAAAAAAAACGTGACCAAAACTCAGCCCTCGAGCTCTGTTGAATTTGATGTCTCCCAATAACTCATGCTCGCCTCCTAAAGATAAATGGTTCTTGAGTCTTTCTTTTAAAAAAGGTATCTGCTACAGCGAAGACTCGCAGGGAAAGATACCTAAACTTTCGAAAATAAGGTTCCTAAAATCATCAGAAAAGATTTTGTCCAGTCGCTGATGGCTCTCAAGAAGGACCCCGTTGAGCTTGGTATACCTGCTGACAATTTTAAGGGCAACTGTGCTGTAGGCATGGACAAACAACGGTACCATGAAAAGGCTTAATGATAGGTGCACGTATTCTACTCTAAGTTCTGATCGTGCTAGTATAATATTGAACGCATGTTAAACATAATGCTTCTTGAATTGAAAAACATGATAAGGATCAAAAGGTGAAGATGTAAAAAAAAAAAAAAGTTATACAGCAGTAAAGGTTTGTGCCCACGCTTTCAGGACTTGCGAAAATTCCATGAGCCGGGAATGAATTTGAGACCAGCCCATTGTCTCCTTTGTCAATTCTCCGACTTATGTGGTTTCGATTTATCTTATCACCTGTTGTTGGGAATACGCTTTACACTGTCTAGAATTCCTCTGACTGAGTATTTCGTGAGAGAAATAGCATTTAGCACACAACACAAAAGTCCTCTTGACATTAAAAGTGCGGAAAACTTACTCAAAGAAGACGCTTCTTTGGAACAAAGAACTTCTTTGTCGATAGATGATTTGACAGACCCGCTGAATTTTTGTCTTAACACCAAGGAATCTGATTAAAGATAACGGTATTTTCTATCAAGAAGCTTTTCGTACAGCTGCGGTTTTTTTCCATTTCCGCTGTCTTAGGCCAACATAAAAATGGAAGATTGGGGAAGGGCTGTAAAGGCCAGAACTCGGTTTCTGGTTTTCCTGTCATCCCATCCATTGAAGGGCTTACAGAACCTATCACTTGTTTTGGGTAGCCATAACGTGAAATTCGCCCAAGACCATTTCCAGACGATAAATTATACTTTTGCAAAACCTAAGGATTTCGTTCTGAGAGAACAACGAACTGACCCCGTTTACTCCGTCCCTTGCAATTACTGTGATCACGAGCACATCGGACAGATCAAACGTCTAAAATTGAGTTTTATCAACGGAGTTGATGATGTAAATTGGCCACCGTACAGAGATTCTAAAAGCTGACGTTTCGATCGTTAGCCCTTCGTCAGAGCGAATCGAGGAATTGTGGGTTATGTGTAGTTTTTTTTTTTTTTTTTTATAGTAGAGTAGGAGCTACGCTATTGGTGGTAACATGGCAACGTGAAAAATAGGAATACATTAGTTAAATGAAAAGCGTTCGTTAATACCGTGAGGATTAAGGGTGCCGATTTGGAAGATGAATTTTTTCCAAGATTCTTGCGGCTTTCCGTCGTACCTAGATGTAGGGAAAGGCCGCAGATAGCCATGTGTTTTTAGGAGTGGTTAAGGAGATAAAAATGACGAGCGACTGGCTTAGATGAATCCTTGTCATTCTTCTCAACATCGCAAAGATTTTCGCAGAATCGGTCGCTTAGTTGTCTACCTGTCTCGCCAATGTATAATTTATTGCATAACGTACAGGTAATGCAATAAATGACATTTGCGGAGGTACATGTGAAAAAATCAGTGATCTTGACAGATCACTTAGGTTCCGATATCTTGCTAGTGTTAAGAATGAAAAGACAAGTTTTGCATCGTTAGCGCGCACATTTGAAAGTGCCGGTTGCTCGTTAGTTTTGAGCGCGCTTCTAACTAAAAAGTTGCCTACGTTTTTATCACGTTTGAATGAAATAAGTGGAGGTTGCGAAAAGATTCTATCAGTCTCGGGATCATTTTGGAGTAATTTAAAATTATTCAGAAGGATTCTTTTGACTGCGTGATTGTGAGGATGGGAAGTGAGGGCGAATGGAATTCTGTCATTCTTATCTTTTTGTGACATTTGTAGTGCTGACTGTCGACCAATCTTCCAAATCGGCACCATTAATCCTCACGGTATTAACGAACGCTTTTCATTCAACTAATGTTTTCCTTTTTTTCCACGTTGCCATGTTACCACCAATAGCGTAGCTCCTACTCTACTATAAAAATTCCTCGATTCGCTCTGACGAAGGGCTAACGCTCGAAACTTCAGCTTTTAGAATCTCTGTACGGTGGCCAATTTACATTATCAACTCCGTTGATAAAACCAAATTTTTGTGTACTACTTCCCCACCGACGCAGCACCACAGTTTCTTTTGAAACTAACCCTTTCGTATCAAACGTCAGTTTCGTACACGCTTGAAAGAGCACCAAAAGATGTTGTTTCTTTACAAAAAGGAAAACTCTGCTTTTTCAGAGCATGTTTGCCAAACTAACTTCCCAATTGCGTGGGGTGGTTGTAGAATTATCACAGCCAACCGGCGTAACCATCAACACCATTGCTTGAAAGCTTGGCACATCAATACCGCCCCAGCTCCTTTAACCTTGTCGATAACGGCCTTTTATCTGGCAACTATTTGTATTCACAATAGGTAAAGAAACTTAGCAAAGAAAATGATTTGGTATCATTCGACGTTATTTCCCTCTTAACTAAAATCCCAGTTGATTTTGCCATTTGGAGTAGCGGAGAAAGACTCAGAGAAACGCTTCCGAGAGACTAAGGATTTAATGGCCTTGTTGTCTTTTTGCCTTTTTGCCTAAACACCGAGTTGCATTAGTATAAACTCTAACCAGAGTACCATCAAAAAACTTTTTTTTTCTTTTTTTAAAGATATATCTTCCAACGATGCTGACTATTCAAGATGATAGATGTTGCTATTTATTCTTCCTTTCATAGGAAATTGCATCGACTACACAGGTTCCTACGGGTGTACGTGCGAGCCAGGATACGCGGGAGAAAATTGTGAAATCAACATCAATGAATGCGTGTCGTCGCCGTGTCGACATGGTTTGTACAGCAACATTACTACTTATACGACCACTCAGAAAAAAAAAACAATTAATAGCTCATGAAGGAAATAATCTACGTATTTCCAAAGCGCGATTTAAAGATCAAATTGAAGGGGTTTGTCTATTAGAAAGGAACACCATAAAAGAGGGTCCAATCCATGGACTACCCTATGGACTGTCGGCGCACGATCGACTTCGGTCGGCATCATGGTTACCACTATTATTTCGGGCCAATTCCTCTTTCATAAACGACTTCGATATAGCGTTAGTCTTGCTCATAAAATTAGTAAACAATACTGACAGAGCGAAGGCAGAGCGTACCTCAGTTTAAGAACCTGAAAAAACCTTCTTTCTCTTTGCTTCAATTTGTCATAGCTCTAAGTTTTCTCTGTTACACATATTTACACTGTCTATGCGAAAGTATCCTACATTAGTATTTACGTTTACACATTGACTCGATGACACATGTCATCGTTAATCCAATATTAACATCAGTACTGCACTGAAAAACCCTCAACCGTCACTGGCCGAGAAATACTGAGACTAGAATGGACCACAGCGCTACCGTTAACGTATTTATGGCTCGCTGGCTAAATTTTGATTACTAACACTACAAAGGTGAAACAAGCCTCACGTTTACAAACCACTGTTTTCATACGGGATGAAGGATGATAAACGCATGAAGTTCTTGAATTATATTTGTTGAGGTCATAAAGCTCTTGATAGCTATGGTGCACACCGGAACTGCGTAATCCTACGTGAACTTGCGCAACAGCCTAACAAATCGTTCACGGTAGCAAAGGTCAGTGATCCAGTACAAAACAAAGCAGAGAATGTATTAACGTCTATTTATAAGCAAACTGACATCGCAAAGGTACCTCTTAGCCAATAAGCCAAAGTGAAATACTAAACCCTCCCTGAAAGTTAGAAGAAACCAAGATGGGATAATCCCAGCTGGGGCTAAGCGTGACCTTCCAACTTTTCATACTTTCTATCGTTTATCATCGGGAACGAAAAGGTGGAGAAACTGTGTTAACATACAAATGATTATGTTGGATTTTGATATGAGTGGATCACGCTAATGCTGTCTGTTAATAATGTTTCCAAAGGAACTTGTGTTGATCAAGTCAACAACTACATCTGTCAGTGTCATGCTGGTTACACTGGATATGACTGTACTATTGAGATCAACGAATGCCAATCTTCTCCTTGTGTACATGGTACGTAGTTTTAAGTTGCATGATTTAAGGATTATAGAATTTGTGTTCAAACACTTCAACAAGAATTTCGTCAAGTCCAACATTAAATACAGAGATACAAAATGGAAATAAACGTTTTTTTGTGCAATTTCACAATAGTTTTTTAGATGTCCTTCAAAAGCAGATGTCAGTTCCATGGCTTCCCTTCAACTATATGGCCTCAAGTAAACTAATCGGAGCGCGAAGTCAAGTCACTCTGGACTGCCGCCACAAGCGGAATGCACTTAGTGGGAGCCCTTTCTGCCCATAAGGATACTGAGATTTCAAATCTTAAGTGAAAGGGCTACAAAGAACGTCTTTTCCTCTGTGACCCATGTCGGTAGAAACTTTCATTCTCTGATGCAATCTCTGGTAGATAAGAGCATTTCTGAAACCCTGTTGAGACATTCTTATGATTTTAAAGTCAATTATCACCAAAGGATAGAAATTTTAAAATTTAAGCAAGCCTAACGATTTGTTCGATAATAACAACTTGAATTCCGTCTACGCGTTGGCATTATTCGCAACAACATTGGCACATATTCAAAGTTCTGTTTCCAATTTGCCAGGCACATGCTATGACAAAGTCAATGGCTTCACTTGCAGCTGTGAAGCTGGTTTCTCTGGAATGAGCTGCGATATGAACGTTGATGAATGCCTGTCATCCCCTTGCGTAAATGGTATGTACAATATACTTAAAGTTGCAATGAGAATGACATTAAAAATAGACAGATCTTTACGTATCAGTTTCATTTCCTCGACCATCATATCGTGAAAATACTATAGTTCCCCCACTGTCCTCGAATCAAATTTTGTGATTTTTTTTTTCAAACCTTAATGGCATATTGGTAAATTTATGGTTGAAAGAAAAGCAAACTGTGGGATGACTGATTCAAGATGGCCAAGATGGGTCATAATGACTTACCTCTTGCCAGGAAGGCTTGACGTCATGATCCTGCGTATGGCATTCTTCTCGTTTACACTTTGTATAAACTGCTTCTAACTTTCATGCCTTTTGAGATTGTAAGTTTATGTGTATTTGATTTATCACCCAATTTTACTGTTAATTATTAATTAGTCGGACTAGGCCTAAGGGAGGCGCGGTGACCTCATGGTTAGTGTGCTCGACTCCGGAGCGACTGGTCGAGGTTCGGGTCCTGGTGGGGAATATTGTGTTGTGTTCTTGGGCAAGACACTTTACTCCCACGGTGTATAAATGGGTACCGGCGAAATGCTGGTGGTAACCCTGCGATGGACTGGCATCCCATCAAGGGGGGAGTAGAAATACTCCTAGTCGCTTCATGACGTGGAATTCGGGATAAGCTCCGGCCTGATGGGCCACTTGGCTCGCGTGCAGACTTTACCTTACCTTACCGGACTAGGTCTTAACTAGATCCGACTATATCACGGAGGGTAGTGTGTTCAAATCCCATCTGGAGCTCTGATTTTTTTCCGAGTTTCCCGCAGTAGATGCAATTTCAACAACATATATATAATTTTCACATTCGCTCACTTAGGTGTTGGTTCGCTCGTCTCAGATACTCTTAAAGGTGACTGCGCGATGCAGTTATAAGCAATGCTGTCAGTAGGTAAAGACTCACATTTCACCCTTGCTCACCGTAGAGTCTCCAGTAGTTCAATTATTAATTAATATAAGGACCATTAACATCTACTCAAGATTCTCTCTTTTACGCTATTTTTTTAAGGGGTATGTTCGGATCTTGTTAACAACTATACCTGTAGTTGCAACGTTGGCTACACCGGCCGAGACTGTGATGTGGTCATCACGACGTGCACCGAAGATTCCTGCTTTCCGAATGTAACTTGCTTCAAAAGCGGTCCGACCATTTCTTGTGGACCATGCCCGTTTGGCTTCACCGGCGATGGAAAGAATTGTCTAGGTAAGATGGATGTCTCAAGAACTCAGACCCTTACGGTGTCTCGAAAATTTGAACTTGAGACCCCGAGTCCCTCTGGACCTCCAAAGACTCGGTTTCAAAAAACTCAGAACCTCTGCCAGTCTAGGAAACTTATGCCAGGAAAATTCAGCATCGTTAAACAAGCAGATAGTCTGAATTTGGTCTGGGTTGGTACGGTCAAAAGGCGTCGACTGAGAAAGACGTAGATATTAGAATGAAATGAATGTATATTTGAAGTGCGCGTCTTAGACGAAAGAGAGAAGTGTTCCTCGCGCTTATCTGGACAATTTTGGACAACTTCAATGGGATTCGGACCCATGATCTCTACCATGCCGGTGCATCTGTCTTTCGTAGATATTAGACCTAGATGTTATAGTAAGGAGATTTCCTGCTTCCGTGAGCGACGGTCGATGCAAAAAGGAGATACGTAGAGGGATTAGCTTAGCTAAGGAGGCCTTCAAAAAAATGAAGGCTATCCTTTGTGACAGAAAGCTTTCAATGCCTATCAAGAACCGTGTCCTTCAAACATTCGTCTGGCCAGTGATTCTCTACGGCTCGGAATCATGGACTCTAAACGCTGAAACCCGCAAGAACATCAAAGCCGCAGAAATGTGGTTTTACAGGCGTATGCTCAAGATTTCTTGGGTTGAAAAGGTTCCAATGACGAAGTCCTAAATCGAGTCCAGAAGGAGAGAAATCTCCTTCAAAGGATAGAACATGGCCAGAACAAGTTCCTGGGGTATATTATCTGCAAGGAAGCCATAGAAGATCTCTGCCTCAACGGGAAAATCCCCGGGAAGAAAGCTAGAGGAGGACAAAGACTACATTTTCTGAAACAATACAATGCCAATGCCACAACCATCATTGACAGAGCGCGCCAATGGAAAGACCTAGGCGTGCTGCGTTCAAGTTTAAATGCCATGTAGTTCGTCGAGGCCCGTATCGGGCATGGCACGTCAGAGAGAGAGAGAGAGAGAGAGAGAGAGAGAGAGAGCGACGAATACGAAAACGAAGAATGAAGATGATAAATATTACTGAGCTTGTACCGAACCTCAGGGTACCATCAAACTCACTTGATTAATTTTCGACATTTTATTCCGGTAGCGTTTCTTCCAGCGTTCTAACAAGCAGACTTTCGATTTAGATTGCTCACTTAAACGCTGCTAAATGACCATTTTTCTGTTTGTGACGAGGATTATAACGAAGGTTATTTAGATTTGGCATGTTTTAAGCTTCTGTAAACACTTTCGCGCATGCTCGGTAAATATTCTACCATTATTCACCTCGATTTCAAAAAATAATTGTTAATTATCTTTGGGGGACCGAGAAAAGTGAAAAATTACTAAAACAAAAGTTCATACCACAACACCGGGAACTCCGTCCCTTGCTCTTTCCGAATAGTGTGACTGTGGGATCTTTAACGTCCAACAGAGTTTTATGAACAAGGGTTGTGAGACGGGGCCTATGGTTTATAGTCCTTATACGAGAAGACTTGAAAGTCTAACCATTTGCGGATGTAATTACAAAAGGCAGCATTACTTCCTCAGTTATTTAAATACCTAAAGATTTGCTCCGGTCGGAGTTGCTCAATTGCTCAACCAATTAAGTCATTCGGTCGGCGTTTATTCGTCGTTCATTTATTTGTTCGTTCCTTCGTCCCTTCGTTTATGGGCCTATTCATTAATGCAATAGCTCTTTCGTTCATGCACATTAAAGCAATGGCGATTAAAGCAAGGGCGTCGGCAATGCTGTTCTCGATGAAGGTTTTGATTTTCAGAACGTTTTCCCAAAACGATTTTCGTCACTAGCTCGAAAACATATCGTCCACCATAGTTACTCGGTCACACAATCTAGAAGAGTTTACTCCAAGTCACTGCCATGTTTCCTCCCGAACAGAAAATACATTTAACACTGACAACTTCGACTGATTGATGTTTTTCACTGTAGCTGCAAATAATCTTTCTTTCAGACATCAACAACTGCGCTAATCACACATGCGCAAACGGTGCATCATGCATAGATGGCATTAACAGTTACTCCTGTAACTGTACAGCAGGATTTACTGGACCATATTGCGAAACAGGTGTGTAAAAAACGTGAACTAAGATGCCACAATTATATGGTAATCAAGTGTTTTCTTTTGAATCACTTCCGAGGTTAAGTGACAAGCAAATTCACACATATTATCCTCATTTATTTCACCTCTTAGACATTGACGACTGCGCTAATCACACATGCACTAACGGTGCATCTTGCGTAGATGGCATTAACCGTTACTTCTGTCACTGTACAGCGGGATTTACTGGATCATATTGCGAAACAGGTGTGTAAAAACGTGAACTAAGATGCCACATTTATATGGTAATCAAATATTTTCTTTTGCTTCATTTCCGAGGTTAAGTGGCAAACCAATTCTCACAGATTATCCTCATATATTTCACCTCTTAGACATGGACGACTGCACTAATCACACATGCGCTAACGGTGCATCATGCATAGATGGCATTAACAGTTACTTCTGTAACTGTACAGCGGGATTTACTGGACCACATTGCGAAACAGGTGTGTAAAAGAACGTGAACTAAGACTCTGTTTACACGGGTTCGGACAAATTTTGCACGAACAAAACTTGCACGGTTCCACCTTGCGTTCACGTGACGGAACGAAACTGTGCAAGGTTTTGACCTAAAAAAAGCAGGTCAACTTTTTGACCGGCACGGTTCCAATATGCGTACGGACTCATTAAAATACTCCAACCGTGCAAGATTTTGCACGGTTAGCGCGTTTAAGGCCTGGAATTTACTTTGTTTTTGGTTGCTAAGCAAAAATGCTGTAAAGTCACAATTTTTAAAGTTACATTTCGCTCTTTTTAAAATGAAATTTGACACAGAAGAAATAAACAAAAGCACGATACAGATATGAGGAGACGAGCGATAGCTGATGGGTCAAAAGCATTAGCTTAACCAATCACAGCCGAGGTGCCGCGACTTGTCTTAAAATTCCATGTAAACACCATTGCGATCTTAACATAATTTGCACTGTTCCGTGTAACAGGCGGTCCAGGTACAAAATTCGTCCATGCAAAAATTTGTCTGGACCCGTGTAAAAGTAGCGTAACACGTCATAATTGTATGCTAATGAAGTATTTGCTAATAAACATTTAACACTAAAGATGACCAATGGTTTTATTGGAGTTCATTGCTTAATAACATTCTTGATGAACACGGACCAATTAAAAGGATGAGAGTCAGGGCAACCGATGTACCATATGTGAATATTGAATGGAAAGAAGCAAAACGAAGAAAGCGAAAGTATGCAAAAAGTTTTATAAGAACTCAAGAAAATTAAAGAACAAACGTAAAAATGTAGCCAAGATATTAAGACGCAAACAACTAAGGATAATTGGAAACAGAAAACTAATGACTTCAATAGCAAACCAAGTGCATTCTATATCAAAGGTGAAAGGACATTGCAACACTCATGTTCAGAGTAAAGCATGTTCTTCGCCTAGAGTATATCCAAGTGTTATTCCAGAAAAATAATAGCTCGTACAATCTAAGGACTTCTGACTTCATAATACCTAGATAAAACACCGTGAAATATTTTAAACATAGTCTAAGATATCCTGATCCATTCCTGTGGTCAAAACTGACGAACCATATTAATTAACCCTTTCACTGCCGAGGGCTTCCGCATTGACGAGTAAAATCGTCTGGCGTCGGACAGAGTAAAATCTATAATTGTCAATTTGCATTTTTGGCGGAGAAAGGGTTAAGAACGCTCTTTCAATAAGTGCGTTCAAAAACAAGATTAGGAAAGCTAATTTAGAAACTTTTGTGGGAGATGACAGTTGTAAAGATTGCCCTCTGTGTATGGGTTAATTGATTTTAGGGTTAGAGTAAACACTGTCGTAA
>OX421450.1:9996821-9999321 GCA_949126865.1 Montipora capitata
TTACTATTACTATTACTATTACTATTACTATTATTATTATTATTATTATTATTATTATTATTATTATGATTACTATTACTATTACTATTACTATTACTATTACTATTACTATTACTATTACTATTACTATTACTATTAGTATTAGTATTAGTATTACTATTACTATTACTATTACTATTACTATTATTATTATTATTATTATTATTATTATGATTACTATTACTATTACTATTACTATTACTATTACTATTACTATTACTATTACTATTACTATTACTATTATTATTATTATTATTATTATTATTATTATTATTATTATTATTATTATTAGACTGCAATGCTGTGTAGCGATCTATGCATTATGTTGGATCAACACAAACAGTGGTAAGCATAAACACACACCACTCTTCGGACAGATCAAACAATGTTCACGAAGGAAAATGGAACTACGGTCGGCCAAACCTAGCACGATCAGCGCTCAAACAAGAAAGCTGACGCAGACAGCTGTTTCGGGCTTGTTGGCCCTCTTCAGTGCGTCGTAGTTAAAACCCTATGGGCTTCAGTGACACTTCACGTATCTCATATGTGTCGCTAGTTATTCTAGAAAGACCTCTAAGATAGGATTGCGCAAAGGCCACGTCACAAATAATTGCGACAAATGGCTAAAGGGCAACCCTAGCTGATCATTCCAGCGCAATTAAGAGGGAAACTATGGAATGGCCAATACCATCCTCCTCCT
Source organism: Montipora capitata (assembly GCA_949126865.1). Classification (NCBI taxonomy): domain Eukaryota; kingdom Metazoa; phylum Cnidaria; class Anthozoa; order Scleractinia; family Acroporidae; genus Montipora; species Montipora capitata. The sequence goes on from OX421450.1 coordinate 9,997,561, forward strand.
TCAGATACAGAACTGCAAATAGACCGGATCGTTACACGGCTTTGCATTCTTTAGTGTTAAATGTTTATTATTAAGTATTTTCTGTTAATTGTATCACTTCTGAGATTAAGTGGAACACTAACTCACACAGATTATCCCCATTTATTTATTTCATCTCTTAGACATGGACGACTGCGCTAATCACACATGCGCTAACGGTGCATCATGCGTAGATGGCGTCAACAGTTACTCCTGTAACTGTCCGGCGGGATTTACTGGAACATATTGCGAAACAGGTGTGTAAAGAACGTGAACTGAGATGGCACAATTGTATGGTAATCAAGTATTTTCTTTTGCTTCACTTCCGAGGTTAAGTGGCACGCTAATTCACATAGATTATCCTGATTTATTTCACCTCTTAGACATGGACGACTGCGCTAATCACACATGCGCTAACGGTGCATCATGCGTAGATGGCGTCAACAGTTACTCCTGTAACTGTCCGGCGGGATTTACTGGAACATATTGCGAAACAGGTATGGAAAAAAAGTGAAGTGAGATGACACAATTATATGGTAATCAAGTATTTTCTTTTGCTTTACTTCCGAGGTTAGGTGGCACGCTAATTCACATAGATTATCCTGATTTATTCCACCTCTTAGACATGGACGACTGCGCTAATCACACATGCGCTAACGGTGCATCATGCGTAGATGGCGTCAACAGTTACTCCTGTAACTGTCCGGCGGGATTTACTGGAACATATTGCGAAACAGGTATGGAAAAAAAGTGAAGTGAGATGACACAATTATATGGTAATCAAGTATTTTCTTTTGCTTTACTTCCGAGGTTAGGTGGCACGCTAATTCACATAGATTATCCTGATTTATTTCACCTCTTAGACATGGACGACTGCGCTAATCACACATGCGCTAACGGTGCATCATGCGTAGATGGCGTCAACAGTTACTCCTGTAACTGTCCGGCGGGATTTACTGGAACATATTGCGAAACAGGTATGTAAAAAGCGTGAGCTGAGATGCCACAATTATATGGTAAGCAAGTACTTTCTTTTTCTTCACTTCCGAGGTTAAGTGGCACGCTAATTCACATAGATTATCCTGATTTATTTCACCTCGTAGACATGGACGACTGCGCTAATCACACATGCGCTAACGGTGCATCATGCGTAGATGGGGTCAACAGTTACTCCTGTAACTGTCCGGCGGGATTTACTGGAACATATTGCGAAACAGGTATGTAAAAAACGTGAACTGAGATGCCACAATTATGTGGCAATCAAGTATTTTCTTTTGCTTCACTTCCGAGGTTAGGTGGCACGCTAATTCACATAGATTATCCTGATTTATTTCACCTCTTAGACATGGACGACTGCGCTAATCACACATGCGCTAACGGTGCATCATGCGTAGATGGCGTCAACAGTTACTCCTGTAACTGTCCGGCGGGATTTACTGGAACATATTGCGAAACAGGTGTGTAAAGAACGTGAACTGAGATGCCACAATTTTATGGTAATCAAACACTTCCTATTTTGTCTCCACTCCACAACAAAATGTTACACAAGCATCGCTGAACCAAATAAATTTATTTTGGGAGGGCCTGGCAAGAACCAACCCGAACACTATATAACAAATAACAAAAAATTTATATGACAAGTCATTACAAAACAGCCAGGAACAAAGCCATCGAGTAGGTCATTTTGGTTTCTACACCAAACGTTGTGAGTAACACAACGAAATCGCTACCACCTCAACTAAG
>OX421450.1:10009321-10011821 GCA_949126865.1 Montipora capitata
CCGCATTGATGAAGGGGACTGCAAGCAGTTTTCCTTATCACATACAAAACCCTTTTTGCTTGTAGTTGTACTTCTTGCTTGTAGTTCCGCTTACTTTTAATTATACCTGTAAGAACTGTATTTCTTTCTGTAAGTATGGCAGAAACAAAATGTTGTAACCAAGGGACGGCTTCACATTATATTAACATAACACCATTGTACTTTCCGACATAGATCTCTCACGACCCTCTTCAAGCAATTGGCTCGAAAAAACGGCCTCATCACCACAGCAGGGGCATTCGAGATCGCCAAGTACCTTGCCTAGTAAATCTTTGGCTCCATCGTCAGGTGTTCACGACATTATCTCCACCCGATTAAATCCGATCGTGGCAGAGACATCGGCCTTAGGCACGTGTTTTGTTTGTTGTTATAGATAAAACTGCAGCTGTAATCCGTAATCCGCAAGGGACGAGAAAAACGGTACACCCTTTTGTCGTCCCGGTAAAAATCATCCCACTATGTGTTGGTGACCTTTACAGAAAACTTCTGTTGACCAAAATAACAAAGAGTTGAGCTTAAGAGCAGACTGACAAAATGACAAGAGTTGAGCTTAATTAAGAGCATGCAGACTGAAAAAGTAATTAGTAGTTTTTTTTTTTTTCGACAGATAAGCTGCCCTCTACGAGAAGCGATCTTACTTCAATCGCAGTCTCGTCGCGAGAAAATAAATTACTGTTTGTAACTACGTCTCTAAACATGCCAATTACACCATCATCCTCTGCACTTGCCTCCGTGTCAACGCGAATTACGCCCTCAACGCCGAGTCCAGAAATAGGTATGTTTGTTATAGTTAGTACAAGACACATGATATGGAAATATTAAAGAATCCTGCATTGGGCTTTCCGTTTCATTCTAGTTGCCTTTTAAAATAGCATTCTAGAGCTTCACTCATGCTGATCGATTTAAGACTTCATTTTAAACAGTACTGCTTCAGCCAAAGAACTGTTGCCAGCAACCAACTTGCTCTTTTCTGTTAACCTTGATAAAATAGCATTAATATCTGGAATATACCCTGATATTATAAAATGTGCTTATTTCAGGGCCTTTTTTCGAGCTAAACAAACCGTGTTACGAAATTCATCTGTAAATTTAATTATTGCAGAATATGCGTTTTCCATCAAAATCCTTGAGGATTGGACGGATGATCTGCTGGACAAGGACAGCGATGCTTTTCAGGAGTTGTCGTTCCAGTTTGAAACGGAGGTGACGTATTGTGACAATACGTTAGATTAGCTAACACTACCTATCTTAAACTTATCATGGTTATCTTAAAATGATGTCTTAATAACTTTATGCATGGTAGATCATTTATACGGGACTGATTGGGAACATTTCACAGTTTATTGTACTCTTCTTGCAGATTAAGAAAAAACTCTCTGAGACGAGGGATTTCATCGGCGTGAAAGTTATATCCTTCAGGTACGTATAAGTAAACTCGGGTACTGTATCATTACGCCTTTCGTATTGTGTAGCTTACAAACTGGAAGAAACTGAAAGTCTCGGCGTCATAAGACTTCTTATGCTGTGTTTATTACTTTAACTTTGAACTTGAACTGGATATCAAACACAACTCAATGAAAGATAACGACAGCGGGCTAAACATAGTCAACAGGAAAACGACAACAGTGCTGATCAAGAGGCAAGAGTTCATTACCCAAGAATAAGAATCTGGTATCAAGTTTGTCTCCATCAGCGTCAGAAGAACGTCTATTTTTAAACCAAGTTTTGCGGCAAGATAAATAATAGAACAATTCGGCTAATTCAATGTTTATCCCAATTCAAATATCTCGGTGTTTAGATTTTTTGCGTATGGTATTTTCATTACAATGTAGCATTCACCTATTTGGTCTTGTTTATTTTCCCGCAAAACCTGGTGAAAAAAGAACTTTCCTGACGCTGATGGGGACTGGACCAAATTTGAGTAAATCTTACAAGCTTGGCTAATGGACTCTTGCAATAGGTGAATACACAACGCCCGAATGGTGGCATTTTGCCTAAGTGACAAGCCTCTGTCATCATGTTTTCGCATTTTAAAACGGCGCCATTATACATAGCCGTTCACCGCGGCTAGTACGGGTAAATGTATGAACTTAAGAAGAAAACTGAGTTGGCTAAACAAACTTCGTAGAAAGTGTAGGCTACTTATCGCCTGTTGTTTATTGAACGGTTAATGAATTTATCAACCCTACCTAAGCTGGAAGAATCGTTCTGCTTCCCAAGTGCCTGGACGTTGGGGCAAGACAGATAAAGATGTAACCGTTTATAATATAGACTTTAAATTAACGTCTGTTTTGAAAGCATTATAACAACCTATCTCGTGAATTGTATTTTTGTTTCGTTTTTCTTTTTAGTAAAGGGAGCATTGTCGCTGAGTTCAAGTTGATATTCAATACGAAGGTCCAGAGTGGAGAAGCATTGGAAATGATGAAAGAAAAGATAAATGATGGCAATCTCGGAAAGC
>OX421450.1:10026821-10059321 GCA_949126865.1 Montipora capitata
AAGGTAATCATATTAAAAAGCATATAAGAAAGTTGTACATCAGTGGTACAATTTCAACGGACCCTTTTCAAATAATGGACGCTCAAAAGTCGTTTTACAGTAAACTATATCAAAGACAACAAACAAATCAGAACAGTGCTGAGGCTAAGCGTTTCTTGGACAATCCTAGTATATAGTTTCTGAAGAACAAAGAACAAGTTGTGAGGGCAAATTACTATCGAAGAATGTGAGAAAATTTTGGTCTCTTTCCAAACGGGTAAAACTCCTGGTAATGATGGAATTCCAATAGAATTTTACAAAACGTTTTGGCCACTCATTGGGGACTTTATGGTTAATTCGTTCAATGAGGCCTATGATAATAAAGAGATGTCTTCATCACAAAGGCAAGCTATTATTACTCTTATCGAGAAGAAGGGAAAAGACAGAAATTACTTAGAGAATTGGAGACCGATATCCTTGACAAATGTAGACGCAAAGATTGCATCGAAAGTAATTGCAGCTAGAATCATCCCGGCGTTACCTGAAATAATTACCTCCACTCAAACAGGGTATGTCAAAGGCAGATTTATAGGGGAAGCAGTAAGATCGATCATCGATGTAATGGACTATACAAAAGAGCAAAATATACCCTGTATATTACTTTTTATTGATTTTGAGAAGGCTTTTGATAGTCTTGATTGGAACTTTATGCTAAAATGCCTGAATGTATTTGGTTTTGGCCCCAGTCTTATTAGATGGATTGAAATATTTTATACAAATATATCTAGCTGTGTTTTGAATAATGGTCTGTGTTCCCAGTATTTTGAAGTACAAAGAGGAGTGAGACAGGGCGATCCATTGTCCCCTTACTTATTCATTATTGCTGCTGAAATTCTAGCAATCGCGATCAAAACCAATACGGATATTCAGGGCCTTAAAATCGGAAAGGAAGAGTTTAAGTTAGTTCAATATGCTGATGATCTTACTGCTTTTGTGCCCAATGTTGCGTGTGCACAACTTGTTTTTCATTTGCTTGATCAATTTCGATTCTGTTCTGGTTTAAAAGTAAACTACTCTAAAACTGAAGCCATGTGGATTGGCTCTTCAAGAGATAGCACAGCGACGCCCTTGGGGTTGGCATGGCGTGGGAGTGTTAAAGCCCTTGGGATTGTTTTCACTGATATTACAACTGTTCAATTACAAACAAACTTCTATGACAAATTGAAAGATATCCGAACGCAGACGCAATTATGGAGTTGCCGAGGCCTGTCACTTTTGGTAAAATTATTATTATTAAATCTTTTTTACTTCCAAAAATGTTATATATTTTTTCAGTTCTGCCTACTCCAGAGGCGTTTATTAAACAACTTAACACTATCATTTATAACTTTGTGTGGAAGGGACCCGATAAAGTTGCTCGACCAGCAGTAATTAATGACTTAAAGTACGGAGGTCTGAACTTAATGGACTTGGAAACGTCAATTAAATCATTAAGATTAGCTTGGCTCGGCAGGCTTCTTGTCAAACGTTCATCTCCGTGGCAGGCTTTTGTTAATCACCTTCTCAAAGACCGTGGTGGAATTTTCTTATTTAGGTGCAATTATGACCTTAATGAATTTAATATTCTCAAGCATGTTAAGGCATGACCCAGACGGTAAAATCGGAAAAGTAAAGAAAAAAATTACTGTACCACGAATAATAAACGGATAACCGCCAAACTTGGCAAGAACTTAAAACTTATTGTCCTTAACAGGTTCTGCATGTCAGACCGGAAGTATTGTTGTCACGTGACCTGTGAGGTCACTCCTAACTTTTCTGCCGTAAATTTAAAATGGGCCGACGAGATGACCCACAACCTATACAAAGAAAAGTGTTTTTACGAGCAACCAAATGTCCTCTACTGGAATCTGTCCTGAATGGGCGATTAAATAGACCAGCGAGAGTGATATTTTAGAAAACATCACTAATTACGACCAGTATTAGTCATCTATCGAATGTTGTTCTGTCATTTTAAGCTATATTCGTCCATTCAGGACAGAAATGAATAGAAGAACCTTATGACCCTTTCAAATTGTCATGATTTTTCTAGGACTTGATGAATTCGGCGGCCCGTTCGCATTCAAAATATCGTACTACACAGCAATTAGAATGGGCGCCATTTTGTTCCAAACGGCCGTGGTCTTGATTCTTTGAAGAAGTCTGGACACTAAGCAAATGGGTGAAATCCGCTATCGAGATGAACAGAGGACTCCTATGTTAAGCCGTAAGCCAATGAGAAAGCCAGATTTGAAGGCAAAACAAAGATGGCGGACAGAAAGTGATCAAAAGGCACACTGATCTTTTACAGTTGTTGTCAATTTAAGACACGTTCACCAAGGAGAAAACATTTAATATCTTACAAAAAGACTAACTTAAGCCACTAGCATTAGTTTCAAAACATTGTACTCGGATGATGCTGAATAATAAGCAAGTTTTCATAATAGAGTCGAGTGCTGCGGAACGATCGTATGTGAGTCACTCTTTTTTTGTTAAAGCGCACTTCGTGCAAATTAGAGTTCCTAAATACATTTCAAATAATTTGCGCGGGCTCCAGATGACACCTGATACTATACGCAAACGAGATTCCGTATATTTTGGCGGTACTTTCAAAATGACGGATAGAGTTTGCTGTGGGTTTGTAAGAGTCTTCCTTTGGGAGACCAAAGCAACAGCTTTAAAAATCATCACTCGTGATTATGATGAGACACCGTCTCACTTTAAGAAACGTTTACTTGAAGAGAGGTTTAGGCTCTACATCGAACAGTTCCAAGACTATAAACCTCTCCTAATGGACAAAGGTAAATATAAGTACCACTTTATGGTTTGTACAGCGAAAAGATCAAATTTATTTCGCCTATAATAACAGCTAGCAAAACGTAAATTATTATACTGAAAAGAAAAACTTAAATCAAACCAACAGCTGCCTTCTTGAAAAGCTACAAAATCATTGATGGCAAAATATCGCACTGGAGGAAACCATCCGAAAAGCAAGCATATCTCACACAATTCTCTACTACGAAATGGGCAAAGACAACGGAGCTTCGAAGAAATCTACACAGCCTTCAAAAGTGCAAATGCTGTAAGAGCTTCCATGTCTCTGTTAGTGAAACATTTCCTGAAAGCAAGAAAAACTGCCATAAATATAGAGGCCCTTTCAGCGAAATAAAAAACAAATCTACAAAACACATCCCTAAAAAGGCTCAACCGTCTAAAGGAGAACTTAAAGCGGTTGGAGAAATGATATTTTCCACCTACGACAACACTTGCAAAGAAAATCTAGGCAAGCCTTTTAGTGAAGTGCTCCTTGCTGTACCGCAATTAAACCTCCAGGTAAAGCAAAGTGCTTATGAAAAGAAGAAACAGAAGCTTGAAAACCAGCGCGAATTCAAAGGTACTGTCGAGGCAATTTGGAATCAGACTGATGTGGATGCTCATCTTGCTCAAAGAACATCCTTGGCCGCAAGAGCAAAGCAACGAACCTATCAGTCATTTGAAACATTGCACGAAGCAAAATCAAGGCTTGAAAAAACCCCACCTGGAATGAAAGATCGCTCTCATATCCCAAGAGATGTCACTGGAGATTTAGAACAGTTGTTGGATGATGTGACAGAGTGGCCTCACAAACCAGTAAGCTGGTCTGAAAAAGCAAAAGCATACAATATTAGGGGAAAATCAAGTGAAGCAACACCACCTAATGGAGGCCAAATACTAAAGGAATTTCTGAAATCAAAAGGAGTGGATATAACCCCCTTTGAAAAGCCTACTGAAGGTAAACTAGCATTTAGTTCTCTTTTGAGGTCTATCTAGTTAATAGACGCCTACTATGATATAAATATGTTGATTAAAATCACATAAAATTACTGTACATACATGTAAAAACAAGCAAAGTCAAAGAACAGAAAACTTGTACACTTTTCCTCTAAAAAATGTCAATAATGCTTTAAAGTAGTTAAAAGAAGTTGAAACGAAGGCAACTGATATGGTGAAATAGCGCTCACTCTTTCTTTTCTTACAAAACTGAATATCATACTTTTAAATGTAAACATAACTTAAAGTCTCCCAACTTAATTGTTCCCATTATAGTAAAGAAAAGTTACGTTAAATCTATCAAGAGAATGACCTATCCAGACTGAATGTTCACCCAGATTGTCGTCACCATGCACTTTACTTAAAGAACCTCTTTCAACTTTTAGGAAAAAGTAGCGTGAGAAGAGCCCTGAAAAAACAAGTTGGTGGAAGAGTGTCAGTGCCTGTGCCAAGAAATAACCAGAAACTTAGGGTGGATATTAAAGAAAGAATAGCTTCGGGGAAGTTCAATCTCGGAATTCCTGTTCTAGACACTGAGTATACAAAAGTTGTTCTCACTTCAGAAGGTAAAATTGAAAAGAAAGTATGCAAAGTCTCAGCAAGAAAGTACCCTCTTAGTCAAGTCTTTGAAGAAAGTGCGAAAAGACATAGTGATCTCCTGAGATTGAGAAGCGATGAAGAGTATGCCAACATGACCACCCAGCAGCTTAAGGCAAGACTCAAGTCTCTTCATGAACAAACCACTGCTATGACACACGATGAACTCTGCAAGCAGCTAAAAAAGAGTGAAAGAACCCGACACTGGCTAATATGGCATGACCATTCTAGCATAGCAGGTGCAGGATTTATGTTGTTCCTGCTTAGAGAAATCTATGATCCTGCTGTACATCTTACTAGCCAAGAGTACATGCAAAAGAGTAATGGAAAAGCCATAGATGTTCAGTCTACTATAGAAGCTCCACATCTTTACATGCTGGGTGCCTCAGGAGCGAAAGATGCTGATCAGCTAGCATTTGTGCCAACACGTAGAGAGTGCTTAAAACAGCTGCATGTATCCTTAACAGCAGTTCATGGCACAGGTATCGAAGAAAAAATGAGATTCATGAACGGGGACAACCCAGCTGTTGAGTTTGAGGATGGCACACAAAAAGGTGGACACTTTGGCTGCTCAGGTTGTAACGGTGACATGAGACGTGCAGCGGATTATCAGTACATGGCTTACCAACAGTACCGTAACCTAGAGGAAAAACAAACCTTGGTACTGGAAGGAAAGTTTGGAAAATCAGATGCTGCATGTCCCTTTAAATCCCTCAAAGTTGATCAGCTCAGAGAAGAATTAACATCAAGGGGAGTTGACACCAGTGGAAACAAAAAAGATCTTCAAGAAAGATTAACAGATTTGCTGAGAGGCGCAAGCCGAGTACCTGCCCTGTTGTTTGCATCACAGAAACATACACTTGAGGAACTTAACCTTCAAGATTATGAAGTACTTTTTTTTGAACCTCTTCACACTTGCCTTAATCACATTGCAAACATCCTCACAGAATTACCTCTACACATGACTAATGTCGAAGCACTACTACTGTTCAAGGAAATTACCACCTTAGCATTAAACAAGGACAAACTTCGAGCAACAGATTACCGCAGAAGCCTACTGAAAGTAACAATTGCAATGGCAAATGAAAATCTCTTAAGCAACAATGAAAAAGAAATCCTTCTCCTTTTTTGTGAAATGATGAGTATGTACTATGAAAATGATGACAAAAGAAGTCCAAGATCAGTGCTGCGGCTGTACAACATCTCGTTCAGACATGGGCAAGCCATCCAAAGGCAACTAATCCCACCAAAGCAGCTAACCCAACGAAAGTTGTGTGGCATTTACTACCATGGTGCTGTAGATCATGCTCCACTGCTGTACAGGCTAGTCTGTCTCCGCTCCATTTGTGCGGAGCTCTTTGAAAGGTATTTTGACAGAATAGAAGACATCACCAGGAAAACCTGGAATAAGCAAGTAGAAGATCTTGTGCCAAATGCCTACCTGCACATTCAAGCGGAAGATGCAATGGCAGCAGAAACAGACAGTCTAACAGCCCTTTCTAATCAAGAGAAAGAGATCTCCCACCTGGCAAAAGGACTGCCCCAGCCATTCAACACAGTTATAACTAAGGATTTCATGACAAAGAAGTCTAGCTTATGGCAGGCACATCTCTCCAAGATCGCTGATTTCCTTAAACCTGGACCTGAAGTGTGGTGGAAATGGAAGGAGGATGGTTCTGTTGAATTTTTTGATGCACCAGGCCAGCCAAACAACAGAGAAGAAGGACCTCATCTTCACCACTTCAGATCCAACAATATCAGTCAAATCCACAAGTATCTGGAAGAGACCTGGAGGGAATGTGCCTCCCAGCCAGATAATCTTCCACTTTACAAAATAAGAGATAAAGATGGAAAACTCACTTTCCAGAGGGGAAATACAGGTGAACTGCAACAGACACTTGAACCAGAGAATGGGCCATGCCTTAATACTGGACAGATGACAGCCTGCACAGATTGTGATGACGACATGATTTCTCTTATTTCTGAAGTTGAAGCAGATAGTAATCCAGAAACCTGTGAAGATCAAGGGGAGACTACACTTGAAGTAATCCTTGAAGATCAACAAGAAGATTTGGAAATAGCTGAGGACACTACAAGTGATGAGAATGAATTAGAGCCACAGGGATTACATGACAATGAAACACCCCATAACGTTTTCAGAAGTAACTTGTGTATGCAAATGAATGCCCCGTTGAGCCAACTAACAAAAAAAGAAAAGTACAGGACAAAGGAAAGGAAACCCAGTCAAAGACAGCAAAAGCCCTAGAGCTAGTGTTAGGCAAAATACCAGAAGTTTCTGAAATAGAACGATTAAAACAAACAGTCATGAAAAACCCAAAAGCACACTTCTATCGAAAGAAGTATGACACAGTTCTAAGCAAAGTGCAAACAGCAGTTTTAAGAGAACTACGGAATGTTGGTGAGGAGCTAAAAAAATGGGATGAAGCTTTTTTGACAATGCACGGTAGACTGCCCAATAACACTGATTATATGAGTGATGATGAGTTCAGTGCATTAAACAAAAAAACGAAAATAGCACTGAAGCTACTTGAGTCATGGAACATCACCGTACATGTTTTCTAAGATATTACACTTTATATTTTCATGTATAATTATGGTGTAAATAACTGTACAGACATTGTAGATAGTAATCAAACCATTCCAGTATCAAACATGACAATTAGTTCCAAAGGACTTGTTTGATTAATTGATTAATAAGACAACTACTTCACTTAATTTATAAAATAGTTTTTAGTCTACTACAGTTTTTAGAATTAACCTGATGGCCTAACACTTTTCAATTTGAGTTTTTACAACAAAACTTTTAAAGTTAACAGGTTTACACGTAGAGTAATGTAATCTGGACTTCTTCTTTGTTTGCCCACTTTTAAAATAAGCACTGATCAATCTTACATTAAATTTTACAAAATGTAGTAGCAATCTCTAACACAAAAAAGTCATCTGCATTAAAGCTAATTTGAGGATGCTTTTAGATTTTAACATGAACATTAAACACGAGAAAATTTATACATTAAATTATGGAAAAACATATCGTGATCCTTCACAATTGCAATTGATGATTGACTAGTGTATTCTCTTATTTATTCTCTCAAAATACTTGATACATTGCAAAGAGAATTTACATGTTAATCAGACAACGAATTGCTTTATTAAAAACTGGTCGTTATACCTTTTTGTCAGAGAAAAGTAATTTCGCGATCCACAATTATGTGGTAAAGTGAAAAGAGGATAATTTCCGAGGCTTAAACAAGATAAGACCTCCAGCAAAAACCGACTTGCTTTCGGATTTAAACTTGGGGAAGCCCTTAGCGCTTTACACTTGACTTACAGTGTAGCTTCGCGAGCTTGTAAACTTAAAGATCCGTGAGCTTTTTTGCTTAGATTTTAATAACAAAAATAAACTTCGTTTACTTACCTTCAAAACAGCAGTAGTTTTCTCTCGTTAATGCATCCCTTACGTCCTCAGACGGGTCCATGATTAAGATTGATCAGAATTTGCGCTCCGACATCCCGCAGCGGCAGCCGATAGCAGAAAGAAAATAAAATCCGAATCTTTCATGCCTTTCGAAGTCCCATAGAAACATTTAAGGCACAAAAATTTCCTTTCTTTTCAATAATATTTTCGATAGAAAACAAAAAGCGCTTAAAACCGAAACAATGTACACTAATCCATCACAAATGAACGTCCACATGTCCGCCATGTTTGTTTTGCTCACAAGATCCCGTTGCGGGAGCCCAACAACGGGTCTACCCGCAAGATTCGATGCTGGGGGTCCAGGACAAGGATTTGGGTCATGCCTTAATATGCTTGAGTTAATTCAATATTTTACAAAGAACTCCTTCAGTGGTGGGCTGATTTTAGAGCAGAACCTTCCACAAGGCCTTCAATCTCTGAATGTATTATATGGAATAATAAGAAGGTAGATTGCAAAACCATCTACTATTCACTTTATGTAGAAGCTGGGTTTTTAATATGCAAGCATATGCTATTAAATATGACTAACTTAGAATCTTACAATTGTGCTAAAAGAAAAGGCTTGAAACACTCAAACTTTTTAGTTTGGACTGGAATTCGCCAGGCTATTCCACCAGAACTAAAACGCTTAGAGGTAAATGTTCACGCTCATACCTCTCAATGACGCTATTTGTTATTTCGGTAGACACAGAGAGGAACCTGTCGTATGAAATACACGTGCCTAAGTTATAAAAGGTATCGATGAGAGATCTGTCTCTGGTGGCTCCATGAATTTTCAGAGCTGTATAAATGGGCAGCGGGCATTCTCTTTATCTTATATGATGTGTGCTCCCAGCGGCCTCAGGTCGATCGCGAGGTCTTAAAATACTGTTAAATACAATAAGTTGTGCGATTGAAAGACAGGCCTGACTATCAGAAGTGTCGATCTTGGTGGTGGGACCTTTGAGAATAATACCAACTAACGTTAGCAAGGAGACTGGAACAGCATTTTTCTGACATTCAGATAGAAAGTTGCCGTTGAAGGAGTTTTTTACTTTCAGGATCTCTCTTCTTACAATACGTGCTGTTCTCGCCAGACACCATGCATCCGAATACATCTTTTTAACCTTCGAAAGCATCCTACCAATTTCATGCTGTGGTACTAGTTGAATTTCTCTGCCCTCTGCATGCGCCGTAAGGTCAGGAAATGCTGCTTGCACTCTCTCCTTAAGCCGTGTTGCATTTACCTTTCCACACTCAGCACCTAGCTCTTGTACTTTAGAGGTACAAAATCTCACCAAGTCCGAAAAAGTAAGTACTGCAGGCTCTTCTACTTCAAGACATTCGTCAATATAAGCAAACAGTTCTGCAAATGCAAGCTCATCCAGCTGGACTGATGTGTCATCGGCATATTTTGAAACCTTTTGTTTAAAAGGTCTGGCCTGATTATACAAGGCAACCAAGCACTTTGCATGGTACTTTGCCTCGATGGCAATTAAATTACCAACAGACAGTTTAGCAATACGTTTTCTCTCATTCAGAAGAGCGGCACACCCTCTGACTTTTTTGTCAACATCAAGGGTCGATGCAGAATGAAGATTGCCAGGACTATCGTATTCGTCACAGAAAAAAACATTGCCTTTGAGGATTATAACGTTCTACACTAGATCGTATGGCAAGCCGTCACTGCCAAAAGCCATTCAACTTTCTGGAAACCAGGTTGAAATCCATGTTGACACGATCGAGTTATAGAAATTGTAGGTTGAGTTACGTCTGGGGATGGTCGAGTTTCGTGGAAAAAGCTCCAGTTCTAACTACTGATTGTTGAGTTTCTGCGATCTTGTGTCGAGTTCTCGCTATTTAGTGTCGAGTTTCTGCGATCTAGTGTCGAGTTCCCGCGATCCAGTCTTGAGTTTCTGCGATCGACTGTCCAACTCTCGCTAGCGAGTTTTCATATTCTCGCTAGCGAGTTTTCAAATTCTGGCTAGCGAGTTTTCAAATTCTCGCTAGCGAGTTTTCTAATTCTGGCTAGCGAGTTTTTTAAATTCTCGCTAGCGAGTTTTCTAATTCTGGCTAGCGAGTTTTCTAATTCTGGCTAGCCAGTTTTAGAATTCTCGCTAGCGAGTTTTTTAATTCTCGCTAGCGAGTTTCCTGATTCTCGCTAGCGAGTTTTCTAATTCTCGCTAGCGAGTTTTCTAATTCTCGCTAGCGAGTTTTTCAACTCATTTCCAGGACCTGCTCTGACAGCGTTACCCATAGGTCTATGCCTCTATGTATGCGTTCCGGTTCTTCGTTCTCCAACATGGCGACAATTGAGGAGGAACTTCGGAACTTCTTCATAGGCTTTAACGAAATTTTAAAACAGTTAGAGTCTTGTGACGTCAATCCTGCGACTGAATACTCGGAAAGAAAACTAGAGAATTATGTCACTATTCTTTTCGGGATGATCTGCCAAATTGAAAGCGGTGAAAGGTCAGAGCATCAAAGCAACTTACTGACGCTTCTGAGAGCGCTTTATGAACTGTCGTATGGGAAGCTGGAGATATTATCGAGTCAACTACAAGAGCAGTCATGTCTTCAGCAGAAGTCTTCTTATTATCCTCAACTAGAAAAGACTGGTGGTCGGCCCAAGTTCTCACTAACTAAAGAGCAGCTTGTGAATCTTCGCGAGACTGGTTTAACGTGGGCGAAAATTGCCGTGTGTCTGAATGTTAGCGAAAGAACTTTATACAGACGAGTTCAGGAATTTGAAATTGATGGCAAATTTTCAGATCTATCAGACAGTGATCTAGACGAACTGCTCAAGTCCATCATTGCATTAACCCCTCGAGCGGGTGAAAGCTACATACGCGGGAGTTTGAAGGGCAGCGGCGTGCGAATCCAGCGTTGGAGGATACGGGAAAGGCTTAATTCCATAGATCCTGTGGGCAGAGCAACTCGAAGGAGTGGTGCAATTCGAAGGCGAGTTTATAATGTTCGTGTACCAAATTGCTTGTGGCACATTGATAGTAATCATAAATTGATAGCATGGAGATTTGTAATTCATGGGTGTATCGATGGGTACAGTAGGATGATTACCCATCTAAACTGTGCCAGCAATAACCTTGCAGCCACTGCTTTTCAACACTTTAATGAGGGAGTCCAGAAATATGGCCTTCCAAGCAGGGTGAGAGGTGATTGTGGTGTGGAGAACGTTGAAGTAGCCAGGTTCATGATTTCAAAACGTGGAACCAATCGGGGAAGTTTCATAACTGGAAGAAGTGTACACAACACCAGGATTGAAAGGCTCTGGAGAGAAGTAAATCGTGTAGTTACCAAGTACTACTCAGCTATATTTAGGCACATGGAACACCATGAGATCCTGGATTCTACTTCTGAATTGGATATCTTTGTCCTCCATTGGGTTTTCTTACCTCGAATAACAAGGTCTCTGGAGGAATTTACAGTACAGTGGAATTATCATGGAATTAGGACAGTCGGACATACCTCTCCACTAGCCTTATGGAGTTATGGTATGGTTTCCCTGAGTGCCATTGATGATACCTTAGCAGATCTCAACAGTTATGGTATTGATTATGAAGTTCCCATTGAAGACAGTTCAGATGGTGCCATTGTAGTTCCCCCAAACCAGTTTTTTCTCACAGAAGAGGAGAAAACAGAACTGTTTTCAGGCATTAACCCATCAACAGATGATGGAGAATCTGGTATAAGGCACTTTTGTGATGCACGTTCTCGAGTTATTAATAGTCTTGTGCAGTAGAGCATTTGTATACGTTATTGTAAGTACACTCATTTTTTTTCTGTGCATAAAAACGATTTTTATAACAATGTTGCAGCCGAGATTAACCAAAATTATTAAGAACATTCCTCAGGCTGAGAGTCGATTAAGATCGTTTTCATTTTATTCCTTTGTATTTTAAATGAAAGCATAAACAAAGGTAAATAAATGTAAATGAACCCAAATACTTAAGGGCATAATTTGTATAACATAACTATGATTTTCTTATTGCATGATACACATCTCAGTTTGTTATTCAAGAACATCTTAAGAAAGTTTTCAGCCTCACATTGCAAAAATATATAAGGACGTTCAGTCTCAGACCCAAAATTAAACGTTGTTACATGTATTAAAAAAAGAGTGTACATGTAGTGTGATGTTCTTGAAATTGGAAGACCAATCTAGTATCCTTCATACCTCATTCAGCAATTCTTTTTTTTTTTTTTTTTGGGAGGGAGTGGGGGGGGGGGGGGGTGCAAAACCTTATGGGTCTGAGGCTAAGGGATAATGCCAAACTGTGGTCTTTGCTTAAAATTTTCTTATGTTGAACTCTTTTCCCTTATTCACTGGGTCATTCAACTGTGTTTTCATCTTTGCTACTGGATCCCTAGGTTAGCTAATGTCAGTGTGCTGAAACTTTGAAGCAAAACATAGTCTGTTAAGGGTGTCCATTTCAAATAACAAGTCATGAACTTACATGTAGTATTAAATTATATTACTGATATGCCTTTGAAACATGCATCCAAAGAAGACACTAACCACATCAAACCCTTGCTAAATAGAAAATCAAGTTAAATAAAGGTAACTGTAAATTCTTGATGCTGTGACAAGAACCTTGGGATTTATGAAAGAAAGGCAAATATAATAACGTAATTACAACTTTAAGGTCACCACATTAGTACTATTGTGCTAGAACAAAATTTTAATACCTTAAACATGCCTTGTGAACCATAATCTGGCCATAGACTATTTATCAACATTTTCGACAGTGCACTGTGTTACCTGGCCTTTGATTTCCAGCAAAGCTGGAGTTGACCTCATTTTGAAACAAATATTACTGCTGTTTCTTTCATAAATGCAGACTTGTTAGTATAGAATGGCATGATTTAAGTCAACTAGCAGGCTGACTGCCACTTATTGGCCAGGTCAATAAGCACATAACTGAAAATTGGCTCATTGACAAAATCCATTTCTGCTGTGACAGCAAGTTCAAATGTCACTTGGGACATGTCTGACCCCCAGCAGCTATGAAAGAGTAACATGAATTTGAACAAATCTCTTTGCAATAACAGGAATGCTATCAATAACAGTTACTGATGTCAACAGTGACAGAACCTGAATACACAAATATGTTTTGACAGTTTTTATCTTAGAACAAAACACCAGGTGAGAGCTGAAAATATTCTGTCCAGTTTTAACAAATTCCAAGTATAACATTGTCACAAAAATAGAAAGAGGTTCCAGTTCTCTCTCTTTTGGAAAAAATTGCCCCCCTTAAAGTGTACCGATTTGTCATCAACCCAATGAACACAATGCAGGAATAAAAAATATCATCCTTGAAAGGTTATGTTCATTTCTTTGGACACATGACCTTTGCAGTGAGAGGCATGAGTATATTCCTGAATTGACATCAGAAACTACTCTAATAATTTATGCATTGTAAAGCAGTTTTTGACTCACAGCTCTTACTAGCTCTGCCATGGGTCCAAACAAATGCCTTTTTTTTACTTCGTGTAGTTTGTATGGTACAAAAAATGAAAATTGGAGGAGGAAACCACCAAATGTCTTTGTTATGGGTGCAGGTAGTTATTTTAGCAACAAAATATATTTGGAGTTAGGTGCACTTTAACAGTCAAATGAAACAAATCTCACAACTCCAAGTTACTTTTTCCCAAAAAAGGCACTAGAGAATGCACAGTCATAAATTTCAAAGAGTTCTTTGTCATTTGGTAGAGAGGCTTGACCAGAAAAACATCTAGGTAAATGCAGTATATTTGAGCAAGTGTTGGCGATCGGAAGAAAGCACCACACACGGCTGTCTGTAGCTGTAATAAACTGTATACTCGGTGAGATGTTGAAACCCATGCATGGCTCCTCATCTGTTCCACTTACAAACTGGAGAATGTGGTTAAGGGTGACAGATTCCCTCAGCCCACTTCCTGCTTGCTGGCAATACCTCAAAAATGCCTGGTAGGTCACATTCTCATCTCTGCGGGCATTAGATCCTTCTTCTGAAAATTTAGGTGCAAGTAGTGATATCAGTTTGCGCCTTGACAGCATTGATGGATGAGATGCACGAAAAAGATGTAAAAAGGTTGGAAGAGCATTTCCAATCTGGTAAATTCCCACTTTCTGAAATCCACTGCGAAGCTTGCCAATGCACTCATGAGAGGGTTCTCCAGATCCAAAAAGTTCCTGAAGATACTCTTCAGACAAAAATCTCGGAATGTTTCCATTCTGAAGGACACTTAGTGCCATGATAATGCCTGCAAAAACATAGTCAGCTGACAGGTGTTCCTTTAGCCCATGGTCAAAGAAGTCCCTCTTTATTTGTTGAAGACATAACCGGAAGAATTCTCTCCTAGGCCCCCCTGCATCAACAGCACCTTCCCCATAAAAAGAGACCTCTAAGGTAAGCCTGGGATTTTCCACTTCCTCAAATTCCTCCTTTGCACTTTGAAAGATGTCTTCTCTGTTTACAAGGATGAAGTTTGTGTCTCCTTCCAGTGGTTCAGAAGGGTCTGTAACATCCAAAGGACGACCAACCAGTAGGAAACGTTGAGCACATCTTAATATCTCCACAGGATTTTCAACCCCTCTTTCTAGGCAATAATCAATACATGAATTAACAGCTGATTCCAAGGAAGCAACACCTAAGGGTGGAGTCTGATGTAACCTGGGGTATGGGTCTGCTTCATGTCGACTATGTTCATCCAACACTACCACAGCTGGTGGAAGAGCAGTGGAAGCTGAGGATGGTGTCTGAGGCACACTTTCATGTGGTTCTATTATTAACTCCTGTTCAGGTTCTTCAACTGTCAGGACTGTTGGTAATGGCTCTATCAAGTAAGCAACAAAATTAAAAAGCACTTAATAATCACAGCACATTACTAATACAAAAAGATGGCTATCCCAGAGCCTTGCTTTGGTGGCTCTTGAAGTCTCAGCAAACTGAAATCTGAAGATGCAAGTGGCAAGGGGGTGAAAAAAAAAACCACAGTAATGAGTGAACAGTGCAATCTACTGGTAAACATCAGTTTCAATTGGTTGAACACAACAAAGTTATATTTAATCTGATCTGCTTGAAGACAGATTTATTTATGGTAGGGATTAATGTTTTAAACATTAATTTTTGTATTGAACTTCAGCTACATACCTTTTGAACTGGTGGTACTTGCTTTTGTTGACTCCAACATATTTTCCATCAATGTAGTGTCATCATTATCTGTTAGTTCATCATCCTGAGATGAGAGCCAGAAGGTGTTTTCTTAGCTTTATGCACTGTCAGGTTGGTGGTGAACAAAACACTGACCCACAGTCCATGGACTACCCTGAAAGACTACCCACATGGACTACCCTAAAAATACTATTTTGAATGAATACTGTTGGTCTATACGTAAGCAGCATCTCAAATAGTGCTTACTTAAACCTAAACACAAATTTTAAGCAGCATTGATCAACTGTATTTAAGTCTAAGAACCATTTTAAAAAGGTTATCTTTTGATAAAAATTGTTGTGGTGTTCGATTACTTCAGGTAAGTGAAGTAAACCTGGTGCAAGTCCTTCATTTAGTTTCATGTGGCCATGCTGACGAACATAAACAACGTTTATGCAATGTAAGTATACAATGAATTCAGTTCTTTCAACAGTACTCATTGGAAATAGTATTTTAAAGAGTTGGTCCATTTTAAAGTAGTCCATTTGGGTAGTTGATAGACTGCGGGTCATTCTTTTGTTCACCACCCTCTTGTAACTTGAATAAAATAGACTGAAAAACACCACCCCAGTACCAGACTTTGTGACAAATAAAACCGTGCAATAATTCACCCGGGACAACAAGGGTTTCATTAAGTTTTTCCATAGGAGTTCAATGAAGTTTTTCAGCTAAGCATTTTTATTTATTTTTTAACAAAAGAAAGTGAGTAGAAGAGTTGAAAACAGCCTGCATATATATATATTGTATTGAAATTGGACATTCTTTCTATCTGAGGCTTTTCTTAGAGTCAAGCTCCCTTGGCAACGACGTTTAACTGTAGAGCTTAAGGGACTCGAGAAATGACTATTTGAAGGTGTCCTTAGCAACGGTTTGGTATTTAAGTGCCACCCCCTTAAAGTAAGTTGTATAAACTTTTGTTGCATACCTCGCTGTTATATTTTGTTTTCTTGAGTGATGGCTCAAAGGACGGATCCATATCAAGAATTCTGCGCATAGGTTTAAGGTAAACAGCTTTGTCTTTAAATACTTTTTGTAGCATAAATCCTGACAAAACGTGACCAGGGGCTAGGACAGGGGCCATCAATGAACTGTGCACTGACATCACCACCTCAACATCGTCGAA
Source organism: Montipora capitata (assembly GCA_949126865.1). Taxonomy (NCBI): domain Eukaryota; kingdom Metazoa; phylum Cnidaria; class Anthozoa; order Scleractinia; family Acroporidae; genus Montipora; species Montipora capitata. The sequence goes on from OX421450.1 coordinate 10,043,056, forward strand.
TTCGCCGAGCTTTTCAGGGAACAAGGACTTCAAAAAATCGTGCACAGTGTTTCCATCCCATTCCTTCTGAAAATGTACACCGGATACAACATGACCATTCCCCATTAGCCATACCCGGGCTCCTTGGCGTGGAACCTTGTTATCGTCTGGTCCGCTAAGCAAAATTACGTCTTTCACAAAAGAACCGCTCGGTGTTTTAGTAGGTCTTTTGCCTTTCTTCCCAGGATTTTGCCCGCGACCCGTTGACCTACTAAAATTGTAGGCCAACCGGAAGCGTGGGGTTCCATCGCTCCCGCTGTGACTTGTAGAAGGAAAAGACGACGCTTGTGAACACCGGGAGTTGCGGCCAAAGGATCTTGCAACCTCTTCTTCCACCGAAGTAGATGCACTGACTGCTTCAGCTTGACGAGCTTCAGTTTCTCGAGTAACTGTTGTTTCGCTGTCATGTGTTGTTTGTCCAGGTTGGTTTCTTGGTTGTCGCTCGAGCTCCCTCCCTAGCCTCTCGATGTTTTGTAAAAGATCCCGAATAACTGGATTCATTACTAAGGGTGCAGGCACAACACAAAGACTACAGAAATGCAATATTAAGAAATGCCACACACACACGGCGGTGATTCGGCGGGAAACGAACGGGAAAGGAACAGCCACGATATACCAGAGCAGGTCCTGGGAATGAGTTGAAAAACTCGCTAGCGAGAATTAAAAAACTCGCTAGCGAGAGTTAAAAAACTCGCTAGCGAGAATTAAAAAACTCGCTAGCGAGAATTAGAAAACTCGCTAGCGAGAATTAGAAAACTCGCTAGCCAGAATTTTAAAACTCGCTAGCGAGAATTCTAAAACTGGCTAGCGAGAATTAGAAAACTCGCTAGCGAGAATTAGAAAACTCGCTAGCGAGAATTAGAAAACTCGCTAGCCAGAATTTTAAAACTCGCTAGCGAAAATTCTAAAACTGGCTAGCCAGAATTAGAAAACTCGCTAGCGAGAATTTGAAAGTTGGACAGTCGATCGCAGAAACTCAAGACTGGATCGCGGGAACTCGACGCTAGATCGCAGAAACTCGACACTAAATAGCGAGAACTCGACACAAGATCGCAGAAACTCAACAATCAGTAGTTAGAACTGGAGCTTTTTCCACGAAACTCGACCATCCCCAGACGTAACTCAACCTACAATTTCTATAACTCGATCGTGTCAACATGGATTTCAACCTGGTTTCCAGAAAGTTGAAGGGCTTTTGGCAGTAACGGCTTGCCATAAGATCGCCTAGCTTTCACAGGGCTAGAGGGAATTTCTTCTTCTGTTTCATCTATTATTTCCTCTCCTGCAGCTTCAGCTAATTTTCGTTTCTTTGCACGCTCTAGCTTGGTGTTATTATACAGATCTCTACACGATTTATGCCAGGAGGCTTTGTTGTGGAGCAGCGTTTGTTCGAATGCTTCGTTTTCATCTAACGGCAACTCACAGCTAATCACATTAATTCCGAGCTTTTTGAATTCCTGGGTATTTCTAATAAAGGAAACGTAACCAGAACCAGCATCTTTTCTTTTCGAGTTTGCAGGACACTGTAAACTTTCCCCCGTGGTTTTCTGGCAAATAACGGATCGCCTCCAGTCCATGATTAGCTGAAAATTGAAATTCATTTTTACTTTTCAATTTCAATAGGAAGAAAAACATGATAAAAATATCTAATTTTACGCTAACATCTTGTTCTGAGGGTAAAATAATCTATTTCTTATTGATAATGCCAAAAAATAACTTACATTTTACGTGAAATCATTTTTGTTTCTCCCCTGAAATCACTGTAAGTGATGGTGGCTGCCATCTTGAAAACCGTGCGAGTCCTGGGCTCTAGTGCTGAAACAAAACCTTACAACCCCTATGCGGGATTCCTACTTTGTGCTGCGATAATTTTATTATTCTTTGACAACACCCCGTTATATTTTCCCCCCAAAACACTGGAAACATATATATTCTAACGTTTCACCACAGGGTACCCAAATACTATGATAAATATAAAGGAATAATAATCACGTGACAGCATTAAATAAATTTTAAAATCTATTAAATGACTTGGTGGTTCATGTTTGCAAGCTTTTGTCACTTATTGCTCCAAACATTATCGTTTAAATAGGATTTTTATTCTCAGCCTCATTTCCATGTTGGCTAATTTCTGACATCCGTAGTTCTCATCTCCAGAAGTTTATTTGGAATGGCCCTATATCAAAAAATGTTAGTCTTAGGGTCATTAGTGTGGCCAAGTTTCATGCTTTTATCATCAAATTGAACAATTCAGTGTTTTTTTGGTCGATAACAGCTGGACTATAAGTGTTGTACGTGAAATGACTGTTCCTCATCGGGTGGAGTTAATTTGACATCGGACCCAAGCTCCGGGACCTTCCACATGATCACCAGCCGTTAACTTCATCAGATATCGTGGAATCGAAGCAGAAATGCTCATTTCCAGCCAAGTGTGTGGGGATTTTTGACGACGAAACATTCACGGAGGTTCGCAAATGATGTGGTTTTAGCTTTGCGTGAAAAAATCGCGGCTGGGATGGATTTTCGAGTCGCAAACCGCCTCTGAGCTGACAACGGTTGGAATCGTAGTGTGCAGCCTTAACTTCGTCTTAGAACATTGGAAACACGGAATTCCCGAAACGGTAAAATAAGCTCCAAAAAGCACAAGAATACACCAGAGGTGAGTCATTTTCATTCCTTTTATTGAATGAATGTTAAATTGAGCGTTTTTTAGGCTTCATAATCGCATACATGCCAACTCTCCCGGATTATCCGGGAGTCTCCCGGATACGGAACGAATCTCCCGGTCTCCCGTACGGGTCATTAAATCTCCCGGATAAAAACGACTCTGAACCTTTCATAGGCGTTTCTCCATTCTAGACTCAAATTGCATCCCCAAGTTTAAAATAGATCGATTTTTTCAAACTCGTTTCAATGTTTCTTAATGCATTTCTTCATCTCTGAGTTTCAAACACACGTTAATAGAACTAAACAAAATGAATTCCTTTAGCTATCATAGCCATATAACCGATTGTTTGATTGGATCTCCGATTAACCAATATAAATTCTTGACATAAGTACCCTGTTTTCCCGCAAATTCACAATGGTGACAGAATATTCTTGTATTCTGAAGGAGCTGCTGGGGGATGGGTGGGTACGTTTAGGGGGGGGGGGGGAAGAGGAGGGGAGGGGGAGTGGGTAGGTTGATCTAGGGGGGAGGGGTGGGGAGACCGGATGGAAAAAATCTCCAGATTTTAGATCTCCATAGGTTGGCATCTCTGTAATCGACGGTATTTTATTTCCCACACAAAGTCTTATAACGCGTTTAAATTCTCAACGGGCTGCCTGTAACGCAACACCGCTTTTACTCATGATCAAAGGTCATTTTCCCACTAGTAATTAATTATTACACGTTCTCTACTGACGCTCTAGTGATACTCTCTGTATTGGTAAAACAAGGACCTGTGATTCCGGATTCCGGATTCCTGGTTTTAGGGTTGCTGCGTTTTAATTCTCAACGGGCTGCCTGTAACGCAACACCGCTTTTACTCAAAGGTCATCTTACCACTCGTAATTAATTATTACACGCTCTCTACTAACGCGAACTTGGGCTGCCTATGGTGTCTAAGTCGATAACGCGACAAAATAACAACGATCAACGTAAATTGACATAAACAAATCATGATAAACTACGTTAAAACTACTCGAGATAGTATAATAAATCAAAAGATGAATATTTGGGGCCGATTAACAGCCCAGAATAACCTAGTCTAAGATGTGGGCGCTCACTAAATAAGGTTCTAGTTTGTACGATTGTACTCCTTTGAATCCAAGAAAATTAAACAGTAAAAATGTGTTATGTACGAGTCTGTCTGCACATAAATCAGAAGTGATTATTATTCAGTTACAGATAAATTTAAATTCAAAAATACAACTGTACGGACTGGGAACTAACGAAATTGATTGACATAAAACGACAAGAATATCCTAATAATAGAGATAAAGTTTCTCACTGCCAACGTTTTCATTTAAGGCTGGCTTAAGATCACGACAGAGACTCTTTAATTTTGCAATGCATGTCTGATCGACCAGTGGCTAATATTTCAAAATGATCCCACTTATTGGTTAAGAAAACATGATAAGCAATTGCAGATTCGTGACAATTTGTATTTAAAATGTTCTGTTTTTCTGGCACGTAATTGGCGTTTCGTTTTCCCTATGTAGAAATCATTGCAATCCCAGCAGTTTGCTCTGTACACTACTTTTGACCTGAAGGAAGGAGCTAGTTTATCTTTGCAAGGGAAAAAAGACTTCATTCTTCGGGTGTTCTGAAAAACTATTGTGACGTTGAAAATACCATAGAATTTGTTTATACAAGACCTCAGCTGTTTTGTGAGGTGTTTGCTGTGATGACCTAAGAAAGGTAGAACGATAAGAACTTCTTTTTTCTTAACTGTGTGTACAGGATCTTTTGGCTTATTTTGATGTTTCTCAATGACATCATTCACATGATATTTAACTGTTCCCATAGGGTAGCCATTAAGGAACAAAATCCTCTTGAGGTCATCTAGGGCAGACTGTAACAATCGGGGTGACGAACAAATTCTAATGCAGCGATACGCCAAAGTGCGGACTAGGTTTATTTTGTATTTACGCGGAGTAAAAGAGTCCCACTTGGTGTAAAGACCGGTGAATGTCTTCTTTCGATAGATTGATGTTGAGAAGGAGCTGTCACGATTGCGTTTCATAAGGATATCAAGGAATGGAATTTCATCGTTTTGTTCAAACTCAATTGTGAATTTAATGTTGTTGTGTCTCCCATTTAGGTAACGTAAAAAACTCAAAGCATCATTTTTGTCCTTGAAAAGAGTAAAGGTATCGTCCACGTACCGGAATCAAATAGTAGGCTGATTGGTGTTCTTCATCACCCATTTTTTCTTCAAAATCACACTTGAAAATGTTCGCCAAAACAGGAACAAGTGGAGAGCCCATTGCGACGCCATCAATCTGGTCATAGTATTGACCATCAAAAACAAAATGACTCTTGTCGTTTTATGTCAATCAATTTCGTTAGTTCCCAGTCCGTACAGAACATTGGATTTGAATTTAAATTTATCTGTAACTGCATAATAATCACTTCTGATGATGTATGTTGTAACATACGAAACGTTAAGTTTATAAAAGTTATGCATTTCAAGCAAATGTTTGTAACCGCTGTTTGCGTTTTATTCCTATAGAAACTGAGACTTTGTCTACATGTAGTATTCTCAACACAATCCCTGTCATTCAGGTTTGATTCTTGGCTGTACCCGTATATGCTTCTTTCATGTTGCATTTTAACCACTACTACTTCTTTTCTAGTTAAACTAATAGGTCACATTACTGCATGTCTACACGAGTAAGGGCCATGTCGTCATGTCCATTTAAATTTTTCATAGGACTTCATGTAGTTAAGTACAGTGAAAGTCGGTTTCTGTGTGTGTGGACACAGTCATCCAATTGGTTTACATGTACTTCTGTCAAGCTGACTATTTATTGCATTTATTTCCTTGTTGTGATCACACACATCATTCGGGTTTCAGCGGCCTGGCTGCCCTTAACAGATCATTAATTCTTCCGACTATGTGAGCAGGGGCCCTGTAGTCATAGTATACATGTACGTGGAGTTTTGTTTTTATTTACTGGGTCACGTGTAACTAGGGTCTTGTTTTGCCTTAAATATACGTGTGTTCTAATCTGCTCTTGTCAATATCATGATACTTTAGTCACCCATCGGTACTTGTAAACCACGCAACTGGGTCACAATGAGTAATTGGCCAACTTTCAGCTAGCGTTGTTTGCACTCCTAAAATATATGTACATGTAGATCATATTTAACGAATTGGGCAATTTTATTACAATGTATGTAAATCATTCTTCCTATTATTGTATTTTATATTGAGAACAAGTGACATTCTTCGTCTGCAATAGGTGTTTCACCCTCTCCATGGGCCCGAGTTTTATTTGTTTCCTCGATAGAATCTTTTGGTTTTTTTTTTAAGCCCAGTCTTTTCCTTACTTTGTACCCAGGGAGAACTTTCCCGTTTTGACTTCTCTCCTCGTTTCGTGCGTTTCATGGCGTAGTAAGGATGATATCGGCTCTCATATTCCTTTAACACAACCGCATCGACGACAAATAAATGGCGAACTCAACACGCGATAAAGTGAAGATACCCGGATGTATTTCCGCGTCAAACTGTAGGGGAAGTTTAAAGTGTTGACGAATGTTGGCATCTCATAACACCTTGTGGGATTAACATTTTAGTCTCCGCAAGAAAAAAACATTTTCAAATAATTCCTTTTTTAGAAGAGAATAAATGAGCTATCTTGTGGTAGCCTTTTAAAATTTTGCAAAATTCGAGACCGAAAAGGTTAGCAGTAACGTTAAGTTGGTAATTAACTTTCCTTTTAATTAAAGTTCCCGTATGTCTTGTTTGTGTCCCGTAAATTGCACTGGTATTGTAAACCGCGTAAATACTGCATTGTAGGCAGTGTAAAATACCATACTGCAAGTAGTGATAATATTGCAATAACGTTAGTACGCTATCACGGTAAGTAGTGTTAAAATTGCAAATAGTATTACTAGCAAGTCGTAAGTCGTGAGTGGTATTAGTATAGGTAATCACATGATTTCGAGTGCAATTTGGAATAAATAAGCACGAGTAAATGTTTTCAAAGACGACCAAAATTGCTCGAGCCCGTAGGGCTCAAATTGCACGAGAAAAATCATGTGATTACTTATTAATAATATACATGAAAAAATTCGAGATGGTTAAGCCGCAGAAGAAACGCACGCGTATCACGCACGCCGCGGCAATCAGGAAAAAAAATTCCGCCATAATTGCGCCACCCAGGGCGTGCACTTGATTTGAAAACAAAAGATTTGATTAGTTCTGATTAAAGCCTATTGTTTATTAGCCAATCAGAATGCTTGGTTTGTTACTTTTTTTTGCACTGAATTATCTCTGTTCTGCATTGTGTTAACTGAAAACTGCATTTCTCTTAACCAATCAGAATGGAGAAATGTTTTCATGTATATTATTAGTCTTGTAAATAGCGTAAGTAGTAAATAAGTACTGTTAGTAGTGCAAGTAGTCCAAGCAGTGTAAAAATAAAACATAAAAAATAAATAAATAAAAAGAAAATGCCAGACGAGTCTTTCTTTCTGTCCTTTTAATTTGTGTTAATTTCTGTTCTTCGTCATTTCACTTTCCCCTGCTCGCACTCCAATCAACCATAAAAGGAAAATTAACGATATATCGTAGCTAAGTGAAGTTATACATTGCTTGCGACTGAATTCCTGCTTTTAGTCACGGTCTTCTGTTTTTTGATGGGGTTTAGTATCTGTTTGTCAATTTAGCAACAAAGCCTAATTGTAAAAGAACCGCATGGCATAGATCTTCTCCCTGAACAGATTCAATTCAAGAGGACCGTGAGTAACCATGTCGTTACTCACATTTCATTAAACAAAGCTAAGGCATAGAAAAGTTATAATTAAAAAATATTATCTCGACCACAAATAACCATATACCCTGGGTGCCAGACCATTTTTTTTTCAAGGCCAGAGAGAAATCTCAGTGATTCCAAATCAATGGTCGATGACGGAAAAAAAAACCTCTGGTAGCGGAAGCCGAGATTTTGAATATCAAGTTGGGACAGAATTTGCCCTAGTTCGCTGATTAGACATTAGAAAACGAAAAGTAAAGTACTTTTCATGATCATGCTCTAAAATAAAGTTTCATTGCAACTTGTACATTTCAACTCTTCTTTGGAGCGAGGGCTTCCGTGTTATATTCCACCGCGCCATTTGTGTTGCAAGTCAGCGATAGAGCTTAAATCAGGTCAAATCGTGACACTACCCGTTAAGACGATCCACGTTTGCTATCTATACATCTAAGTTTTCCGTGATTGTGACAACAAATTTTAGTAAGTGTTTATGGCTTGATTGCTTTTCGCATGCAAGGAACGTGCAATACACCGTGAAAAAAATGCACTTTTTATTTGTTTATGTAGATGAAATAATGAACTTTAGTGTACGACCACTCCACTTAATTTATTGTCTTAAAGGAACCAAGTATGAGGAAGTCCTTTTTTTTTTCATCTTCATTGACTGGCATCGCTTCGGTGATCTCGTTAATTGTAATTCATGCGAAAGTTGTCATCTTTGTTCACAGTGCAATGGTTATGACCCTTCCGGCCAGAGGAATTTTCTTTTTCAAGGTCGGAGAGAACGCTCAGTAATGCCAAATCAATGGTCGAGGACGAAAATAAAATACCTCACTTCGCGGGAGCCGAGATTTTCGTTTCCATATCATCAAATTGGGTCAGAATTTGTCCTAGGTCGCTGATTAGACATTATGTTCGAGGGAATTTCTGTTTGGACGAATCGAAAAACCGGTCCTCAACAGATGTTGCGACAAGCAGCTAGCGTTGCGTGACTTCAGCCCAAGAGGAAAACGGGCTACACTTGTTCCGGTGGTCCAGGTGCTGCTTCAGGGCCTTCACGCACTATATCGGCTTCGACAAAGTGAACAGATCCAATTTAATTGTACTCTAATTATTTTGCTGATCGAGTCGCCCATGAGAGCGCTTGTAGATACTCAAGCTCGTTTTGACAGCGGTCGGAGGAATTAACTAAAAAATTGAACTCGTAATCTTTTGTTGCAACTGTGTCTAGGAAAGGAGGAGTTAGGACGACAAGTGGTAAAGACAAATAAAAGTTTCTCGCATTTTCGAAGTTTTCCATTCTGAACTTCAGGCAGTGATCTCTAGCTCTTTGCGAAGCGATGCCAGTCAATTAAAATAGAAATAAGGAAGGCCCATTCAAACCTTCCGCATACTTGTTCTTTTATAAGACAATAAGTGGAGTGGTCGTACACTCAAGTTCATTATTTCATCTAAATAAACAAATAAGAAATGCATTTTTTCACGGTGTATTGCACGTTCCTTGCGTGAGAAAAGCAGTCAAGCCATAAAGACGTACTATAATTTGTTGTCAAACAAAAGTTTGGAAACCGTTAATTGCCATTATCAAAAAGTCAATGTAAACTTAGATGTATAAATAGCAAACTTGGATCGTCTCAATGGGTAACGTCAGGATTTGACCTGGTTTAAGCTCTATCGCCAACGGGCAAGACAAATGTAGAATGAAATACGGAAGCCCTGTCTCATAAGAAGAAGAGTTTGCAACGAAAGTTAGTTTTAGAGCATGGTCATGAAAAGCACTTTATTTTTCGTTGTCTTTTTCACATTGCTCAGTTCTATTGATGACGTTCAATCATGGCTTCGACGACGACGGCGCCGGCGAAGCTGTTCTCCAACGAATTGTCAAGTGACTTCCTGGTCTCCTTGGTCTCTATGCACGGCTCAACAGTGTGGCCTGGCTGGCTCTCAAAGTAGGACCAGATCCATCACGACATCTCCCAGTTGCGGTGGATCATCTTGTCCCTCTTTGCATGAGGTACGGATGTGCTATGGTAGTACACCAGTCGACTGCAGTTATTCAGCATGGTCAAAATGGAGTGCATGTTCTCAGTGCGGCGAGTCCCAGAAAAGAGGAAGATTCATAGCTACATTAGAGCAGTGTGGAGGCACGCCCTGTAATAATGGATCTGCTCTAAACCAAACCCGAGTTTGTAAAACTCAGTGTTTGAACGAAGGAAATCTACAGAATGTTGACCTGTGCTCCTGCCCTCCCAGTTCCCTTGAAAGCTGTTGTCTTTTTAATGGTAGGTCGCTCCTTATTCTTGAAACTTGAGACAAAATGTACTTATTGAGGCCTTCAGATAAATTACATCCGGTAGAACACTAATTGAGCAAGGCCTAAATTGCGACAAATGCATTTTCTCTCTCCGTTTCTCTGTACTGTACTCATACATGATCACAGCATTGAAGCATAATAGGAAGTTATGACCACATCTAAGCTGTTTTCACAGATTTCAGTATAGCACCTACACAACAACAAATTGACCTTTGATCCCTTTGTAGTTGCAGGGGAAATACTTTCATGGATTTAAATGAGGATTACATTCCGATTGCTGCGCTTTATCCTTTCCGCGTGTTTAGAATTCTCATTGGTTCTACTACATCTTCCTTTGTTCTCCAAATGCTTATCATAATACTTCAGTTCTTGTTTTAAAACAAGTCATCTTGAATTCTCGATACTGCTTTCATCCAAGAAAATTACATGCAGAAGGAGGGATTCAGCGGCTCTCTTAAATGGTTTCTTGTCCTTTTCTTTCTGAATTCGTGTGTCTGCCAGGGTCCTAATTGCAATGACTGCTGCAACAACTACACGGAAATAAACGAGCCCCGCCGAAGCATAAATAGTATTTGGAAGAAAGGACAAACCCCGCTATGCGATCGACTCATCCCTTTCGGCTGGTATCGCTTTACCAGTTTCAACGGTACCAAAATGCCCGAAACTCCAGTAACAGATTTCCATTGTGGTACGCACGATCCAGTTTGGTTAAAAGATCCACATCCAACTGTGGCAGAAGGGAACATGGCCCGAACAGCTTGTATCAGCAGTTTTGGCGATGATTGTTCGCACTCTGTTACCATTAACGTAACCAAATGCGCCGGAGATTACTTTGTCTACTATCTTAGACCTCTTTATTACTGTGCAACTGCCTATTGCGCCGGTAAGGAAACCTAAGCATTATCATGGCTATCCTACTTCCTCCTGGTTAAGTAAAAAAAGATTGTGATAAAAGTTATCAACTGAAGGAAAACATGAATTTTGCAGGTTTTGGTGTACCGTGCCCTTACGGAAAGGTAGGAGAGCATCCAAATTGCTATGGTGAGTATAACAGTTTTTACCTTAAGATAATGGTTTCATTTACTACAAACAGCAATACAACGTATCGGGACGTTTGCAGTAAGGAAGTGAGGAGGCTTGAGATTTTCGATTGAAGATTTTGTATCAGAATGATCTGTACGCAAAATACTCTCGTTAACGGCTCATGCAGGCAAGGTCTCGCGATGTGCTTTTAGTGACTTTTTTTAAAGTACCTAAGCTACCTCGAAATCCAGTGTTTTCAGAGGGGGGGGGGGGGGGGGGGAAGGGGGTTGCCAAACTCTTCCCTTTAGCGGCTTCGAGTAGAGCACATGTAACCTCTTTTATAGTCTCATTTGCATATACCCCAGGTTCTTATATCGAGCTTGCATAGGATTACATGTGTATACTTTTTACCCATGTGTAACGATATGATGATTGCGTGACATTGAAAGAACGTTCTAGATTGCTGACTAGTGGTAAAATGTTCAGGAATCAGTAGTTATTTATAAGTATTAACAATTGTGATATTTATAGAACATTAATCACTTAGAATGTTTTAGAGAATAGCGTAGCGCAACCTATATAAGAGAGTTGGTGTGTTCTTGTTTTAGTGCCTCTGTTAAAGATAGCTATCCCGTAGAGATTTGTAATGCAGACTATTTCGTGACGTAAATTAAACAAGTAAGCTGAGTTAGCATTTATTGTCTTCTTTGCTGAATACCATTGATCGGCTGTCCTGCTCACGGATCAAGGAGTATCTACTTAAACGTAACAAGAACGTTACTCCATGACGTAAAGTAGCCAAAAAAAGTGCCCGGAAATTAATGTGTGGGTTGTATTAAAGGTCTTATAAGTGGTTTTCATCGTTGAGACAGCAAGCGGGCATGTTTAAGCGACAGGATCGAGAGCTTTTTAGTTGTAGAAACTTTGCCCCCAAGTGATAAGACCTGATAAAGCAGCATTTATCATAACGAAAATTATTTTGTTAACTTTTCAAGTGCTTTTGTTCTGTTGACAAAACTTTAGAATCAATGACATGGTCAACTTTTGGGCAATAAGAACAAACAGAAGGGGAGAATATGAAAACATACCGCTGGTGAGAAGCCAGACAGCTGAAGAATGCAATTCATTGGTATAATTATTCATATGTATTTTTATCAGATCCGCCAGCAATATTTTCCAATGACAACCTTGGATTCCCGGAGATCAACTATGTTGAAAATGAGGAGCACGTATCTGTGACCCTCGTTTGCAAAGTGGCAATCCTAAATGGTATCGGAAAATGGAAAAATGTCACCTACTCGATTGAGTGGTTCGCTGAAGGAAATACCTTGAAAAATGAGACGATATGCGGAGGTCTTTTACCCGGGAAAGGGAATAAAAAGCCCTGCCCAGATGCAAACCTTATCTCTCTCAGGCTTCCTGGCGAAAACTATACTATCGGTCAGTCGGTAAGAATGAAAAACTCCATGACGTTATTATACAAAATTAAAAGTAGGTTAGCAGAAAACGCAATTTTAGCGGAGCTCCGCGCTCGCCGAGCAATAAATATAGTTAAGAAAATATCGTAACCCGATGCGAGAAAATTTGGTGACGTCATGAACGTCCGTACGTCCACCCCTCCATGTATGCCAATGTGACCAGTATCATGCTAGTTCACAGCATATATCTTTGATATTGGGCATTCATCTTTTGATTAATTGACACCTGTCAAAACAAGGTATCCGCTGACCAGTATCACGTGACCATATCGCGGGCTCAAGCTTAGAGCTCACCGAGGTCAGCTGGTTTTTTTTTTTAAAGTTGACCGCTGACCAGGTACTGGTTTTCGATTGGATTGCAGGCTCAACCCAGGTTAACTCACCTGAACGACACCTGAACATAATTCGCGCGCTTTCTGTGGCTCGACGCGGCTACACGGCCATACTATATATAAACGAAAGTTCTTACACAGTCAACGCTTTTCGTGTTCAAGTGGTTTTCACTGGTTTCAATCCAGTTTGACATATCATGATATCTGTGGTCCACACTGGTGGCTACGCAGTTATTCAAGTCAAGCATCGGCGGGATGTAAACACAAAGCTGAGTGTTTATTTTTAATTTGCTTAGAGCTGCTTTTTTCTCTGTATTGCAATTTTTGGCATATCTTTAGAAGCTCTGATAAGGTTACATGATTTCGATTACATGATGATGCCTGGAGGACCTATGTCTAGAACAGAAACGAAAGGACTGAGCGAAAGAGGATGACAACGACAAAACAGAATTATTATTATACCAGTAATAGTTCTTATCATATGGCCCGTACGGCCCCGCGCGCGCTTTCATTGCAAAACTATTGGGAAAATGCCCGTATGAGAGCCGTACGCATTAGGGAGCTTAAGCACGCGCGTTTTTGAGACGCAGACGGCAACCGGAAGTGAGCTGTTTGTCCTTTTAACTTGTCTTGACACAACCACATTTACATTGCTAAGTATCTTTTCTCTATTTGAGATGATTAGTATAAAAATCTGGGAGAAAACCACTGTCCTGTCACGTGAAATGTTGTCTTCCGGTTGCCGTCCGCGTCTCTAAAACGCGCGTGCTTAAGCTCCCTATTAGCGACGATTTTTAGACGGAAAATTCATCCCAGAGGATAAAACTATTCACTGGACATGTAATGAAGGTAAATATGTTCGAGCGAAGGCGAAAACAAGCGAAAATTTTGAGGGAAAATAAAATTATGTGAGATCAAAGGAACATGTGGTGAAGACACGCAATTGTATCGCTACGAAAATAATCTTACCTTTTCAGCGATTTTAACGCTTGAAATTCCATCCAATGAACCACAATCCTTTTCTTTATCCTTTCCGAAGCCTGTAGTGTAATATTTTGGCTGAAAAACTTTAATAAAACCACTCCGCGATCGGTTGAAAATTTGGCGAAAATTTCGCCTTCGCATCGGCTCAAATTGCCTGAGTCGCAAAGTCAGCCATGTAGGCGTCATAAAAGCTAGAAAGTTGAAATTTTCAGAGAAACTGGGGCTATTTCTCCCCAGTAAACACGCTAAATTTCAGCGCAATCCATGAAAAGGACACTGCCCTACGAATCTTACAAGAATGGTACTTGGGCGTACCATTCGTCCTAGTCGGCTAGGAAAAAGAGTAATGAGAAAAACGGCTTTGAAGTCCGGAAGTTCACGACGACGTGAAACAGGCCCTTCTCAAGTCGTCGCGGAAGACAAGACGACGACGAAATTCTTGGTTAGCGCTTGCGCAGTGACGTTCACGTTACTTCCGGTCGTCGTCCTCCGTTCGTCGTCGTGGTTGCTTAAGCTCCCTAATAACGTACAAAGAACACCTGTCATTTACTGAGAAACCATGTAAGGATAAAAGCACAAAGACATATTGATGGCCGAAAGAGATCGAGGAAACACGGAACATGAAAATAGTGTTTTGAGTGAAAGTAAAATTAAGCCCAAGTGACGACGACAGGGAACATTTATACGATGATGCCGCTTCTTTATCAATCTTTTTTTCTGTAAAGTTATACTATTGGACTCCCAAATCGGACTTAAAAACAAGGAGGTACATCGACCCCCTTTGCAGAGTTAAACTAACTCCACGAAAGTAATTCCCAACATAGAGGTGTTTTAACTCTTCTCGGAGAGTTACATTCAGTTCAAGATTCTTCAAAGTGACCCAAAAATAGGAGTTTATATAACTCCCCTCGCAATGTTTAACTGGAATGTTAACTCTACAGAAGAGTTAAATTTTACCCCAGAGGAGTTAAATTTAACTCTTATTTAGAGTTAAAATAACCCCTAAAGTTTAACTCCTATTTTAGCCTTAATTTAACTCCCCTACTGGGGAGAACAACTTTTTTGGGGGATGAAAATAACTCCTTTTTGGAGTTAAATTATCTCGGAAAACTATAACTCCACCCTGAGGAGTTATTTCAACGCCAGTGCCGGAGTTAAAGTAACTCTGAGAAAATTACTGTGCGGTATTACCACTGCACGTGACGGTGTTGGAGAAGCCTTAGAATCGGGTCGCTGTTTAGTCTTTGAATCTCTGATGCATACATCTTTCTCAGTAGTACCAACCGTTTGATGGGTCCCTTGATTGTCTATATTAAAGAGTTTTTTTTTCCTTTCGCGACAGATATCTTGTCAAGTATCAGCAAAATTTACCACTTCACCTGAGAACGTGTGGTCTTCTCCCAAGCAAGTTCTAAAGCCATTCTTTGCAGGGCTTAAGGTAAATTCATTTGTTAACTTTGACAAATGAAAGAAACGGGGAAATTTCCATTCATTCCATTATCTGTGGGAGATCAAGTTTTGTTTGCAACTTCAAATTAATTTCATTCACAACACCAGAAATCAGCGGTGTGATAAACAGGGTATGAGAAGCGTCTTTCAAACCTGGCAGTTATTTCATGATTGTTTAACCGACATGGTTGAATTTGCGCGGGAGTGAATAGAAGAAAAGGAGAAACTCTCATTTAATCAGGTGTGTTCAGAAATGCATCACACACGACTGAGCAACATACAAATTCAAATTTTGTAGTTCAATTAAACTTCATCGCGAATCTTATAGATTTAACTTGAAAACCTTTAAAAGCCTTTTGTAAGATGACGCGTTAGCAAACGCAAACTCGTTATCGAGAGGGGAAGATATATTTAGACCCTTGGCGACAATGTAATCAAATCGAAGATGAGATTCACTTTCAATTGTTTTTCAGTGTCTAGAGAACTTTATTATATTTAGACCCTTGGCGACAATGTAATCAAATCGAAGATGAGATTCAGTTTCAATTGTTTTTCAATGTCTAGAGAACTTTATTCTATCAAATTAAAAAAAAAAAGCCTCTCCAATTTTTGTTGGATGCCTTCAGCATCGAATTGATGAGCAAAGCCCCCTTTTGTCGTTTTCTTTAATGAGGAGGACAAAAGGAGGATTTGCCTGAATCTTTGAAGCCACCGCAGGGCGAACTTTTGGATTAGTCAACCTTGTTTTCTCTCGTCAAACCGTTCTTTTTCATTGCGGGCATCCGTTTAGTCCGTTTAGTGATAAAACCGATGGTTATAATTGAGCCCGCTGTACCGTGAAATACCAAGATGTCGGCGAGATCTGGCATATTAGGCGTTGGCTCCAGACTGTATCCTGGAGACATGTAGCGCATACTCCGTAAAGATCTTACTCGATTCACGCAGAGTCTGTCTCAAGAACGGCGAAATCGAGCAAGCAAAAGAAAGGCTCTGCTAGCAGGGTGAAAAGAACGATGCAATTTATCCCAATACTATACTCAATGATTCACGCAACAACTCATTATCAATTTGGAGTGTTCCCACTTGATTCTTTGTGTCTAATTTTGTTTCTACTGTTATATTTGTTTCTTTGTTTTTTATTTACAATGTGAATACTTTTTGAATGCTGTCAATGATTACAGTC
>OX421450.1:10066821-10096821 GCA_949126865.1 Montipora capitata
AATAAAAAGTCATTGGTCAAAAAGTTGACAGTTTAACAGTTGCATTTTCGCATAGATTAAAATTTGTTCTGTCTGTGCTCTTTTTGATGATAAAAATAAGCCAATGAGAGCGCGAGAATTTAGACATTTTTGTGAAATGACCTCACGAGCTGGATTCAGGGAAAAGTGACGTAAAGGCTTAGTAGCTTCATTTTCGTTAACAGATCCCATCGTTTCTCTTAGCGGCTAAGGGGGTCGGGTGGCTCTGGGGACGAGAATGCACTAGCTTAAAATTTCAGCGTGTGAATGCAGCTCAATATATATGCAAAATGCGAGTTAAAGTCTGAAAGCCTAAAACTCCCGTGCTGCATATTAATTCTGCGGCGTACACATGCATTGTGTTCTTAAACTAGTGAGCCCTTTACGTCATTTTCTCTTCGATCCAGTTCTCACAAGAACTTAAAGTTAGTAATGGCGAATTAAATAGGAAAATTTCAGTTAAAATAAACATGCACGCCGTACTTTACGATTCGGCTCATGTGAAGTACGGCGTCCGAATTAGGCCTTAGTGCTTAGTTAACATAGTTTTGAAATCCAAATTTAAAAAAGATGATCTTTTGGTCACAGGGGCACTTTAACACAAAGCTGCAAAACTACGGGGGTTTCTAATTGATTTCAAGTGCATGAGTGAAAGGTACAACAAGATTCGTAGTCTTTCAACATTTTCAGAGGCTTTGTTCCATTTTTCTTCTGATTTCCAGGCGCTTTACATTTCATGAGAAAGGCGATTTTATCTTATACAAGAACCCGGAAAGGCACTTTGAGGTGAGTCACTTGATTATTTGTCTTCGTTGATCGAAGATCACTGTCTTTTTCTCCCGTTCAGGTTCAATATTGATGTCAGCGCACTAAATACGTGAAAACATTTTTTTCACGGACTTTACCTCTTGCTGTATTTTTCTACTTTGGTCTTCATACACAAGCCGCAATATTTGGCGACATTTTAAAATCTAACAAGCCGCCTGGAAGCGTTAACGTGGAATGCGTTTGTCGGCACTGTGTTTATAAGTTGAAAATAACAAATGTAATGTTGATTCAGTACTATTCTCCAAAGCAGACCTGCGTGACTCATCACGCAATCTTTCCTGGTAGCGAGCCAAAGTACAGCATAAACAAGACTATTCGTGACCGTTTGGGGCCTGGGCTCTTTATATGTGCGTTCCAACACTCGACTTTGTAGATGATTTTAGGAAGATTCAGTAACTAGGATCAGCGGCATTAGCTGCTTCGTGGAATCGTCCTTGTAAAACTGTTGAGCAGTAGGAAAGTTATGTTTTTGTCAATAGATTTTTCGTGTCAAATGCAATTTTACCAATGGACATTTACACCGTTTTTGAGGCCATATTGGTTGGAGGGCAAACAAGGCCTAAATTACAGTCATAAAGCATTAAAACCAAGGTGAAAACACCATAACACAAAACCCGGTGTAGCCATCACGTCACCCCTGCGTACAACCATTTCAGCTGGGTCATTGACAGCCACAATTAATCACTGACAACTCTGTTCTTCAATTTGATAAATGTCTTACTTGAGTGAAAGTTATGATTTTACAGAAAAATACAAACTGTATAGTAAGATTTACATAATAAGCAAATATACATTATATTTTAAAATGTTCAATTCCTTGGGTGAGTGCTTTGGGGGCATCCAGTTTATATTTTTATCCATTCATTTATCCAGCTACTACTTCTATTTCTTTAGCGTGCATTGCTCAATAATGTTAGAGAGATTAAAAAATTCTAAATAAATACATTTATTTTATCTTTTTGTGCATAATCAAGTTTTACAGTACATTTGGCTGTTTATGTACAAGGAATGACACCAAAGAAGGTCAAGTTAATATTTTGTCCCCTCTAAACAGTTGTATTGTGGTATACCTTCTCTTCGATATTTCCACGTTTTTTGCCGTTTACACTACAAGTTGTCCTACACCAAGAATAAAGTAAAACATAGACATTGGTGCATAATGTTCCATCACGCTAAATTAATGTATGCTAATGAAATAATTAACAATGTTGAAACCAAATTTCAATGCGGGGACATTACTGATAGTTTAAGTTTAATCCTGGCTCACTCACTGATACAGTAATAGTATTGGTGTAACGTATTTACTTTAAATCATGAATAGTTGATGGACCAAAAACATTTAAGATCAATGGCCTCACATTTAGTACATTTTCTTCAGATTTAGATAAATTTACATTATATTCACCGCAGTGAATATGAATGAGCACGGAATGGTAAAATCAAATACTGCAAGTAGTTAAAGTGCCCCTGTGATCAAAAAAACCACTTCGTTTTTTACTTCAGATTTTGAAAGTGTGTTTGCTTAACACCTGACTGGCAAAATTTTGAGCTTTGATTTTTATCCAAAGGCCGTTTACTTTGAGTGTAAGTTTTGGATTTCACGGTCCGCCATTACTCACGTTCAAAACTGACCGATTGGACCTCAGAGGGTTGGATCCAGGGAAAAGTGACGTCAGAGGCTCACTAGCTTAAACTTTCAGCGTGTGCCCCTTATTATATATGCAAAGCGTGAGTTTAAAAGTCTGAAAGCCCAAAACCCTCGCGCTGCATATTAATTCTGCGGCGTACACACGTATTGCATTCTTAAACTAGTGAGCATTTGACGTCATTTTCTCGTCGATCCAGCTCTCTCAAGAACATAATGTTAGTAATGGCGGACCATTAAATAGGAAAATTACAGTTAAAATAAAGAGGTGTCTTTTTGAAATCAAGGCTTAAAACGTGGGTCACTTAATGTTTTGTTAACGTAGTTTTGAAATCCAAAGAAAAATGTGAATTGATTTTTTGGTCACAGGGGCACTTTAATACTATCATGTCAGTGGCGTATCAACAAAACTCTGATTCGCCTTGAATTAAAAATGACACTTCCCTTCTTAATTTAAAAATTACACAGATGACAAGCCCTGGTTTATATATTTCCAGATATCACACATTAAAATACACATTTTACAATTTGTATTAATTAAATCTATAGATGGCAAGCGAAATTTTTACTTCCCCAAATAGAACCAATTCACAAATTTTCATTCCAGTACAACCTGAAAGCCCAAGGGCGGTAACCACTACATCATTTTTTACTAATGTATAGATTTCTTGAAAACATTATCAGTGCTTTTCAATAATTTGCTGGTAACATAAGACTTGAAGGGGTCACAATAACATTAATATAATCAAGGATAGAACTATCCAATAAAGTAATAAGTTATTATTTACTAATTGATCCCTTTTAGCAATCTTTTTTAAAATCTAGTATACCCTTATGATTACTGTATGTAATTACGAATATTATTTTGGTTTCATTAAATGAAAGAACGTGAAAATTTTAAGTAAGTATATCTTGAGAGTGTTTGCATATGCAAATAAAATAAATGCAGTGAACCAGGCAAGAATTCACCTTTCGTCTCATAATTAAACGGAATTCCACCCGACGTATCTGTCGAGATAAAATTGAAAACGGATGTTCTTTCAGAGAATTTGAAATATCTGATATTGCTAAACGGTGACTCAAAGACATACGTCGAGATCATTCCACTGGTTCGCTGTACGAAGCATTCGAATTCTACTTGGATTTAATCGAAGACTTCGAGATCGAGGATTTCGCTTACTCGAGACACCCTAGAGTTTAGAGCCGTGTGCAAGCTGGGCACTAGTATGGCGGGTAAAGCCTGAATCGTGCGTGTTTTCTGATTTTTGTGAAGTCAAGGTGACCAAAGCTGTAAAATTAACTGCTAATTTTCTCGCGTTCCCTTCGATCGGTATTTTTTTTTAAATTGGTTTTTAAATTGGCTCAGTTCTAACCACATACAGTTCCTATTAAATGATCGATTTTTGTTAAAATCTGTCAGAGCTAATCGAATATATTTAGAAAAATGACACTAGAATTACAGAATATTGGCAAAACCGTCTGAGCAACCTTGACTTTTTACCACTTCGAAATTTCAGGCAATATCATTTCCATAATGTGGCAAAGAATAAAATTTCACCGAAGAAAAGTGTAAATATTAAGGAATTTGGGTCAAAAGTAAGAATTTATTTGCCAGTCATTAGATGTGGTGTTACCATGGTAACGGCCATAATCCAAAAATTGACACCCAAACAATACGCCCTATTATATCGTACCCATTCTGGTAAATCTCTACTCGTGCTCTGTATTGAGGGTATTCGCAAATACTCTAAGGAACCACCTTAACATCGTTGTACCACTCTCTTCCCAACAACGGACTTTGATCGGGTTTTTCACACTTAGTGCATTCGTTTCCATACGTTCACTTACATGTACAAATAAAAGCTGTGAACTTGTGAGTAATATTGAGCTTACCCTAAAAGAGCGTTGCTTCCCCAAGCAAACTGAAAGGTCTGCTTACAAAAACCGTGAATAAAGAAAAAAAATCCCACTTTTTGATGTTTAAGAGACCGCCTTCAAGGTGTACAACGAACGATGGAAGAAGCAGAAGTAGAAATCATCACAGCGCCCGGTTTGGAAACTGGAAGCTACAATTTTCAACAGCCAATCAGAAAAAAAGTTTCCTTTGTTGATTTCTCCATGTAAAGTTGTGTGAAGACACTGTACTTGCACACTTTGACCCATTCCTACCCATAGGAATAGCCTGTGATGCTTCAAATGTTGGAATCGGAGCTGTACTTTTCCATCGTTACGAAGATGGCTCAGAGCGTCCAGTTGCCAACGCTTCAAAGCCTCTTTCCGAAACGCAACGAAACTATAACCAGATACAGAAAGAAGCATTATCAATTGTTTTTGCACTGAGAACGTTCTACCATTTTCTCTACAGAAGGAAGGTTATTCTTGTGACAGATCACAAACCTTTGCTCTCGCTGTTTGGTCCCACAAAGGCAACTCCTCAATTAGCTGCTATTTGTCTGGCAAGATGGGCTTTGATGTTAAGTCAGTACGAGTACACAGTAGAGTACAGGAAGACTTCTGATCATGGAAATGCAGATGCACTAAGTCGTTTGCCAGCTGGCCCCGACTCTTGTTTCCATGGAGAGGAAAGCAAGGCAGATACAGATTGCATTTGTTCCATCAAGACCATTGGTTTGCAGCTTAATCCAGGAGACCCAACAGTGCTTCCGAAAGAAACAGCAAAGGACCGGGTGTTGGCGACTGTAGTACGCTATACTCCAGAGGGTTGGCCTTTAGGAAAGGTTCACGAGGAAAGCAATGGCACTGGGGACACAGCTTACACAATAGAGGTATTCAAGAAGATTCGCGATTCCCTATCAGTGTCCAACGGGTGTCTTTTCTACGGAGCTCGTGTGGTGATACCAGCCAGCCTGCAACCAAAAGTGTTGGAGATTCTGCACCTAGGTCATTTCGGCATGCAGCGTATGAAACACTAAGCAAGAACGGCAGTTTACTGGCCGGGGATAGATTCCTGTATTGTGGAAGTCAGTCGGGCATGTCAACCTTGTGCTGAACATCAGAACAAACCTCAAAAACCTCCTGTCCATCCTTGGATGTTTCCAGAGAAACCTTGGAGCCGAGTGCATGTTGACCACGCTATCAATTTCCTAGGTTCTAATTGGTTTCTACTGTTACGGATGCGTATTCCAATTACCCATGCATTCATCAAACCAGTTCTACGTCTTCCAAAGCTACCATCGACTCGCTGGAGGAGGACTTTGCACATTTCGGTTTTTCGCATACCCTGGTATCGGGTAATGCAACGACTTTCACTTCGGAGGAATTTCAGGAATGGTGCAAGTCAAGAGGGATCGTACATCTGACAGGAGCCCCCTATCACCCGGCAACTAACGGAGCAGCAGAAAGGCTGGTCCAGACGTTCAAAAGATCACTGACAAAGTCGGAAACACCCCCCAGAGTCTCTCTTCAGCGTTTCCCCATGCAGTACCGGAGAACACCGTTACTTTGTGGCTATTCTCCGAGTGAGCTTTTCAATGGTCGTCAAATAAGGACGGCCATAGATGTTCTTATTCCGTCTCCTGCTCACCAGGCTCAAGAGCGTCAGAGCAAGCAAGCTGCAAAAGCTGCGCAAAGACTAGCTGGCCGGTTAGATCCTCAGTACCCAATTGGGACCCCTTGTTATGCTCTCTATTGCGGTCCCCGTCAAGACAAAGACCCACGATGGGTACCTGCTGTGGTCACCAAAGTACGTGGAGCTCGTTCTGTCCGTGTCAGAGTCTACCCACAGGGACCAATATGGGGGAGGCATGTTGAGCAGCTACGTCCAAGATACGTCTCAGCAGAGGACGTGGAGCCAGGTGAAACCCCAACCCCATCAGTTAAAAGCGGAGATCATTCAAATGGTGGAGCGGAGAAAGCTTCTCCACAGATGAAAGACAAAAGGTCAAGCAAAGCGGAGACATCAGCCAAAAGGAAACGTCGAAACCCCAGGATGCCAACTGGTAACGAGTATGGCCCGGATAGGCCGCGAAGGTCTAGACGCACGAAGAAACCTAAATTTACCTAATCGTCTATAATAGAACGTTCTAGGCTAGGGGGAAGGCGTTGTGGAACTGATTCAGTATTGTGTATACTGATCGTTGCGTACAATTGTGTACAACTTTGACGCTTGGTTCGATTGAATAGGACCTTAATTACATAGTTACCCCAGCATTCCTTTAGGATTTAAGAATATGTATATATATTGCTTTTTGCTCTATGTAAAAGGTTGGATGTTGAATGTTGGATGTTTTCCGTTTAAATTAAACTGTGTTTGTAAAATATTGTGAGGTGAAGAACACAACAAAATTTATTTGAGAAGCCAAGAATATTTCTTTAACTTCCAGTTAATCCAATTTATTGCAACGACCTGCTAGTGCAAAGATTGTTTACATGAAACTCACGCTTTTTGCGAATTTTGAGTGGCATTATTCTCCTATATTATGTGGCTCTGTCTCACAAGGAATGGAAACTACCAAATTGACGAATTTGATTGGCTAAAATCTATATTGACCGCGGCTACCGGCCTATTAATTAACTCTTTTTCCTAGATTCCCAACCGCGAGAAAACCGCGATAAATCAGCCATGGCCAAAAAATGTCTTTTTTCTCAAAAAATATTTAAAGTTAGGGGGAAAAAATACATCATTTTAAAGCCAAGAAAATAAGCTTTCCAACAGCATATAACTTATTTACAGACAACTGAAACATTTTATAAAAGCGAAAGTTGAACGAAAAAATTTAAGAAAAATAACAGTAAAATATGTTTTCCAGGCCAAATTTGGTCATTTTAGCGTTGATTACGAATTTTTGGATACAAAACTAAAATTTTCAGCAATTTATCTGCTTTCTTGGACATAAATTCGACCGAAAACTGATGAGGCACAATATTTTTAGATTTTTAGGAATAATCGGATTAGCGATCAATGCATAATGTAATAGTCGATAAAAGTGTCAAATTTGCGACCCGTTGCTAACGGCAACGGAAGCGCTCGCATTACGAATAATTAACCTCCGCCAAAAACCACTCAAATAACCGATTTTTCGACGGAAAATTCATCCCAGAGGATAAAACTATTCACTGGACATGTAATAAAGGTAAATATGTTCGAGCGAAAGCGAAAACAAGCGAATATTTTGAGGGAAAACACAATTATGTGAGATCAAAGGAACATGTGGTGAAGACACGTAATTGCATCGCTACGAAAATAATCTTACCTTTTCAGCGATTTTAACGCTTGAAATTCCATCCAATCCACCTTGGTCTAGTCTTTGAATTCACTATTATCGCTGCCCTACGAATCTTCAGTGTTCTACATAACAGCACACTTGGTAAAAGACGGCTCGACGGGCGACAGATTGTTGTCGAAGTCCATTACTCGTCGCTTTTAAGATTCCACCCCCTGTCTTGTTCAGTATCCAATTGACTTGCCATTATTGAGCTTCATAAAGGTATATTTTGTTCAAAGATCCACTAAAACGCCATTCGCGTTACATGACTTTCGACGCCATTGCCGGTTAAGTTAATCGTTCTACTGTGTCCACCAGAGAAATCTACGCATTCCCACTACCCTCTCGATCCTAAGAAAATACGCGCAGAAGGCTCTATGCACAAAGACACCACTTAGCAGGGGAGTGACAGGCAAGACTTTTACCGACACGAAAAAAAAAAAAAAAGAAAAACACCCAACAAATGCCACCCTTTTCCCGACTGGGATTGCCATACTGGCAACCCAGTAAATAGTTCACCCTGAAGTCAAAATTTAATACATGAAATTTTCGCGACACGTTAATTTCGCGATTCAGTGAGGTTCGCATATTTCGGGACACCTTAATTTCGCGATTTTGCGAAAATTTTGCATTTTGACTCACTTTAATTTCGCGTTTTTGAGTGAGACACACTCAAGGAGCCAGTAAATGGACAGTTTGAGGATTGTACAAAAGAAGTGCTACCTGGAGTAGAGACGGAAAGCAGTAGTGATGAAGAGGACCAGAACATTACCACAGAATAGCTCAAAATGATTGTTATAAACGTGTGAAAGTCGCTGTTTTAGTTATTGACATAATGTGAGTCACTTAATTTTCGCGTCATGTTATTTTCGCGACATTTAATTTTCGCGTCACTTAAATTTCGCGGTTTTTTTTTTAATCGCGAAATTCGCGAAATTAACGTGTCACGAAAATTTCATGTAATAAGGTAGATACGTTTCTCAGGAACCCGACAAAGAAGGCTTCCTGACCCGACAGATGAAATCTAAATATTCAGTTAAATATTACAACAATATTAAAAAAACCAACGACTGAGGTTTCTTGGCTAAAAAGTCCGTTGTTTTACTCTGAAAACGGCAAACGATTAACATTCTTTCCCGTAGTTCATTCAGTTGACACAAGGTGATCACGTGCCTCTTTATGGTTGCCTAGCACGTGATCAATTTCTTCCTTTTGACAAAACATGACCTTTCCGGTTATTCATAAAAATCAGAGACTGCAGAAATTTTCGTGTTTTTAAGATCAATTGTCATTAATCTTTCGATGAGAATTCGATTCAGAGTTATATATATAAACTATGTTATGTTTTCCTTCATTTGTCTTTATGGTGCAAACGCAAAGCCAAACAATGTTTTGACCTGGCATCAGATTAGCCTAACAAGAAGAGGAATTATGAAGCGGAAACAACACCTTCAGTCCTTTGTTAGTGTGTGCAATAAACGTTTGCTTAGTGCAACTGCAAGACACGCTGGAAAACGTCCGTCAAAGCAATTTGCAGTTAGTTTTTTGCAGACTATTTATTTAAAGCCAGAAAAAAACTATAACTGAGGCAATGTCCATGGTTAAATTCATTACGTAGGGCTTCTAGGTGTTTATGATGAGTACATTTTAAAGACAACACTGCAATTACCCTTTATTTTAAAGAATCACCAAAAAAATGACTGAGGCAAGTGCCTCGGTTTGCCTCATACTGGCTACGGCCTTGCGAGTGAATTTTACTCAAGAGCGTGTTTTGTTATCTTTAAACTGAATTTATTACCAAAGCTTAAACCTAAAAGACCTCAAAATGGGACAGGACATTACAAAATAATCAAACGTGTGAACGTGTGAGCCAAAGGGCCTCTGCTGGCGCGACATGTGGGTGACCCCTCAAATGGTCTTATTGTAATGCCGCCCCACTTGAAAAAATTACAGTCAACCCAGGTCACGCGTGAACAATGCAATTAACATAACGAATTCTTGTTTTCCATATTTGGGCATTTCCTGTTGTTTTCGAAGATTTGGAGCGGCATTTCGAAAATCGAAGAGCGAATTTGGAGTTTGCCCGCGCTTTTTCAAAATGTTCAGACCACCCACCGTCAATTCCTTTGGTCGCGAATACAAGCCAGGCAGACCTGTCAATAAGGAAACAAGAAGACGTATAATCGACCTTTATTTGGTTGGAGAGGGACCATCTGCGATCTCTAGATCAGTTCGTGTCACTAAAGGAGCGGTTTGGAAAATTATTCGACATTATGAGACGTTGGTACATATGATGCCTTTAGTCAAGGGGGTCGAACATATTCTTCTAAACTTTCAGACGACGTCCTTGAATCTATTGAGCTGTTCAAGCTAACGAAACCTAGCATGTGTTGAAGGGAAATTCGTGAAAGGTTGCTTAATAATGGAATATGCGATAGGCCAAGCATACCTGGTTTGTCAACAATCCAGGAAGCAAATTCAAGAAAGATTGGCATGTCCTACAAGAAACTTTCCGTCGTACCAAGTGAGAGCCAAACTAATGCCCAGGTCGAGAGAATTTTTTTTTTTTTTTTTTTTCTTGAACTCACCTCAAGAATGGATCCATCCAAACTTCATTTTTTTGATGAAAGCTCTGTGATAAGGATAAATACGCCTCACAAAACAATGAACAGTCATCAAAGAACTGAGCAAAATATGCTCTCAGGCTCTCGTGGATGGGGAAAACAAGCAGCCCAGAGACTCAATTTCTTGCAATTTCCTACCTCCAGAAAAATTCTATCCATATTTCAAGGAGATCTCCGAAAAATCAAGTCCATGTTTGAAAATTTCAATCCGATCTGTGATTTTCCGATGTGATTTTCGTTACGTCAGTGAAAGTAGCGCATTGATTGGAAGACTTCGATCACATGTTCAAGATACTGTTCACTCGTGACCTGGGCTGACTATAACTGGAACCAGGAGCCCATTACAGGGCTCCTGACTGGAACACTGCAGTTCAATACCACTCATGATTCAGTCCCTTCTTTCTTTGTGTAACGCGTACCACAGGCAACCCAGTGTAATCTTTGGAGCTTCTAGTTCTTTGTTATTTCATCCAGGTGATGTCGCTGAGTGGAGTTTCCTCGGCGATATCGATACGGGAGTTGTTTACTCACGCAAGCCAACATATCTGGACTCGGCTTGTGTTTAGTGCGGATTGCACTGAAGCTAAGATGCCACCTCACAAGTATCTCACAAGCTATCACAAACCAGTATTTATCGGCTTGAAATGTCGGTGTGGGTTACACCCCAAAATGAAAGAGTTATTGTACTCAAAAAAAATACAAATACTCAAAAATATTATACAAAAAAAAATCGTGAAACGTTGTGCTTCAGAGCGATATTAACTTCAACGTTTTAGCCCGGCAAATAATTAACAATAGATCTGAGAATTTCATATACAGTGAAACCTGTATTAAGCGGACACCCTCTATTAAGCGGACAGTGGCCGAATACCCTAAATTTATATCCCTTATTTACTGTAAATCAAACCTTTATTAAGCGGACACCTCTATTAAGCGGACGCGGACACCTAAAAAGTACTTGAAATGGTCATTTCTATTGTTGCCAACCTGTATTAAACGGACACTTGTAATTAACTCCACCACACAACGTGCCAGACACCGGAAACGAGGAAGGCGCCAACCACCAATTTTTCCATTTTTAAAATTAAAAACGTGACTTGACAAACGGTGTTTGTTGAATACACAAGGACAAAAGAAACCGTAAATGCATACACGTCCACGAAGCCTGTACAGCTAGTATACAACAAATCCTTCGTTGAACAGTTTATCTTTTAACCAGTTACAAGATTATCTGAAATGCTGCTGGAATATTCCAGATATCATGGACAAGAAGATCTAACGCTGGCCATTAGCAAGGCAACCGACTTGCTTCAGAAAATGAAATTTAAAAGGCTCAAACAATCAAGAATTGATGACTATTATTGTTAAGGATTAGTACATTCAACAGCTTAGAAAAGAACAAAGTTTTTATGGTTTTTATGTACAATATACAGCTTGCTTCGCTCATTTGATCAGTTTCAGAGTACAGTATTGATTCGTTATGTTTGTATAGAGCTTGTTTCACTCGTCTGATTTCTTCAAATTTGAGGTGTAATCTATGTTTGTAGTAATCGGATCAGTTGTTCCACTTAAATAAAAAAATTAAATACTGTAATGCAAACACATTTTGTCGCAGTCGCTGGGAGTATTCTAAACATTTCCACCGTTCATTTTAATGGTATTTGACACCTCATAAGACGTTATTTATCGAAACCTGTATTAGGCGGACACCCTGTATTAAGCGGACACTAGAGCATTCCCCGGGGGTGTCCGTTTAATACAGGTTTCACTGTATTTAAAAATGTCTTCTTAAATTTTTAAAATGCCTATTTTATTATGAAAGATTTTATTTTATTCCCTTGAATGTAGTTTTAACATCACGTTTATTCCACACACTAAGGACCCTCACTAAGGAAGGACTGAATTTTTTTTTTTGTTTCCGCTTCATAATTTCACTAAGGAAGGACTGAATTTTTTTTTTTGTTTCCGCTTCATAATTTCTCTTCTTTGCATCTTCCCTATCTAAGCCATTTTGGCACATAAACATGTAGTCTGTACGAGAAGAAGAATGCTGGTTACCATTTTCAAATATCTCTTTTTGTTCTGGAGAAATTCAAGTTTTTTTAATATGCAAATTAGCCAAGTGATGACGTCATAAACCCAACCAAATTTTGATCAAGTATGATGGAGAAAGATATCTCAGCCAATTTGTATCAGAAATACTTGGTTCTTTGCAGTAAGATTCTAGTGGATGTGTTCCACAATATGAGCATACCATTTTTGTTACCATGGCAACATACTGGGTTCCATACCTCCCTGATATTAAAGTCTTTGCAGGCCACCTTTGGCGTTCTGTTTTGATATTTGCAAATGGTGCCTCATCTGCATGATCCTGCCAGCATATAAAGATGTTAGGTCGAGTTTGTGGCCTTGGTAAATGTATTTCTAGCCTGAGATCACCAAAATATTGAAATCAGGTTGGAGGGGACTGGAAAAGAGTGAGTTGCCATGGGAACCAATTTCTTTACAGTCGTAGGTGTGTTGCCTTCAGAACTATTAGCTCACCAAGTTTTCAATGGTCAATTGACCGAGATAGCTCTATTTATATTCTTGATGTTCTATTGGGTTGAGTGAATGACGTCATCAGCCTTCTCATTTGCATATTTTACACATTTTTCAAACTTAAATATCTCCGGAACCAATGCAGATATTTTCAAACGGTAAACAGCGTTTTTAATGTTTCATGGTACTCTATGTGATAAACCAAAAAACTCAAGGGATATAAATTTGATCATAGTAGCACTTGAAAGTCTAACCTGATGCTAGGTCAAAAATTTGGCTTTACGTTTGCACCAAAAAGTATCGCAAAACCGGGAGTTAGCAGTAAAAGGCAAGCCAAAAGACAGATAAAGAAAAAAACACTAAAATTTCTGCAGTCTCTGACTTCTATAAATAAAAAAAGTGGAAGGTCATGATGTTTTGTCAAATGGAAGAAATTGATCACTGGCTAAGCAACCACAAAGGTACACGTGATCACCTTGTGTCAAGGTTCTTGTTTACACGAATGAACTTCAAGGAAGATTGTTAATCGTTCGTCGCTTTGAGAGTTAAACAATTTCCTTTTTCGCCAAGAAACTTCCGTCTTTCGGTGTTTAATTTTGTTGTAATATTTAACTGAATATTTACATTTTATCTGTCGGGTCAGGAAACCTACTTTTGTCGGGTTATTGACCCGAGACCCGACTCTTATCTGGAACACTGTTGAAGGCGCTGAAACAGGATTTTCCTAGGAGTAATGCTGGCTGGGGAAAATGCGACTAAAATTTCTTGTTTGCGTTGCGATGTTTATCTCAAGCTTTTGGCAGAGAATATTAAATAACAAAAATATATTCCACTGTAAGATCGTTAAAAAATCTTTATTTTTGGGCGTTCACGGACAAAAAGAGGCAACACTTAACGAGAAATAACATTTCAAGTGAATAGGT
Organism: Montipora capitata; assembly: GCA_949126865.1. NCBI lineage: Eukaryota > Metazoa > Cnidaria > Anthozoa > Scleractinia > Acroporidae > Montipora > Montipora capitata. Next base: position 10,080,626 of record OX421450.1, read on the forward strand.
TGAAAAAAAATTCGCGGGAAATGTCTGTCCTTAGAGAGAAACTAAAAGAAATATTGTTGGCAGTCTCAAATTAACAACAACCTTATTTTACACTAGAGTGACTAAACAATTCTTTTTATGACGTTTAAGACTATGGCTACCTATTAATCATTTGCCAGAAAGAATACGGCTACAAATTCTCTTGTCATCTTTATTACAGGCAAATTTCAATTGCGTGCGTACAAACAGGAAACACAGTCCGTCAAGATGTCACAAACCACATGCAATTAAATAAATTTCTCACCGTTCAGGATCAAACCCTTTTCAGAAGAACCTTTTCCGTGAATAATGAAGCACAAAATAGACAACAAGCCTTCTTTCAAATAATTCTTCACTGTCACATTTCCACTTATTCTTTTACTTGAAGGCTATGCAGAGTCGAGTACAAAATAAATGTAAACAGCCAGACTTCAGTAAACATAGATGTATTCAATGCGTTCGATTCCTTCAATGTTTATTAGACCCATTCAGAATTTGCCATTTGGTTTTAGTGTTGTACATAACAACACAGTTAGTAAAGTATTAGAGACAAAGCTCACTTTGATACCCAAGGGCGAAATGCAATTGTTGTCGAAGACCATTACTCGTCGCTTTTAAGATTCTAGATATATATTTTTCATCGCCTGTTTTCTTTATCCAATTGACGATCCATTCTTGAGCTTCATAAGGGTATACTTTGTTTAAAGATCCACTGAAACGCCATTCGCGTAATAATAAAACGGAGAAATTCCACTTAGATTCTGACTGAATTGCCATATGACAACCAAGTAAAAATCTTCAAAAGCTGTGTTTTTTCTATTTTCAAAAAGGTTCATACAAGGCACTGGACTTGTTGGGGGAGTGCCACCTGCAACTGCGGAGTAGTAGTCAGGGATCACAATGATGTTATTGAGTTCAACTGCTGCAACGAATTTTTGGAACATGCTATCTCCACCCCGTTAAGAGTGAAAATTCGAAGCGGAAAATGTTTATCCCCAGGAATCTCTATTAACAATGTGACGCCAGGTGGACATGTCTCATATGAGGTTGGTTTGATCTTTTTATTTTGTTAGTTTGTGTTCAATGTTTTGTACGTTTTATGTCCCCGCCATCCTGCTGAAGTGACCCGGCAGTCGCATGAATTTCGTTTTTGAACCCGTGGATACGCGAAACGTAGGAAAGAGTTGTCGTGGGTGCTGCGATATGCAAATGTGTCCCTCGCCCACTCACATGTAAACACTCCTCATAATTAGTCCATGTTCAAGTTTAAGTTTATTGCGCACTAGTTAAATTAATACAGCATTAGATGGCTTACAAAATAAATAAAATAACAAATAATGAAAGTACTTAATATAACATACAAGTTTGTTGATATGTGCACAGTGGCTAAAGTAGCCGAAGTTTTCAAGTTTCAAGTTCAAGTTCAAGTTTATTAAAGGCTTAAAGGCGCGTACAAAGTAAAATATGCACTGCCCGCAGTTAACTACAGCTATTCGAGGCTAGCAGGGGTTTTAACGCCTGACAAATAGCAACAATTCAACCTCATACATGAAAAAGTATAAGACACTCCGGCCCCGGCCCCGGCCCCGGCCCCGGCCCCGGCCCCGGCCCCGGCCCCGGCCCCGGCCCCGGCCCCGGCCCCGGCCCCGGCCCCGGCCCCGGCCCCGGCCCCAGCCCCGGCCCCAGCCCCGGCCCCAGCCCCGGCCCCGGCCCCGGCCATTCGCGTTTTGGCTACTTCCCTCCAGAGAAATTAAACGTATACATTCCTGGGGTGGTCAAAAACTATCAGATTGACTTGGTAAGGTACTTTTTTCTGTCTGGGTCGAAAAATTAGATTTTTTAATATTAGAGATAACTTGCTTGTTATTAGCCAAGTGTACACCTTAGAAAGCTCATTATTCACTTTACACTCAAGCGCTTGGAGGTCTTTATCTGCATATAAAAGACTCGTGTCGCCGCAAATAAATAAAACTTCAATTGGTAACAGCTATTACAAATATCATTTACATAAAAAAAAGGAAAAGCAGGGGTCCTAAAGCCCATCCTTGTGGAACCCCTGATAGTAGTATTTCCTTACAAGATATATTACTGGGGACAATTTCAGTATTCTGTTTACATCGTACAAGATATGAGGCAAACCAGTCATTGCAATAATTGTTTACTTTCTGCTTACCATTTTATAAAGAAAAAGAATTGGATTCTTCCCAGGAATTTGCTATATCAAATCAGGAGACTGATCAAATTATTCAAGTCCTTAAAGTGGTACTACGACGAAAATCGCATCTTTCCTATCTAAGCCATTTTGAAACATAAACGAGTAGTCTGCGTGAGAAGAAAAATTCTGTTTACTTTTTTCAAATATCTCTTTTCGTTCCAGAGATATTCGAGTTTTTAAAATATGCAAATTAGCTAAGTGATGACGTCATACACTCAACCAAATTTTGTTCAAATATGATGAAAAGAGATATCTCAGTCAATTTGTATCAGAAATTTTTGATTTTTTGCAGTAACATTCTACTAAATGTTCTCCACAATATGAGCTTAACAGTTCTGTTACCATGACATCATACTGGGTTCCAGACCTTCCTCATACTATGAGCTTTTCTGGCCACCTTTGGCGTTCCATTTTGATATTTGCCAAAAGCACTTCATATGCATGATCCAGCAAGCATATAAATATGTTAGCACGACTTTGTGGCCTTGATTAACATTTTTCAAGCTGAAAATCACTAACATATTGAAATCAAGTGGGTGGGGACTGGAAAAGAGTGAGTTGCCATGGGAACATAATTTTTTATAGCCATAGGTGTGTTTCCTGTAGAACTATCAGACTACCAAGTTTCAATGGTCTGCGCTGTAAATTGGCCAAGGTAGCTCTATTTATATACTCAATATAATATTGGGTTGAGCGTATGACGTCATTAGTCATCTCATTTGCATATTTTACCCATTTTTCAAACTTAAATATCTCCGGAACTAATGAAGATATTTGCAAACGGTAAATGTCGTTTTTGTTCTTTCATGGAATTCTATGTGATACACTCAAAAAATCAAGGGGTAAAAATTTGATCATAGTACCACTTTAAAGAAAAATCTGAAATCAAAATGATGCATCTCAATACCCAGTCCATGGTGTCAACCTTTAATGAATTTGCAATTGTTGTGAACACCTATCCACTTGATATAATAACACTCAGCGAGACATGGCTCAAAGATCAGACGGAATGAATGGAGTATGTAAAATTGCCAGGATTTGTTACCGAGTTTCACCACAGAGTTGATAAGAGAGGTGGTTGGTGCCTATATTAACAATGACATTAAATTTAAAAGGCGTCATGACATCGAACGCCTATATCAAGATCCAGAACACCTGTTGCTGGAAATTCCCGGTCGAAATCGGCACAGCAAATTATCTCAATTATTGTTTGGGGTTATTTATCGCTCTGATGCAATTATGACTCCGACAGCCTGGCTGGATCAAATGGAAAATCTACTTAGTTACATAAGTTCTATCTGGGATGGTTTACTAGTTCTTACTGGCGATATCAACATTGACTGTTTAAAGCCTGAATACCCTACAACTGAACAATACTCAGCCCTCCTGGATGTTTTCAACTTAACACAAATGGCCAACCAACCAACTAGAGTGACACGGCATTCCAAAACCCTAATTGATCACATAATTACAAATTTGCCAAAAAGAGTTACACACACCGGTGTTATTCCTTGCAGTATTGTTAGTGACCACGATGGCCCTTTTGCTTGCATCAATGTGCGTGTGGAGGGATTCAAGCCTCGTTACATATATACATATATATTAGGAATACTAGGGCTTTGGTTGAACAGAATTTTATAAATGATTTTACGATTTTTTCGAATCATTAGTTAATGTAAAATGGACTACTGTGACACTGTTTTCTATCTGCTGCCTGATTTCCTCTTGAGGAAACTTCAGCGCGTACAATTTGCTGCGTTGGTTGCGTACAATTTGCTACGTCGGCTATCGCCTCGAGCGACTCTTACGCTTCTCTCGTACTTAGCAACCTCCCGCGTGCACCATAACTCAATAGTGCACGCTGAGCCGTTTACCATTTGTTAATTAAATTGCTGACAACCTGAATTCCCTTAGTAGCCCATAGTGCGTAGTATATTGGTTTATTTTCGTCTCGTACAAGAGAATTGAACCAAAGAGGTTGTGACCGTAGCTGGGTGACAGAGGACATGCAATCTTCAAAAGTTACTTCTGACCAAATTTGTAGTATTTCTTGCAGGAAAACGTCCGATACTTTTCCAACTTTTAACAAATCTTTTTGATTTAGATTGCCCCTAAAAAAGGTAGCATCACCGAGACCTTGCAGTTGCAGGTCAAAAAAAGTTTCCATTTTGCGTGGTTATTTTGGTCGAGGTATTTCTTAATCCAAGTTGACTTCAAAGCCTTGCTAAAAATCTTTACATCAACTTTCTTCATTTCTTCTCGTCTTCTTCCTTTCGATATGCTCTATTTTAAATCTATGGCTATGATGATGCACGACGTATCAAACAACTTGACACCTCCTAATTTATTTAACCTATTCACCCATCATGAAGCTGATATTCATCCTTACAAGACGAGATCATCGCAAAGAAGAGATTATTTTCTTAAACGTTCGAGAATAGATATTCAAAAAAGATCTTTCTCAAGAAATGGCGTTTGGAATAGCTTATCTTGTGAAGTGCGCCAGATGTCAAAATCCAACTTCAAAAATAATGTTAATGATATCCTCTTCCAAAGACTACTAAAATATGATGACTACATTGATGTTTTGATAATATTGGGAAATTTTGACTCCTCAGACGGTTTAGTGTGTCATCTAGTTGGTCATTTATGTATTCAATTTAAATTACTTTTTTTTTTTCATTTTTATTTATGTTATACTGTACAAGTGTTAAGCTGTTCTCCACTCCACTACTGTATTCTCAAACCAGTTTATTATTTATGTGAATGTGCAGTTATGTAGTTGTAACCATTTTATCTGGAATATATTTGTAAGCAGTGCTTGCCTCGACTAGCTTTTGCTAACTGCGAGCATTGCATAGCTTTGTGATATTTTATACAAAATACGTAATAAAAACTGAAACTGAAACTGAAGGTGATCGATGCGGATGAGAAAATCATAGAATGTTGCAATGTTACCGTAACTTAACGCGATGCAATGGCTTCTCTGCTGGAAGGAAAGGAAGCTCTGTCTCTGTTATCCACAGGATTCGGGAGAAGTTGAATTTTCCAATTGTTTTTAGTAGTGGTCAAAATACAACGAGGGCGACATCATGTCACCGTGGTAGTTTCCTGTCCTCCACAAAAAACTATCGCTGATCTTATTTTGACAGAAGCTTGGGCCTTTCGGCTGCCTCAGTTGCTGATTTAATGGTAATGAATTGGTAATGACCTGAATTTATATAACGCATTTTCTATTATCATGCATATTCAAATGCGCTTTACATATACAAGCAAGGGATCTATGGGTGAGATCGGACATCAGCATATATAACGATAAAGGAACTCTACACGATAAAGAAACTCGACACGAGTTTAGCAAGTATTTAGTTCAGCGGAAAAGGCGGCTTTCACAAATGATCAGGGGCACCCAACGTCAATTTTCGGAAAATATCTGTTCGGAAAACGAATTGAGATCTAGAATTTTTGGAACATAATTTGTTGTAAAATTTCTTGCTTGCCTGCCTCTTCTAGGATTTTCGAACATCTGAAAAATGGTATAATTGCCCACTTTTAAAGGATTGGGATCGAGCCTTTTTTCTGGCTGAAATTTCGAAAAGGTAAGTTTTGATTCCTATAATTTTCGGATCACTAGACTTTCAGCTAGGAAATCCGAACAGATGAAAAATTTTTAGGGGATAAAAATATGCCTATATCTACCGTTTAAATACTAAAATACGTTTAACAATGCTATTTGAAGTATATTCTCGTTGGGTGCCCCTGAAATGATTGCTCAATCTCCTGGTAACTCCGCAATACTCCAATACACTTGAAAACAAAATATTCCAGTTTTCAAATTATTGAATCAAATACTCGATAAGGCTTTGAAATAAAGTGGTGTAGGTATTAGAATATCTTTTGTATCTGTCTAGAATCATGTAAAGTGTAATGTAGTAGTTGTAATGCCTGCATTGCAACAAAATAAATCAAACTGAAAGATAACTCCGCGTCGCTTTACCAAAATGTGGCGACAGTTGTGGTCGACGAGTCTCACACGATAGGTAGCCCAAGCTCGCGTCACTAAAGAGAGCCGTTGAGAATTTAAACGCGTTATAAGACTTTGAATGGGAAATAAAATACCGTCGATAATGAAGCTTAAAAAACGCTCAATTTAACGTTCATTCAATAAAAGGAATGAAAATGACTCACCTCTGGTGTATTCTTGTGCTTTTTGGAGCTTATTTTACCGTTTCGGGAATTCCGTGTTTTCAATGTTCTAAGTCGACGTCAAGGCTGCACACTAAGATTTCGACCGTGGTCAGCTCAGAGGCGGTTTGCGCCTCGAAAATCCATCCCAGCCGCGATTTTTTCACGCAAAGCTAACTCCCCATCATTTGCGAACCTCGGTGAATGTTTCGTCGTCAAAAAGCCCCACGCACTTGGCTGGAAATGGGCATTTTCTGCTTCCGATTCCACGATAGCTGATAAATTTAACAGCTGCTGATAACCTGACAGGACACGGAGCTTGGGTCCGAGGTCAAATTAACTCCACCCGATGACGTACAGTCATTTCATGTACAACACTTACCCCATCAACACAGCGGCTTCTCGAACAGCTCCATGGTTACGAGAAGCCGCTGTGGGGATGGGGTAAGTGTTGTACATTAAATGACTGTACCTCATCGGGTGGAGTTAATTTGACCTCGGACCCAAGCTCCGTGTCCTGTCCGGTTATCAGCAGCTCACACAGTGGAGATGCAGACAGGGAAAAGGCATTTCTCTATGCAGTATGGGGCCCAGTTCTCGGCCACAAAAAACGTAAACTTGTATTTCTTACCTTGGAATAGCCACAAGGACTTGAAATTTCAAAGACAACTAGCTTCAGCATTCAGTTTACACATGTAAAGCTATCGACTGCTCAACGCTGTATTCTCCCGAGTAATAGGGAGCTTAAGCACGCACGTTTTTGAGACGCGGACGGCAACCGGAAGTGAGCTGTTTTCCCTTTTAACTTGTCTTCACATAACCACATTTACAATGCTAAGTATCTTTTCTCCATTAGAGATGATTAGTATAAAAATCTGGCAGACACCTTTGTCCTGTCACGTGAAATGTTCTCTTCCGGTTGTCGTCCGCGTCTCAAAAACACGCGTGCTTAAGCTCCCTAATAACGAAAATGGACGCGTCGTTCGTGGGCCCAGTTCTCGACCACAAAAGAGACCGCTCGATTCCTCAGAATAAACAACGCTTTATCACCATTCAGTCACTAATAAGGCTTGTGTTTGATATTTCGCCCACAAAGCTTTGTTTCATGATAGAAAAGGAAGTTTTTTGCACACCTAGTTTTTCTCCTAATTTCTCCATGGCAAGCGAGGCTAAAAAAATAGTTGGGTATTTCAAAACGGGGTCCGGTAAGTCAGAACTCATAGTTTTAATTCATATCTACTGTCAGAACATGCCACCCCATTACATCTTTACTTTTACAAATGATTTGACAAGAAAACTCCATACAAAACTATGAGCGCTTTTTAGTGTTGTCGACGGCGAGCAGGGTGGCCGAGAATAGGCATGCAAATACGCAAAAGTACCAAGGAAATATTGAGGAGTGAGTGAAAGATATATATGAAATACATCATATATTGCACTGCGGGTATGAAATCAAATGAAACCATGTTGTATCGCAGTGAGACGTGAAGACTGAAGACTGTGCAGAGTTGATCACAGATCCACGTAAGGTTTTCGATTCGTTCCATCGTTCTGAAAACTTTGTTGAACCCATAAGTTACCAGAGAATTTTCCATTTGGTTTCAGTGTTCTACATAACGGCACACTTGGTTAAATATTATTTTAGAAATACAGCTCACTTTGATTTCGGCTCGACGGGCGATAGATTGTTGTCGAAGTCCATTACTCGTCGCTTTTGGGATTGCAGGTGTTGGTTTTTCACCACCTGCCTACTTTATCCAACTGACTTTCCATTATTGAGCTCCATAAGGGTATATTTTATTTAAGGATCCACTAAAACGCCATTCGCGTTACATGACTTTCGACGCCATTGCAGGCTAAGTTAATGATTCTCCTGTGTCCACCAGAGAAATTTACGCATTTCCACTACCCTCTCGATCCTAAGAAAATACGCGCAGAAGGCTCTATGCACAAAGACACCACTTACCAGGGGAGTGACAGGCAAGACTTTTACCAACACGGAAAATAAAAAAAACAGACCCTCCGTGAGGGTACACTGGGTTGCCTGTGGTACGCGCAGCGTTCCAGGCAATTTTTTTCAAGTTGGGAGCTCCTTAAGACCATTTATTATATGGCTTGTGTTTGTAGCCGATATAACGCGCGCTCTGATTGGCTAATTGTGACTGAATTGTAGGGCATTATTCTCCCGTAATGCCCACGGGCCGATTACGGGCTTGCAAAAACAAAGCATAAGGTAATTAAAAAACCATATAATAAACCACTTACTAACCGAGCTAGCTCGAGCTGTGTTGGGGAATATTGGCCCTGGGTCGTTTTTGTACGGACCTCGCTGCGCTCGGTCCGTACTGCCACGACCTCGGGCCAATATTCCCCAGTACGGCCCTCGCGCTCGGTTAGTAAGAAGTTATTAAGGAGTCACCCAGAAGTCATACCAGCAGAGGCCCTTTGGCTCACAGGTCCTCACACGTTCGTACGACGAAACAGATCCTCTTCTGAGGTTAAAAACCTGGCTACCGGCCTATTAACTCTTTTTCCTACTTTGCCAACCGCGAGAAAACCGCGATAAATCAGCCATCGCCAAAAAATGTTTTTTTTTCTCAAAAAATATTTTATGTTAGGGGGAAAAAAATACATCATTTTAAAGACAAGAAAATAAGCTTTCCAACAGCATATAACTTATTTACAGACAACTGAAACATTTTATAAAAGCGAAAGTTGAACGAAAAAATTTAAGAAAAATAACAGTAAAATATGTTTTCCAGGCCAAATTTGGTCATTTTAGCGTTGATTACGAATTTTTAGATGCAAAACTAAAATTTTCTGCAATTTATCTGCTTTCTTGGACACAAATTCGACCGAAAACTGATGAGGCACGATATTAGAGCGATCAATGCGTAATGTGATAATGCGATAAAAGTGTCAAATTTGCGACCCGTTGCTAACGGCAACGGAAGCGCTCGCATTACGAATAATTAACCTCTGTTTGCCAAAAACCACCCAAATAACCGGTTTTTCGACGGAAAATTCATCCCAGAGGATAAAACTATTCACTGGACATGTAATAAAGGTAAATATGTTCGAGCGAAAGCGAAAACAAGCGAATAGTTTGAGGGAAAACACAATTTATGTGAGATCAAAGAAACATGAGGTGGAGACACGCAATTGCATCGCTACGAAAATAATCTTACCTTTTCAGCGATTTTAACGCTTGAAATTCCATCCAATTCACCAGGTCTAGTCTTTGCATTCACTATTATCGCTGCCCTACGAATCTTCAGTGTTCTACATAACAGCACACTTGGTAAAAGACGGCTCGACGGGCGACAGATTGTTGTCGAAGTCCATTACTCGTCGCTTTTAAGATGCCATCGCCTGTCTTGTTCAGTATCCAATTGACTTGCCATTATTGAGCTTCATAAGGTTATATTTTGTTTAAAGATCCACTAAAACGCCATTCGCGTTACATGACTTTCGACGCCATTGCCGGTTAAGTTAATCGTTCTACTGTGTCCACCAGAGAAATCTACGCATTCCCACTACCCTCTCGATCCTAAGAAAATACGCGCAGAAGGCTCTATACACAAAGACACCACTTAGCAGGGGAGTGACAGGCAAGACTTTTACCGACACGGAAAATAAAAAAAATAAAACGGAAAAATTTACCCATTTTCCGACTGGGATTGCCATACGGCAACCCAGTAATAAAACGGAAAATCTACCCATTTTCCGACTGGGATTCCCATACGGCAACCCAGTAAATACACATCGCGTGGCTTACTGTTTACTTCGGGTGTGCGCTGATTGGCTAATTTTTGACAGCTCGCTCAGCGTGACATCAGGAGGCGGCATTCAAAATTCAGAGGGATGCGTGCAGGCTCTCTTCGGAAGATTCGTGGTGTATTTGTCATTTAGTGGTTGTCTATTGCTTAAAATTATCTAAACACGGTAAAACCTTCAGGGTTAGGATTAGGGTTAGAGTTAGGGTTAGCGTTAGGGTTAGTTTAGGGTTATTGCATAATTATTGAAGGTTTTACCTTGTTTAAAAAAAAATTAAAACAATGGAATAAAAATACACCAAGTACCCACCCTCTCTTTCTCTCCCGCCGCAGAGAGAGAGCCTGCTCACAGGCTAATCTCGATTTTTTTCACGTATAGTTTTTTAATAAGTAATCACATGATTTTTCTCGTGCAATTTGGAATGAATAAGCACTTGTAATTTTTTTTAAAGACTACAAATTGGTCGTCGTCGAAGAAATTTACTTGTGCTTATTTATTACTCATTGCACTTGAAATCATGTGATTACCTATACAAATATAATATGACAAATGCGTGGTTTTCTCTTATTTGCTTGTATTCCATTTAAACACTTTGGGATCACGGCTTACGTCACCTTAATTTAGACAACGGGCTAAGTTTGAAATCCATCTTTGCATTCGTAGGTTTTGTTTCCTTCAGGAACGAAAGTTGGTATAGACAGGTTCTCTTGGGGATTGGATGTTCGTCTTTACACGCCAAGGGCCAATGTTACAACTCAGGAATCTGGCCTGTGCTTATTCCCTCAAGCCGGTCAAGACCATCGTACTTACGGCGAGAATTTAAGGTACTGATTCCATTATCCCTGTTTAAATGTTTATTTGCATGTTTTGGATTTTGCTGCTCTACATCCCATTTATGTTTTGGTTTACTTTACGACTGATATCGTAGTTTATGTAATTAATGACTTTGACAAAATAGTTTCCTCCTGGAACTGTTCATGCTTAACCCCGGCAACCATCAGCAAGGTGATAATACTCTGGACTCCAGCCAGCCCCTGCGCAAGCATTTATCAGTAACTCATACCGCTTATATTTCCGGTCTTTTGCATCACCAAAATTATCTTCCCAAGGCACTGTTGTTCAATTCATAGTTGCGGTGTTTCCATTCTTACTAGAAAGAGAAAAGCCGTCCGCAACCAAGCTTTAGGCGGGTAGTAACCCATCTCACTGAAATTATTTTGTTTTGGTTTTTCTTTCAATAGGTTGTTACATGATCAAAGTTACTTTGATGTTCTTCCACCGCGTGTAGATGATAAAGAAGTGGCTTATTCCGTTGCTTGCCTATGCAACAAAAGTGAGACTGAAGGTCCTACGGAATGCCAAAACGCCTTTCACTATGCTTTTCCTACCGTGAAAAAGGAAAAGTTATCACCTATGTTCCTGTGCGATCGACAAAAAAGGGATATTCAATTTTCTGATGACCCAACAGACGAAGATTTTGTGTTATTCAAGCGAACAGCCGCCGTGCGCATACGCGGGAGAAGAGAGGCTGAAAAATTTTCAAAAGAAAATGCAACTTATTACTGTGCAAAGAGAATATCAGAGACTAAAGTTGGCAAACTTTGTGCCAAGGTTGGAGTTGACCTGCAGGCCTTAGTTGATGTGTGCTCTATGGATGTTGAGGTGAGTAAGATTGTTGAGAACGGTGACTTGGGCCAAGATTGAATGTCGCATAAAACAACAACAACAACAAGAACTTGCATATCTTAAGGCATGAAGGCACATCTACACCTATAGCTAGCGAGATTGTAAATTCACCGGCAGCAAGAAGGCTTGAATTTGAGATCATTCCGGTTTCAAAACAACTAATCAACGATATTTGAAATGTCTGCAATGTCTAGCTGACTGAATGACAAAGGTCATCGAGAGTTTGAACGAGTGGCTGACTGCATGAAGGGGCTTCGAGAGATTTAACTGTAAAGAAAGCACTTATGAACGAGTGGCTGACTGAATGACGAAGGGTTTCGAGAGTTTTAACCGTAAAGAATGCACACATGAACGACTGGCTGACTGAATGACGAAGGGCTAACGGTCGAAACGTCAGCTCACATAATCTTTCTTACGCTGCTTAATTTACCGTTATCAACTCGTTTGATAAAAGTACGTTCTTCTATAGAAATTAACCCTATAATTTGACTGACTCCCCCCGGGGGAACCTCGCATATAAAAGGAGCGGGAATGCTCGTCGTCTCGCTTTCAGAATTTGGTCTCACTTAGGGTGTTCTAGACAAAACGCCATCACTGGTCTCTCAAGGTCAAAAAAGCCTGTGCCACGCCCAGATTGGTCTCCTTTAGGTGTTTAATTCAAACTTTCCCACGAGCACCTCCGCCCCTCCCCCCCCCCCCCCCCCCTCTTCCTTTTTGACTAACTCCTATAATAAAACTGAAAAAAGAAAGCTGTTGCGTTGTCTTTCGATTTTGTAAATCAATGATCTTGCCTGGAGCATTTTGGCCTTATCTCTCCGATGTTTATGTGAAGATTTACGTTTCTCGAAAGCTCATGACAACATTTTTGTTTGTATTTTGCTTTGTTGAGATCAGTACACTGGCGACTACTCCTATGTAAGTGGAGGTGTTGTTGCATTGACGGACCAATGCGGAAATTTGGCGGCTTTAGATTTGTCAAGAGCCGCAAATTCCACAAATTCGAGTAGTGGTGATGCAGACGGTTCAGCTGGATCTGCTTTGGTGGAGGAAATTACGGAATCACTTTGCCCCAATGACTGCTCATTTAACGGAAAATGTGTAAACGGCTCTTGTTTATGCTACAAGGATTTCATAGCAGATGATTGTTCGGCCAACCTTTACGAAATACCGTCGATTCAGAGGTAACAGTGACGAAAATTCTAATTTCTTATTTCCCCCACACCACCCACTTCCTCAACTCATCATTCAGTGTTTTAATTGATACGGAGTGCTATTGCGCTTTAAGTTTTTCAAGCTTTTTTAATTAGAGTAGACAGGTTGTATTGGAAATCCCGACGGTGCCCGCTGGCCCACGATGCGATTCTTTGTAATTTCGGTTCAGTTTTGCAGTCCGAAGTCCAAAGTCCACATTTCACAACCCAATTATAGGGTTAAGTATTATCGTAGATTAGTTTTTCGGTATTTGGTAAAGGCTAACCCAAAACTGTTGTTAACAACATTGATTCCAATCAAAACCATTAGACAGATGGTTCAAGAGTTTCAGCGATGGTTTTTAAAACTGGTTTTTAAAACTTCTTAACAACACCGGGGAGAATATTAGCCCGGTTAGATGTGTCACCGAGTCGTATTGCGTGCAACGAAAACACAAAAAATCGTTTCTGGTCACGCACACAATTGTTTAATACATGTATCCCCGTTCATCTGTCACGTAGGGGGCAGGTAGGAGGCAGTGTGGCCCAGTGGTTAGGGTGCTCGCCTTGAGATCTGGAGATCCCGGGTTCAAGACCCGCTCTGACCACTCGTTGATTTTGATCCTGGTTGTCCCTGGTTCAACTTCCCTCCGGCCGGTTGGGATTCTTAACAGTTCCCGTTGTTCTGTTCCGTCGTTTTCTTGTGTTTCATTGGCCCTGAAAAGCCCCTATGGGGAGCGGTCAATTAAGTATGTATGTATGTATGTGTATGTATGTATGTATGTATGTACGTATTGTTTCGAGGTTTTCGTGATCATCACGATTGCCTCTGAATCAGATACCTAATTCGAATCCTACTTGGGTTGTGTTCTTTGAAAAGTCTTTTTAGGATGCTAAGAAATCTTGCGCATGATCAAGATCTTTGGCCAAAGTAATTATTTTCTTTACTTATCGATATTTAAGTCAACCCCAAGAAGGATTCGAACTCGGCACATCGTCATATCATTCAAAGGCGACCGCGATGACCACTGGACCACGCTAGACTAGGTAACAGATAACGGCGGAAATATTTATTAACGAATTTTGTGCGTAATCGAGTTTTCGTGTTTTCGTTTAACGGAATCCGTTTATCGTATGACTCGGTAACACATCACGGGCTTATGACATAATTTTATAAATGGCCGTATTTATACTAAAGGACGTCTAAGACGTCCAGACGCATTAAACGTGCGACTAATATAAATACGGGACGCACTTAACTTCGACGGCTAGAAATCAAATTCATGATTTTCGTCAAAAGATCCTGGGATTTAATCACCAAAGAGACTGTGCCCTTCATTGCTAAGTGCGTCCCAGTTAAGTGCGTCTCGTCTTTATACTAGACGGCTTAGACGTCTGACACGACTAAGACGTCTTTTAAATGCGTCGTTTAGATGCACTTAACTTGAGACGTTTAATTCGTCTGACGTTTAATCCGTATTTATGCTAGTCGTCTAAGACGTCTAAGATGTCCTCTAGTATAAATACGGCCATTTTAGACGTCCTTTAGTATAAATACGGTCATTCTCCCTGTATTGTTAAGAAAAAATAAATAAATATTTTTAAATACCGTCGCAGAAACTTGTAAAAAAATTGTTTACTGGTTTTGATTGGAATCGATGCCGTTAACAACATCTTTAAATGTGAACAAATACTCTACGATCGGCCCAAAGGACTTTGAACTTCGGCCTGCGGAATTGAACGGGATATGAATCAGATAATACGGCGGCCTATGCATAAATCAAAGTAAACAGCAAAACAACGATAGCAAGCACGTGCTGACCAAGATATTGTAACACACAAAAAAAAAAAAACACTGAAAATGCTGTAGACTTCAAAGTAAATCGGCTTAAAGTCTTTAAAACAAAGTGATGGCTACCCATAGTCTCAAAATGCGACTAACATAGATTACTTCATGTTGGTGAGTGCGTATGATTTTTATTCACGAGTTGTGAAGGATAGCTTAGACGAACGAGTGAGCGAAGCGTACAAACGAGCCAACCATAACTTCATTTGTTTATTACGTAAGTACAGAGATCATAAAGTTAACCAGGTAAGTGTTAATTAATTGAGAGGCTATCAAGCCACTGATCGTGAACAAAAGCCCCAAACAAATAGCGAAATATTTTTGAAATAAAAGAGATCTTTACCTTCCATACCTCGCTTGAACACTTTTAAAACTTTTAAAGATTTTCTGAAGTATTTTGAGGACAAAACTAAGCAATAAAATAACAAAATCTTCGAAAACCGCACACCAGTCGGCTGCCATGTTTACAAATTTCACTCCCGCCGTCGGTGCACAGGGCCACCTGTGTCAAAAGTCAACATAATACTAGCCAATCAAGAGGCTGATACAACAATTTTTCACTAGTGAAAAAAGTCGTACGACCAATTAAAAGGCCGATACGACAACTTTTAACTAGTGAAAACATCGTATGTAGTTGTTATTTCACCACGGAAATGTACGTTAATCTCTATACTATTATAATGATAAGTGTTTTGAAGATGTAAAGCGCCTGTGGGAAGGACGAGAAACTAGTTGCTTGGCAACGGGCGAATTAGTAACTGAAAACTCAGAGCCCTCAGGGGCGTTTCTCAAAAGTCCCGAGAACTTTTCCGGCGTTTTCCGTTGACATAAAACGCTTTGTATCTTCAAAAGGAAAACGTTTCAAGTCATAAAAGTTTGCAGTTGTTTTGTTTTCTAAGGTCTTGAAAACATGTCCAAAAATCCATGTTTCATAATAAGGAGACCTTAGTTTCACGAATGGCATTTCGGATCTTTTGAGAAACGGGCCCCAGGGCAGGATTCGAACATACGACCTCAGTCCGTAAACAGCGGTCGGCTTCTCTACCCGTAGACCTACAAGAACTCGTGAGCAGCTCTTCATCTTTAAACACCTATAGTTGAATTCAAAACTTTGAGGCGCATGACTTTGTAGAGAAAAACAGCGGGGCACATTGTCCATTCAGGACCTACAATATTATAGATTTCCCGATTCTTGCCAAGGACTCTGATTTTTCATTTGTCCTTTCGACGGTCACTAAGCAACTATTATCTCAGTTCTAATTTAGTTTACCAACGCCTG
>OX421450.1:10111821-10126821 GCA_949126865.1 Montipora capitata
GAGATTTTCAGGGAAACTGGGGCCATATCTCCCCAGTAAACACGCCAAATTTCACAGCGATCAATGGAAATGGCAGCGTTCTACGAATCCTACGAAAATGATTCCTGCAGGAATCATATTTAGAGAGTTGAAAAGGGAGAGTTTTAATTAAGATTCTCAGTTCCATGGTTCAAGTCCAGCTTTGATTAGTACTAGTATGGGGATCTTCCATGTAGTCTCTTGTTTAACTCAAAGTTTGTTTGCTTTCCGCCAGTGGATATCCTTAATATATTGTTTTCTCATCGTATTTTAAAATAAATGTATATTTGCAGTGCGGGTTATAGACAAAAGGGAGAAATGATCCTCGCACTTATCTGGACAATTTAAGCAATTGTCTCTTTAAAAAACCTGAAAAATTCAACGGGATCCCGTGCATGGATATATGTTCTCGTGAAAGGACTCGGCGAGCCCTTTAGCGGGAACACGCGAGCAAGTTAAAGTAAGTTAAAGTTTGACTTGAATTCTATCTCATAAAGAGTAGTAACCGAAGGTGTCTGACATGAAGAACGAACCTAGTCTGCCGGGAGTGACGTCACAATCATTGTTTCAAATCCTCCTCCTCATAGTGGAGGAATATGTAGACACAGAAAGTAATTCCATAAAGAGGATTAGTAACCAAGGCCTGAGAGCTCGACGCAAGCTCAGGGAGGGAGAGGTGGGCATGTCAGACACCTTCGGTTACTACTCTTTATGAGATAGAGATTCAAGTCAAACTTCAACTTACAGGGTAAAGTCTCGTTTAACTTTCCAATTCTATCTCATAAACCGTAACCTCCGGTACTGACATGAAGCCTTCAAAGCTTGTGAGGACACTATGAGGAGCCCAAAACACCAAACATACTCCAAGTTTACAACGTCCTCATATATCAATTTTATTCTTCAACTTATGTCTAAACTACCAAATACTTCTAAACAAGCCATGAACAAAGTTAAGTTATTATATAGCTCCAAACGCTCCTAACAGTGTTAGCATTGCTAATATGACTACCGAGAAACACACACACACACACACTCATCTTGAAACTTTTTCAGGTAAGTATCGCTTTTATTATGTCGTAGCAAAATATTGTTGCTAACGCTAATAACGTGGCTAGTATTAACAAGAGTTCCTTTTAACGCAAGTGCGAGTCTCCCAAATTGCAGCCCTTGCTGCACATCTTAAATATCATAAAATCTATTTGAGGGTGGCTTACTTCCAAAGGCACCGTTCAAGAAACGATGAACAACTGGATGTTGGCCAACTAAGGTATTCTCAGCGCTAATCATACGAGAGAAAGCTGATGTAGCAGTGATCAGTGCCGAATGACATAGAGGGGAACTCGGTATAGGGAAGTTATCTGTTTACAAACATTACTCTTGTTATTCAAATGTGCCAACCGCAAGAACAAAAGAGCTTTTGTTTCGACCGCCAACGAGGCTCTGGTTGGCACATTAATGACCATAAGTGACGCGAACGATATCTTCCCTATATAAGAATTCTAAAAACAAGGGCTAGATCCGGGAAGCGTGGAGGAAACTCCCTCTGACTATAGAATACAGCCCATTTCAAAGGATAAACGCTGTAGTGTTTCTGAGTGGAACGACACCTCGGGAACGTACTCAGAAAAGCGTCACTTCTCATAGAATACCCAGATAAAGGGCCATGCAATCAGCTTGAGCTGATTTTGCACTCTATGCGTGCTACTAGCAGACGGGTGGACCAGCAGCTCGCTGCCTGGAGTCCAGACCAAAGGCTGCTGACCCATCATTGGTAGTACTCGAGTATACTAAGCCTGAGTGGCCCATGCTGGCACCAATAGGATGACCTTGGCCTGGTCGGCCTCTATCTTACCCAAACATTTGGGAATTAGAATTACTGTGCAGCGATTCCTGCTCCCGAGACTGCAAGAAACATTAGTTGCACAGGTAATGCCCCAGCCACTAGCACTCGCATCAGTTTGAAAAATATAAGCCACTAGTGGATGATCAATGTAACAAAACGCCTGGGGGACATTGTCGACCCACATTTGTAACTCAGTGCCCTAGCTGAGCAAAATAAAGACACGAGGGCATCATAATCCCCTGTATTATGGGCCACGGCTAGAAGTTTATCCCGTCTTAAATAACGGTAATGTAATTTCCTAAATTGGACCCCTGGTAGTGATAGACAATACCTTTCTGATAACTTGAACAACAAAGCGAATAGTAAACTCCTTCTCATTGAGAGCTTCTAAACACAAGAGTTTCAGCTTCCCTTTCTTTTTATCGGATAGTTACACCCTCATCAAGTCAGAATCTAGAGTGAGAACCAAGAAAGTGATTCCCTTTACAATTGTGGGGGTCAAAACAGTTATAATGATAATTGAAGTGGCTCTCACATAGCGTGAAAGCAACCAAGAACATAATTTCCCTGTAATGTAAAACTAACTACCACAGAAGCAACCTCACTGAAAGTCCCTCATGCCTAAGGACCGCCAGGGGATGTTCCATAACCTTGGTGAAAATTCCCGGGAAACAGAAGTCAAACTCGTTAGTAAGGACTTAAATTCATAGAGCTGCTCTTTAAAGGAAACTGAAGGAATTTCCTGTGCTTTAAGGCAACGAGACAAGCATAATAGGCAAGTTTTAAAAACTAAGACGGCCAAATAAGCTCCCCACGGGGTAAGCAAAATAAGGACTGCGTTGACTGCATCCAACTTAAAATGCCGAAAGCTAACAGCTGCATTGTAGTTCTCAAAATGAAACATCAGTCTGTGCGAACCATCCACCCAATTTGGTAAAATAGGCCAAGCATTCCCCGAGTTCATGCAGTGATCTCGGATCACACAAAGTTCCTCTAGCTTGAGAAAACCTCCTAGACATAACAAACTGCTGATGAACATTTAAAAATGCGTTCGCTCCGAAGGATCATATGTAAATTCTATGTGACAACGTTCTACATAGTCCAAGATTTCTGGATCTGAGGTGACCTTCAGCCACTCAGAAAACAATTTTCAGTCTGTCCCACCATTAAGGTGCCTGGTTGCTTAACAAACTGTGGACTTCGTCATCTGGACATACATATCAAAATTGTTGGTTGCCTCGAGAAAGGACCTTG
Source organism: Montipora capitata (assembly GCA_949126865.1). Lineage (NCBI taxonomy): Eukaryota > Metazoa > Cnidaria > Anthozoa > Scleractinia > Acroporidae > Montipora > Montipora capitata. Next base: position 10,114,937 of record OX421450.1, read on the forward strand.
GCCTGTCTGGCTGGATCACATTCCGGAAAGGCTGGATAGATGGGGAAGTAACGTTACCCCATTGGGTACCACGGCCTCGGAAGCACCTACCCCTCGGAAAACTGCCTCAAGCAGAATAAGGGTTACCTGGTCTGCCTTGAGGATGCATACTTGCAAACCCCCTTATTAATAATGAACATTATTTAAGTGACAAATTCTTAGCACCAGGGCACTAATTGAGGACACGGTGCATAGTAATAAACTCATACTAACTGAAAACAAACGTAGTTGTAGTCCTTTTATATTCTGCTATTATACTAACTCTCTTAGCAGTTTCTCCGCCAAATAGAAACTCATCAGCATGACTAGAAGAACTGATGAACCCCAGGCAAATTCATTGTAAAATGGACCTTCATGGCATCCCTAAACCTCTGATTCAACTCATAGTAAGAAGTCATAGCCAAAGCCAGACCACCTTAGCATGAAGTTAAAACTTCCTTCGGGGCTAGAGTTTAAAGCAACGAATCTGCAACTTCCGATTGGCTATAAATGGAGGCTAACAATGTGACTTGTGTGGATCAAAACCTTAACACAATAAGCTTAACCAGGGATTTTATTCCAGATACTACGTTCACACATTGGTATGAATATCTTGCCATTCTTTGGTGTGCAGTGGCATTTCATTATTGTTGTTCCTAGTGGATTACCTACAGACATTATTTTATCGCAATCTCTGACATCATTTCCAATGACTTTAGGACCCTTGACAGCGGTGACAAGAAACAACTGACTGCTACGGTACCGCACTTGTGTCCCCTGTGAGTCAAATCGCTTGATAAGGGTATCTCCTTCTCTCGATTATCACGATTAACTTCGTCAGCCTAACAGGCGTAACTAGTATCAAATTGATAGGCAGCGTCAGTCGACAAAACTGCCGTTAAGATGTTTAAGACCGACCAAACAGCGGTTTGATTAACTGAAGCCTGGTCAACAATCATAGAGGATAGCAGACCACTCTCTGGCTGGTCTTTAGGCTTTTAAGTGCCCACAATGGAGTCACTTGCCTCGAACATGACCTAACAGAAGCTAAAAGCAGGCTACTGCAGGCTCTGCTAACGTAGATGCAGACACTGTCTTGAAAGCATCATTAGATCATAAATGGCAACTTAACCTTGAGCTGTTTGATAGGCTTTGCCAGACATTTTCCCATTAAGCACTGATTTGGATACCACAGCTCTCACTGCTCAGCTACCAAGGTTTGCCTCATGGCGACCAGATCCCAGGTCTGCTCTTATGGATACCTTAGGAGGTCACAGCCAAATGAATATTATTATACACTCCCTCCTATTGAGGATTGCAGACCGCTCTTTGGCTGGCCTTCAGGCTGTAAAGCACCTCGACTAGATAAGACCATGAATGGTAAACGCCTTAACAAAGTTATTCTAGGTGAACTTGCGATAAATGTGACTATAAAATAGATCACTCCTCCTTTGAAATGTACCGTACCATGGAATTCGTACGGTTCAAGCTGGCGAACAGGCGCCACGTGCACGTGGTACTAATGCGAATGCCTACACGAGATCATTCTAGGTGAATTTTCGATAAACGTGACTATTACATAGTTCACTTCACCTTTGAAATTTATCGTACAACGGAATTCGTACGGTTAAAGCTGGCTAACAGACGCCACGTGGTACTAACGCGAATGCCTACACGAGGTCAATCTAGGTGAATTTTCCATAAACGTGACTATTACATAGTTCACTTCACCTTTGAAATTTATCGTACAACGGAATTCGTACGGCTAAAGCTGACTAACAGACGCCACGTGGTACTAACACGAATGCCTACACGAGGTCATTCTAGGTGAATTTTCCAAAAACGTGACTATTATATAGTTCACTTCACCTTTCATACGTATATACAAACTCCACTGAATAAGAGAATTTCCGTCCAACGACAAAATGGCAATGTCAGAGGAGGCCTCAAAAGCTAAAATACCACAACTGGAGGCGAAGAGTTTCCAAAATGGCAGACACACACGTGTTCAACAATTCGGTATCAAAGAACGCCATAACAAGGTCATTCTAGACTAAACAGAAACAAGTAACTCGTACAAAACTCGATTCACCTCCAGCAAAGAAACGTAAAGGGAAAAAGGAAAAAACACTTACCTGAGACAGCGGGGGAAAAGCAAAATTTTTGACAGAACACGAAGCGATTAAAAACTCGTCAACTCCCTTGAAGCAGTTACGGTTCAATGATTGTGACATCACTCCTGGCAGACTAGGTTCGTTCTTCATGTCAGTACCGGAGGTTACGGTTTATGAGATAGAATTAACCTGTTTTCATAGACCGTATTCATAAATGGTGGCTAAGTAATTATTCTTTTGTCTTTATGCTAATCATCCCAACTAGTAAACACGAGCAAAATTCAAAAGAACTTTTTTTCCAAAGTGAGGCTTTGAGGATTTCTTGACCGCCATTTATGAATACAGTCTATGAACTGAATGGTTTTATAGCTCAGTTGGTAGAGCATTACAGCGGCATCGTAGAGGTCATGGGTTCGAATCCCGTCAGAGAAGTATGAGGATCACTTCTATCTTTTGTAATTGTATTTGTATAGATAATCACTCAATTGCGAGAGTAATTTGAAATAAATAAGCACGATTAAATTTTTTTCAAAGGAGACCAAAATTGCACGAGCAGCATTTGAAAAATTGCGCCATAAAGCCATCTAGGGCGCGCGCTTGATTTGAAAGCAAAAGATTTGATTGGTTCTGACCAAACTCTATTGTTTATTAGCCAATCATAATCCAGAATCTCCAAGTGTAATTTCCACTGGTATTACACTTTTTTGCACTGGTGTTACACCTGAACTGCAATGCTCTTAGCCAATCAGGATCGAGTATTTTTCTTTCATGTTTATTGTTATTGGAGGCAAGCAAATGTATATCTTTCTTTCAATTCTTGTCCTTCCCCATTTAATTACTTCCATAGTCAATTTCCCACCAAAGTTCTCTTCAATCAACCAATTCTACGCCTTGTATGAAGAAAACTTGCAGTTGGCAATTAATGTTTCGGACCCCGAAGGCATGCCTGTTACAGTTACACTTATGGATGGTAACCCAGTTCAGGCCGTGATACGCGACAATGTCTTGGTTTGGAACGCTTCTAGTAGCCCAAGGACTCAATTTATGCTTAAAGCCACAGATGCATGCCAGGCAGTTTCTACATATAACATCACAATCTCCTTGGTTGAATGCCAGTGCCAGAATAACGGTAGCTGCATTCCACACCCAAACAGCCCAAGAGGATCTGGTTTATATCAATGCAATTGCGCTCCCGGATTTACTGGAGATGCTTGCCAAACTGACATCGACGAATGCCTAAGTTATCCATGTTTAAGAGGTAATATCAGTATCTTCATTATACTGTAAATTCTCTAGTTGGAGTAAGACATTGTCTCAAAAAAAAAAAATGAAAAGACTCACCATTTTGAAAGTGCTGTTAAATTAAACGAAATGAGGGACAGGTATGCGTTGTAGATGGCGACACTTTAAAAAAAGACAAAGAATATGTCAGATTAAAATGACGACGCTTGAGTAGATAAATAAAATAAATTAACCTGCAAGTCAAGATCTTGAAGTCATCTTGACTTCGCGAACGGGACTTTGAGCGCGATGCTCAACGAGTTTGCTGGAATTCGAAAAGTATCTGATGAGTCTCTTGGCCGAGACGAAACGCCGCGTCATACCAGCCACGAAATTTAAATTCTTCACAAGTAGTTGACAATTTTTTATTGCATAAAATAAAATCGACGTATAAACTAGGCCTAACATTATTTCCAGACACTCGACAGTTTAAATGACACAAAGTAAGGATCAGAGTTTCAATTCATTTAAATTTTGGCATCTGCAAGGAAAGTAAAGAAAATCAACAGAACTGTGCGTTAACCCAGCAATTTTGGTCCACTAGAGTTCTCCTCTCATCTCTCAATGTTTTCCAGGGCTTCAAGCTTCTGAAGGAACGATTTATTCATACTATTCTCTAAAGAGGTATTAAACAGTATTTTTTTGTTTGCATTCAAGGGCGCTGCATAGATGAAATAAACGATTTCAGCTGCATCTGTGATCCAGGATACGTTGGAAGAAACTGCGACACTGATTACGATGACTGTAGCTCATCCCCCTGTGTTCATGGTTAGTTGCAATTGTTTGTCGGACATGGTTTGATGATAGTCTGCTAGTTAACGTTTAATTTTCTAGAGATATGATCGATGTCTATCAAGCAGGTCGATGGACAACTATAACTTGAAAAGAGAAAAAACATGCGACAAAAACTCAGCCCTTTGTTGAATTGGATGTCTCCCGATAACTCAAGTTCGCCTCTTAAAGATAAATGGGGCTTGAGTCTTTCTTGTAAAAAGGTATTTGCTACAGCGAAGACTCGCATGAAAATATGCCTCAAATTTCGAAAATTAAGGTTCCTAAAATCATCAGAAAAGATTTTTTTTCCAGGCGTTCATGGCTCTCAAGAAGGACCCCGTTGAGCTTGGTATATCTGCTGACAATTTAAAGGGCAACTGTGCTGTCGGCATGGGCAAACAACGGTACCATGAAAAGGCCTTATCTCGGGGCTTAAAGATAAGAGCACGTATTCTACTTTAAGTTGTGATCGTACTAGTATAATATTCAAAGTATATTAAACATAGTTTTTCTTGAATGGAAAAAAAAGATAATAAGGATCAAAGGGTGAAGAAGTAAAAAATACAGTTATACAGCACTAATGGTTTGTACCCACGCTTTCAGGACTTGCGAAAAATCCATGAGCCGGGAATGAATTTGAGACCGGCCCATCGTCTCCTTTGTCAATTCTCCAACTTACGTGGTTTCGAGTTATCTTTTCACCTGTTGTTGGGAATACGCTTTACACTGTCAAGAATTCCGGTGACTTTGAGTATTTCGTGAGAGAAATAACAGTTAGCACACAACACCAAGGCAGTAGATGTATTTCGATGCTTTTCCCTCTTCTCCAAAATTGCCCTCGACACTAAAAGTGCGGGAAAAAATACTCAAAGAAGACGCTTCTTTGGAACAAAGAACTTCTTTGTCTATAGATCATCTGAGAGACCTGCTGAATTTTTGTTTTAACAACAGTATTTTCTATCAACAAGCTTTTCGTACAGCTGTGGGTTCTCCCGTTTCCGCTGTCATAGGCCACCATAAAAATGGAAGGTGGGGGGGAAGGGCTGTAAAGGTCAGAACTCGGTTGCTTGTTTTCCCGTCATCACGTACATTCAAGGGCTTACAGAACCTTTATCACTCGTTTTGAGTAGCCACAACGTGAAATTCGCCCAACACCATTTCAAGACGATAGACGATAAATTATACCTTGCGAAACCTCGGGATCTCATTCTGAGAGAACAACGAACTGACGGCGTTTACTCCGTCCCGTGCAATGACTGTGATCACGAGAACATCGGACAGATCAAACGTCATTTTGGCAGACGCTTGCAAGAGCACCAAAAGATGTTGTTTCTTTGCAAAAAGGAAAACTCTGCTTCGTCAGAGCATGTTTGCCAAACTAGCTACACAACTGCGTGAGGTGATTCTAGAATATCATAACCAACCGGCGATACCATCAAAGCCATTGCTTGGAAGCTTGGCACATCAATACCGCCCCAGCTCCTTTAACCTTGTTGATGGCGGCCTTTTATTTGACACCTATTTGCATCATTGTCAAAAATTCCTGTCACCGTTGCTGAGTTCACAATAGGTAAAGAAACTTAGCACAGAAAACGATTTGGTATCATTCGACGTTATTTCCCTCAACCAAAATCCCAGTTGATTTTGCCATTTGGAGTCGTGGAGAAAGATTCAGAGAGACGTTTCCGAGAGGTGAAGGATTTCTTTCCCCGTGGGAGGTCTAAGGCATGGCCTTGTTGTCTTTTGCCTAAACACCGCTAATTTTTTTTGTTTGCAATTTCAACTCTACTATACCTACCAATGACATTTATCTATCTTTTTATGATTTTAATGTCCAAAGAACGAACCAGACAAGTGTTTAGATAAACCCATGCGGGCGCGTACTCGGACAAATCTCTTGCTTTCTCACCATCCTATTTGCCAGAAAACGTCCGTAACTGCAATATTGCCCATAACGACTGGATAATATATTATCTGCCATCTTTGCGTGATTGGCAAAGAACGACGAAGCGGCAGTACATTTTTTACGCTCCTCGAAAACTCTTCTCTGTAAACTCCGAAAAAAAAAACAACAACAGTAAATCTTAAGTGGAACCGTTGCTCTCGGTCACCGTTTTTGGTGTGATCCAGTGCATTCAAGGCGTTACAGAACCCATATATAATGTTATAGGTAGACAAAACGTTATTTTTATCGAGTTTAAGGATCCTGTTTTGAGCGAACAACGAACAAGAGCTGTTTATTTTATAATAAGCGATGACTGCAAAAATTAATACATATTTGACACACCAAACCTCGGTGTAATACACGTTTAAGAGAGAAAAAGTCGTTTTTTTTTTAAATTAAAAAAGGCAAACTCTGCTTTTTTGAAACACGCTTGCCAAACCAACCAACTGCGTGGCATAGTTTTAAAAATATCACAACCAACCGACGGTAGCATCAGTGCATTTGTTTGGACACTTGTCGTGTTAATTTCTTTAACACTGGCGTCCTCTTATCTCACACCCGGCACCAATTTACATCTTATTTAAAAAAAAAAAAAAAAAGAAAAGGAGCGTTTCAGAGAACAATTATTCCTACAGCTTTAGATTACCCCTGGCTACGACACTAAGCAAGACTGTCGAGACGAAGGATTCTTTCCTTCCACGTTTTCGTGTCCTGTATCGTTAGTGTGCAACTGGGTTGCATTAGTAAAAACTTTAACCAGAGTACCATCAAAAATAATTTTTTTCTTTTTTTAAAGATATATCTTCCAACGATGCTGATTATGAAGATGATAGATGTTTCTATTTATTCTTCCTTTTACAGGAAATTGCATCGACTACACAGGTTCCTACGGGTGTACGTGCGAGCCAGGATACGCGGGAGAAAATTGCGAAATAAACATCAATGAATGCGTATCGTCGCCGTGTCGACATGGTTTGTACAGCAACATTACTACTGTTACGACCACTTAGAAAAAAAGCAATCAATAGCTCATAAAGGAAATAAACCACGTATTTCCACAGTGTGATTTAAAGGTCAAATTGGCGGGGTGTGTCTATCAGAAAGGAACAACATAAAAGGAGCGTCCACTCCATGGACTACCTTATGGACTGTCCCTCCTTCAGTCAACCAAAATTACTTTGAGGGTGAAAATATACAAGAAATATATTTGTGCGCACGATCGACTTCGGACGGCATCCTGGTTACCACTATTATTTCGTGCCAATTCCTCTTTCATAAGCGACTTCTTGAGAATGTTAGTCTTGCTCATAAAATTTGTAAACAATACTGACAGAGCGAAGGCAGAGCGTACCTCAGTTTAACGCCTATTAATAAGCAAACTGACATTGCAAAAGTACCTCTTAGCCAATAAGCCAAAGTGAAATACTAAACCCTCCCTGAAAGTTATAAGAAACCAGGAGGGATAATCCCAGCTGGGGCTAAGCGTGACCTTGGTGGAGAAGGTGGAGAAATTGTGTTATCACACACACACAAGTGCTTATGTTGGTAGCAAAGCAAGACAATAATTAAACATGGCTTTGATCTGAAACAAATACCTCGATAATAATCAATACCGGATTTTGATCTGAGTGGATCACGCTAATGCTATCTCTTAATATTGTTTCCAAAGGAACTTGTGTTGATCAAGTCAACAACTACATCTGTCAGTGTCATGCTGGTTACACTGGATATGACTGTACTATTGATATCGACGAATGCCAATCTTCTCCTTGTGTACATGGTACGTATGAATGAAGGGGTAGTTTCTAAAGAAACTGTGGTGCTGCGTCGGTGGGAAGTAGTATACAAAAATTTGGTTTTATCAACGGAGTTGATAATGTAAATTGGCCACCGTACAGAGATACTAAAAGCTGACGTTTCGAGCGTTGGCCCTTCGTCAGAGCAAATCGAGGGATTATGGGTTACGTGTAGTTTTTATAGTAGAGTAGGAGCTACACTATTGGTGGTAACATGGCAACGTGAAAAATAGGAATATATTAGTTAAATGAAAAGCGTTCGTTAATACCGTGAGGATTAAGGGTGCCGATTTGAAAGATGAATTTTTGTTCCAGATTCTTGCGGCTTTCCGTCGTACCTAGATGTAGAGAAAGGCCGCAGATAGCCATATGTTTTTTGGAGTGGTTAGGCAGATTAAAATGGCGAGCGACTGGCTTAGATGCATCCTTGTCATTCTTCTCAACATCGCGAAGGTGTTCGCGGAATCGGTCACCTAGTCGTCTACCTGTCTCACCAATGTATAATTTATTGCATAACGTACAGGTTATGCAATAAATGACATTTGCGGAGGTACATGTGAAACTAGTGTTAACAATGAAAAGACAAGTTTTGCATCGTGAGCGCGCGCATTTGAAAGTGCCCGGTTGCTCGTTAGTTTTGAGCGCGCTTCTAACTAAAAAGTTGCCTACGTTTTTCTCGTGTTTGAATGGAATAAGTGGAGGTTGCGAAAAGATTCTACCAGTCTCGGGATCATTTTGGAGTAATTTAAAATTACTAAGAATGAGGCTTTTGACTGCGTGATTATGAGGATGGATAGTGAGGGTGAATGGAATTCTGTCATTCTTATCTTTTTGTGACGTTTGTAGTGATGATTGTCGATCAAATTGTTGGGCGCGATGATGGCCCGCTTTGACCACAGAGACAGGATAGCCACGTTTCTCGAAGAACTGGCACATCTCCTCTGATTTCCTGGAAAAATCGGAGTCATCACTACATAGACGTCGAAGTCTAAGAAATTGAGAATAAGGAATGGAGTTCTTGACATGTGATGGATGTGACGATGAATACAACAAATAACTGTGTGAATCTGTAGGTTTGTAGTGCACACTAGTACATAGCACGTTGCCTCTAATAGAAACTTTGATATCTAGGAAAGCCAATGAAGTTTCCGAAATTTCCCAGGTATATTTAAGAGCCGGATGAAAAGAGTTGACGGAGGTTATAAATTGATCGAGTTCTTCTCTGCTGGATGAAATAGCGCCGATGCAGTCGTCGATGTAGCGGCCGTAGAGTTCAGGTTTGGGGCCGTTGTACTGATTAAAAAATTGGTGTTCAACATATCCTACAAAAAGATTGGCATATCTAGGTCCCATTCTTGTGCCCATCGCTACACCATTAATTTGTTTGTAATAGTTGCCGGCGAATGAAAAACAGTTAAGCGTTAAAACTAGTTCGGCAAGGCGGAGGAGCGTTTCCGAGCTAGGTTCTTTGACAGTGCGTTGATCGAAAAAGTGTTTAAGTGCTTGAAGACCTTCGCTATTAGGAATGACTGTGTATAGAGATGTAATGTCCATGGTTAAAATAAGTTTGTCTTGGCCGGAGAAATTGAAATCGCGGAAAATTTGTAGTGCGTGTGTACTGTCTTTAATGTATGATGGCAAAGATTTAATCCTGTCTAAGTAGCTAGAAATGAGTTCGGTGGGGCAACTACAGGCAGAAACGATAGGGCAACCTGGGTTGTTGGGTTTGTGAATTTTAGGCAAGAAGTAAATGCACGAAGTTCTAGGGGTGTTGATGATGAGGTTAGTGGCAGTGTCCGGTAATTCTTGATTAACTATAAGATTTTGAATGGTGTCTTCGACAAGTTTTTGATTTTTGGAAGTGAGATCTTTAGGGATTTTGGCATAAAACGAGGTATCCGAAAGTTGCCGCAAAGCTTCTTTTTGGTAAAGGTCGGACCGCCAAACAACTACCGCGCCGCCTTTGTCGGCCGATTTGACAACTATGTCGTTGCGTTTACTAAGATTTTTAAGCGCCGCCCACTCTTACGTACATGGTACGTAGTTTCAAGTTGCATGATTTAATGATTATAGAATTTGTGTTCAAACACTTCAACAAGAATTTCGTCAAGTCCAAGATTAAATACAGAGATGCAAATGGAAGTAAACCTTTTCTAGAATTTGCAATTTCACAATAGTTTTGTAGATGTCCTTCAAAAGCGAATGTCAGTTCCATGGCTTCCCTTCAACTATATGCCGTCAAGTAAACTAATCGGAGCGCGACGTCAAGTCATTGTGGACTGCCGCCACAAGCAGAATGCACTTTGTGGGCGCCCTTTCTGCCCATAAGGAAACTGAGATTTCAATTTCACTTAACAAAAACTTAACTGAAAGGGCTACAAATTAACGAACTTCTTTTTCCTCTGTGACCCATGTCGGTAGAAACCTTCATTCTCTGATGCAATCTCTGGTAGATAAGAATGTTTCTGAAACCCTGTTGAGACTTTTTTATGATTTTAAAGTCAATTATCACCAAAGGATAGAAGTTTCAAAATTTAAGCAAGCCAAACGATTTGTTTGATGCAAACTGTATAATTTTGAAACTTGAATTCCGTCTACGCGTTGGCATTATTGGTAACAACATTGGCACATATTCAAAGTTCTGTTTCCAATTTGCCAGGCACATGCTATGACAAAGTCAATGGCTTCACCTGCAGCTGTGAAGCTGGTTTCTCTGGAATGAGGTGCGATATGAACGTTGATGAATGCCTGTCATTCCCTTGCGTAAATGGTAAGTACAATATACTTAAAGTTGCAATGAGAATGACATTAAAAATAGACAGATGTTTACATATCAATTTCATTTCCTGGACCATCATATCGTGAAAATGCTATAGTTCCCCCTCTGTCCTCAAATCAAATTTATGTGATTTTTTTTTTCAAACCTTAATGGCATATTGGTAAATTTGTGGTTGAAAGAAAAGCAAACTGTGGGTTGACTCATCCAAGATCGCCAAGATGGGTCATAATGACTTACCTCTTGATCCAGCGTATGGCATTCTTCTCATTTACAGTTTGTATAAACTGCTTGTAACTTCCATGCCTTTTGAGATTGTAAGTTTATGTGTATTTGATTTATCACCCTATTTTACTGTTAATTATTAATTAGTCGAACTAGGTCTAAGGGAGGCGCGGTGGCCTCATGGTTAGTGTGCTCGACTCCGGGTTCGGGTCGGGTTCGGGTCCTGGTGGGGAACATTGTGTTGTCTTCTTGGGCAAGACACTTAACTCCCACGGTGCCTCTCTCCACCCAGGTGTATAAATGGGTACAGGCGAAATGCTGGGGGCAATCCTGCGATGGACTGGCATCCCATCCAGAGGGGAGTAGAAATACTCCAGTCGCTTCATGACATGGAAACCGGGATAGGCTCCGGCCTGATGGGCCACTTGGCTCGTATGCAGACTTTACCTTACCTTTAAAGTTACCGGACTAAGTCTAAACTAGATCTGACTATATCACGGAGGGTAGTGTGTTCAAATCCCATCTGGAGCTCGGATTTTTTCCGAGTTTCCCGCAGTAGATGCAATTTCAACAACATATATATGATTCTCACATTCGCTCACTCGGGTGTTGGTTGGCTCATCTCAGATAGTCTTAAAGGTGACTGCGCGATGCAGTTATAAGCTATGCTGTCAGTAGTTAAAGACCCACATTTCACCCTTGGTCACCGTAGAGTCTCCAGTAGTTCAATTATTAATTAATAAAGGGACCATTAACATCTACTTAAGATGCTCTCTTTCACGCTATTTTTTAAGGGATATGTTCGGATCTTGTTAACAACTATACCTGTAGTTGCAACGTTGGCTACACCGGCCGAGACTGTGATGTGGTCATCACGACGTGCACCGAAGATTCCTGCTTTCCGAATGTAACTTGCTTCAAAAGCGGTCCGACCATTTCTTGTGGACCATGCCCGT
>OX421450.1:10136821-10139321 GCA_949126865.1 Montipora capitata
CTCATACTGGTCCTATTCCCTTCGTAATCCCTCTTAGGTTATTTTTAGATGATATCAATTTTTCCGCGGATAATGTTACCGCGCGCGTTACGTGGAAGTTTCGTGGAGGAGGGAAAGTGCAGCAAATTCTGTACGATGCCACTCACCGTTTTCAAAATTGAGTTTCATGGCCTGATAAAATTCATTGTCTGCAAGATACAGATTTCAAACATACATCCTTGGAATTGCTTAACTGTCTAGTTTACAGTGATACCAATTTGAAGAATTTCCAATCTATCAAATCGTGTTAAATAATTTTGTCAGACGCAGATATGTTTACCTTGGTTGCATTGCGTTACTTGTCCATTTTAGTGCGCACTTTCTCATCGTCTACAAAATTCTGTCGCTTACAACACTCGTCCCCGTCAAGATACAGTTTGCAATCATATATCATGGAAATCGGTTAACTGTATAATTCACTCTGATACCAATTTTACGTTTGTCTAATGTAGGAAACCGTGTTAAATAATTTGTAAGAGCTGGGAGCTATATTTTACGCGTGCGTTGCAAATTGACTTCAATCCGATCTTACGGTTTTAAAAATTTTTATCGTGCGGTCGATTAAAATTTTCCTGTCATGTGTGGTACTGTTTGAAAGCGTTAGCTGTCTAATTTATGAATGTCATAGAATTAAGTCACCATAGTTTAAGTCCGCTAAGAAAATCGAGAACGCGTTGACCAAGTCAGGTGTTACTTGGTGACTGTAGTCCGCGATATTTCATTGTGTACAAAATTCTGTCGCCTATAAAACTCGTTACTTTCAAGATACAAGATACAAAGATATATAATTCAAATCGCTTAACTGTGTTGTTTACAGTGACACCAATTTCAATACTGTCCAATGTACGAAACCGAGTTTAATAATTTTGAAAGATGCAGGTATATTTAACATGCGTGCTTTGCAAATTTACTTCCATGCGATACCACTTGTTCATATATTTTTATCGCACTGTCTGTTCAAGTTTTCCTTTCATGTCTGATATCTGTCTAATTTATGAATATCTAAGAATTAAGTCGTCAGATTTTAATCCCGCGAAGAAAATCAAGAACGCGTTAACCAAGTCAGCGATATATTACTTGTTGACTGTAGTCTGCGAATTGCCAATAGTTACAAAATTCTGTCGCTTATAAAACTCGATCCTTTCAAGATACAGGTTTCAAACATCTATAACTGAAATCGCTTAATTGTCTAGTTTTCAATGATAGCCCATTCAAGGTTGTGCCATATACGAAACCGTGTTAAATCTTTTTTTAAGGAGACAGCTATATTTAACATACGTGCTTTGCAAATTCACTTGAATCCGATAACACGGGTTCAAAAATTTTTATCGGACACTTGATAGTAGTTTTCCTTTCATGTTTGGTACTGTTGTTGAGCTCTATCTGTCTACTTTATCACCATATAAGAATTAAGTCATCATATTTTAATCCCGCAAAGGAAACCGAGAATGCGTTTATTAAAGTCAGAGAGATCGTACTTATCGACTATAGTCTGCCATTTGCCATTCTGTACAAAATCCTGCCGGTTACATAACTCGTTCCTTCCAAGATACAGGTTTCAAAACATAAGTAATTGTAATCGCTTAACTCTGTAGTCAACAAGTCACGTTCGTCCACAAAATGTATATACGCGTTTGTCTCACCATCCTCCGCCATTTTTGTTTGATGGTAAATCGCGAACGACGCGATCATTGCGTGGGAATTCGCTCAACTGTCAACATCGGTAAAAATGAGGACATGTGATTGGCTATCAGTTAACCCTCGTGGGAATACCGGACTCGCAGGAGATCTAAAAATAACTTAACAGGGATTACGATGGGAATAGGGCCGGTATGAGGGATTACTTCTCTTACCTTCATAATCTCTTGACAAGGACTGATGAGGTTACTAAGGCCTTGTAACAAGAAAATCACCCGGGTGATAGCCACTTACCGCTCCATGATGCATTACTAAAATGTACGCGTAACACAATGAGATCTCTATAAAGAGAAGAAATAGAGAGATGTCCGCGTTGGCTATTTTCTAAAATTTAAGGAGGCCTTACTCGTGTGACTACGGTGGTTTACGGAGTTCCCACGTTTCTCTTGTTATTTTCATCATCATTGTTTTGCTGAAGTGTCAAAGTTATATAGCCAGTAATAATTGGGGTGATTTAAACTCAATTTAAAGTAGGCTCGATTTCCGCCGCTCACTCGAGTTCGGGTATCCTCCCCGAGAAGAGATTTCGGGAGTGAGCGCTGGCTCATTTCCCGAAACAGCGGCTGGTAATCGAGCCTAAATTTAAAGCAGATCGTACCAAAATCAAATGGTTGTTTTTGATAAGAAGGGAGGACCTGAATGCACGGGGAAAAAATAACCTCTCGGAGTGTAGAGAACCATCAAATTAAGCTCCTTCTGCGCCGTTGAGTTCGGGAATTGATCTCTGGCCACAGTGATGGTGGCGACTGCAGGCAATTTTTTC
>OX421450.1:10144321-10159321 GCA_949126865.1 Montipora capitata
TGGCCGCTATTTAGATATCCTTTTGTTTTTATTGAAATTAGACCTTGATGCTTCGTTCAAGGCAAAATATTCTTTTGAATTTTCAGCTCAAGAACGAGGCATCAAGGGCTAATTTGAAAAGAAACAAAAGAATATTTAAATGGCGGCCATTTTGGAATAAGGTGTATTGTTCGGGGTCTTTTGAAGAATAAAACATGTTTGTATCATCTGCAAAAATCCTAAAAGTTAATTTCATCGAGGACCTAGGCAAATCATAAATATACAATAGAAACAGCAGTGGATCTAATGTGGAGCCTTGAGGCACGCCACGTGTGATGGTTTTCAGGCTGGATTCTGCATTACCAACTTTGACATATTGTTTACGATTAGTTATATAGTCTAAATGCCATGCATGGGGAAGTCCTCGGATCCCATATTTATATAGTTTTTCTAAGAGAATATGGTGGTTAATAGTTTATCGAAGGCCTTGGAAAAGTCTAAAAAGATACCACACGTCATTTGTTGATCGTCAACTGCTGATTTTAATTTCTCCACAGTTTCTAGAATGGCATATTCAGTTCATATTCATTTCATTTCAGTTAATATTCATTTCCACTTGTTCATCTCAACTACAACTGATGGCTTCAAACCATCAACTAATTGTGCTTTGTTAATGTTATTCTCGAGTTCGAGAGACAACCAACCTATATTCAGTGGAATATCCCTTTCGAAAGCCAAACTGGAAGTTAAAGAGTAGAAACTGCGAAACTGTTCTAAATTACAAGTGGGATGCTTGTAAATACAGCCTATTATCATCTTATTTTTATCTTCACCAACATCAATTTCTGCCCAGCAGGATTCAACTAGTGCTAAATCAAATTTGATGTCAGGCCTACAATCGGCGTCAAAATTGTTGAGACACTCTCATCCTTTAGAGTCGATTTCAAGCTCGGTGCGAAAATGGCCCCCTCCCCCGCACCCCCGGGACAATGTTGTGATTTTCCTATTTTCTACGAGCCTTGTCGACAGCGGTACAACATTGATTAGGGTGGGGGAGGGAGGGGTATCCCGGAAACGTACTGTTTGGACAAGTTTTCTTTGCAAACAATGAATGTGTCGTTGCCAGTGTGCTCTGTTGGCAACTGTCTCAACTAATTTTGTCGCCGATTGTAGGTACAGCTTTAAGATCATTAGCATTTGCATTTGTTGGCGAGTCCGTGTGAAAAAAAATTATAGCCTCTGATATTAATATTAGAAATAGATTTGTCACCTAGTTTAGTTGCAGTAATTCCAAGTATATCCAGCTAGGAGTCAAGGGAGCATAATAGTTCTTCCAATAGATTTAGGTTTTTAGATAAACTTCTAATATTGCAATGAAGAATTGAAAAAGATTTTACATCTAAGTTGAGAAAGGGGTATTTAACATGAGATCTGGATCGCACTCGTCGAATTTATTTGGAATTGGGAAAAGATCGTTAAGGTCAAGATCGTGGCGCCTATCAGGTTATCGATCGCTCGAATGTTTCAACATTGTCTGGGAGGAAGAGGGCGTGCAAGACGTTAATACAGAACTGCCCGAATGTTGGCATTTTGCCTGAGTGACAAGTCTCTGTCATCACGTTGTCACATTTATAAACGGTGGCACTATGTGTGACTGTTCACTGCGGCTACGGGTAAATGTGTGAACTTTAGAAGAAAAGTCGGCTAAGCAAACGTCGCACAAAGTGTAGGCTACTTATCGCCCCTTGCTTATTGAAGGGTTGATGAATTTATCAACCCCAAATAAGGTGGAAGAATTGTTCTGCTTCCCAAGTGCCTGAACTTTGGGGCTAGACAGATAAAGATATGTTTGTGAGAAACTTTGAATTAAAGGTCGGTTTTGAAAGCACTTTAACAACCTATCTCTTGAATTTTAGGAAGGGGAGCATTGTCGCTGAGTTCCAGTTGATATTCAGTTCGAAGGTTCAGCCTAAAGAAGCGTTTGATATGATGAAAGAAGCGATAAATGATGGTAATCTCGGAAGTCTACGTGTTGATCCTGCATCTCTGGAGCAAATATCCGTCGAAACTGAAGGTAATCGTATACCACACAGAATGAACATTCTCTTAATCATTTTTGAGGAGAACTCTGATATTAGGTTGTAATTTAGAAACTGGCCTGCGTAGATGGCGGTTAATTTTATCGCGGCGTCATTGAAACACGTGCGAGTAAGTGGGCTGCGGGTGGCAGGGTGACGAGTAGTTTTGAGATCCCGCGAAACTCCCACCTGGCTAAAAACATCATTTATACGAGCGTGTTGAAATAATACCGCGATGAAAATATCCCTCGAGGTACGCAAGCTATTTAGAAACAAGGTAAATATATTTTTTTCAACGTTATTTTTCCTCAGAGCCAGAAGATAAAGAGCTACCTTATGTAATCATCATTGGTGCGTCCTTTGCAGGACTTTTTGTCTTGGTTCTTGGCGGTATTTTCTTTTATCGTTTGCACAAGAAAAGAAAAACAGGACAACATAAAATGCGTAATTCGGATGACTTGCCGCCTGATGAAGCATTTCCTAATCCTGAAAAGTATGAGATGACGTTGACTGGAAACATCGTTAAGGAAACGGATCCCTGGGGCGAGCATAAAGCGGGAATGTCAAACAAAGGATTCCAGTGACACCACTAAACGCTTTTCTCGCAGCAAAAGATGGATTGATGTTAGTGTTAAGGTGATTAGTGTTAGCAGTATTTGTACTGAACACTTCTTTTCGCGACTTTTTATAGTACAGCTTCCATAGTTACAATTTAGGCAGAGTGTGAACATGCCATGATGGCGGCATATGGCACAAGTTCTTAGTTCTAGAAACCGCTGCGATTGCAATATTAACTGTGCATTCAGCACAGATGTAACTTTTTGTCATAATCAAAGTTGAAATTGGGAAAACGCGGATCATTTAAACCGAGCTTTTAACGCGAAATTTCGGGTCTCGTCGCTCGCTTGTCTAGCTCTGTTTGGAGTAATGACATGAAATTGCGGCTATGGAGTTCGTAGTACTCGTAAATGAAAGCCTAGATTTATGACCTTAGAATTTTTTTATAACGACAAAAAGAATTAGATAAGTTGCTTTAAAACAAGTGTACAAACGCAACGAAAGCATGGCTTTTATTTTAATGCGTGATGAACTTCCATTTTTATATTTTAATCTCATATTCTGTTGGCCAACCGGTTGTTAGTTTCATAGAAGTATTTTGTTTCGCTTTTTATATAATCATCTTAGTAGCTTCATGAAATGGGTTGAATAAAGTTTTATTCTTCGACAAACAACCGTACTCGTTGCTTCTTAGCACCTTCGATCTAAGGGATGAGATCACTGCTGCTCTTCCGACTGTGCAACAGAGAAGACGGGAGCAACTTGTGGCAGGAGCTCATCAGATTGTGGATACTAAATAGAGATCTTACTTCACGGCAAACTGACTGATGAAAAGTTATCAGAACGACACTGAATGCGCGAGGTGGCCGCATAGCACTGGATGACGACAAATTAACTGTTCGATATCTTTAGTGGCCACTGAGTTCGATCGCGTGAAAGTCATTTCCACCCTGGGCAGATACGTTTTCTCTTTCGTTGTGTGGGCCTTTTTCCATGACAAGGGCTAACGCTCAAATGAATTTCCTTGGGTTTCTTGCTCTACAAATTACCCCTTGATAGATAATTTTATCAGGATGATCTTTATTCAGTGCCTCCCTTGCTTTAGTACGGGTATGGGTCTACCACGAAAATAGTGCGCGCTTATAAATGAAGTGAGAGAAGCGTATTATTTACATATTACAGTGGCAAGCCCGTTTGCCAAACCCAAAGCTTTGCACATACGCCCATATCTTTAAAGACCTGAGTTTTACAAAGACTGTCTTGATGCATGATCAACTCTCACTAGGAAGGAGATGAGTTCGTCTGGTGATATAATGAATCATGATCATTTTTCGTGGAGTAAAAAACATAAACTCTATAAAGGTAAATCTTTATATTACGCTTTTTCCCAATAAAGCAAAATCGGTGATTTGGCTTCATAAAATGACATGTTATTCGGAAGTGATAAGATACTCGATGTAAAAGTAACTCCAAGTCAGTTTTTTTCTTTTGATGGGTGTGGTCAGCGCCATACCGAATGTATTCCGCTATATCATTAGGAGGGAGAACATTCATGGCTAATCATGAAAATCTGAAGAATTCCTTTCAAGTGCCAATTAAAAGCTAGATAGTAGATATGTCGAGCATTTTCTCTAAACTAATTTATAAAGAGCTCCGTTCCCGTAAAGGAATTCTACCGAGCGCCGAGATCAAATTTGAGAAAATGACTACCACTTTTTCTGTCCATCGAAAAAAGTGCACTCACTCGCCTTCAGCCTCACGTTGGATACAAATTTAGGAGCTTTTCAGTACAAACTGCTGAATCGAATTGTTTGTAAGGAACGGTAGCATAGACCTTATTCCAAAATGGCCGTCATTTAAATATTCTTTTGTTTTTATTCAAATTAGCCCTTGATGCCTCGTTCTTGAGCTGGAAATTCAAAAGAATATTTTGCCTTGAACAAGGCATCAAGGTCTAATTTCAATAAAAACAAAAGAATATCTAAATGGCGGCCATTTTGGAATGACGTGTATGAGTTTACGTGAGGTTAGTGTCATGTATTATTATCAGTGTAATTTTCTAATCAGCACTAAACACGTGACTAGTGATTCAACATGGCGTGTTCTTGAAAATAACATGGTGTCAGAACAAAAATCCTTAAAAATCTATGAAGCCATCGAAAGTTTTGATCGCCTTTATAATGGAGAATTTAGTTACATCGAAACGCTCCAAGGATGGATTGGAGCAGTAGTGATCTTCCCGCGGCTTGGAAATCGTTTCATTCTCATATCGAGTTTAGTGTTTGGAGGTCCACTACACTTGAAGGTCCAACTATTTCATGATATGGATCGGAGAAAAGGGTCGAGATATATACCAAACGAGGTCGTTGAGCAGCGAAGAAGCAAAAAAGCTTAAAAACTTATTACACTTGCTACGAAGCATACGTGAAACCGAAGTCAAATCGAGTCCTTGCTCGATACGAGTTCACAAGATATTACAAGCTGATTCGGAGTCGTTTCAACAATTCGTGAAGGCATTAAAGCTGCTCTTGAAGTATTGCAGTTACGCTGACCCCGACGAAATGGTGCGAGATCGTGTTGTGATAGGATGTTTAAATCCAAAGTCAAGAGAAAGGCTGACCGAAGAGGGATCCAATCAGTCTTCGACTAGAAGAGGGCGATTGAAATTGGCCTGACTATGGAAACGTAGACACACATGGCCACATTAGCTGAAGAAGAATTAACATTACTTATTATATGACCAGCTCCGTGAGCGGGCAAGATGAACCAAATCGCGCGCTGTGATTGGCTACCCGAGCGGGTAGGATGGAGCTATCTTGCCCGCTCGGGATTTCTGGCTTGGTCCCGCAAAATCAAAGATCATTTTTTGGTGTCTTAAGTCATATAATAAATCCTTTATTGACCAAGCTTGTTCGGTCAAGATGGCTGGATATTGGCCTCGTTCTATTTTTGCGCGTTTATGAACCTCGACTTCGTCTCGGTCCATAAACACGCAAAAAAAGAACTTGGCCAATATCCAGCCATCTTGACCGAACAAGCTTTGTCAATAACACATATATATATTGTTAGTGTCACAATCAAAGAAGAAAGAGGTATCTACACGTCCTACCGTCCAACAAGCACAACCTCAGCAATTACTCACGTGTGAATACTGTGGATAGTGCCCATAATACCCGTGGAAACCAATGTCTTGCCAAATGCAAGCAATGCAGAAAGTGTTTGAAATATGATTATTTTGCTAGTGTATGTGATCAACTGCCAATAACACAGCACAGGAAGTTGCAGAAAGTGAATATGAAGATGACACATGTATGCTAATTGGATACGTAGAACATGTTTATGCAGTACTACCCGGTGACTGGCAAGAGACTTTAGAGATTAATGGAAAGCAAGTCACACCGACAGTTACTCTAGATACAGGAGCTAAATGCAACGTAATGCCTGTCCAGACCTTCAAGTCTGTTGGCCTGAAAACGCAGATAACTCCAACGACATCAACACTCAAGTCATACTCTGGTCATGTCATTGAGCTGCTTGGAGAAACTACTGTTGAGTTTAGATACAAGGGAAGACACACTCACTAAGCTTTTATGTGGCCACACGAAATGAAACAACAATACTCAGCGCTCAAACCTGCCAAGATTTCACGCTCATTCAACGAGTTAACGAAGTCACAACTACCATGTCCTCAAGTCTTAAATCATAAATCAACTAAAGAGTCTGATACCCTTACTGATGTATTGAATGAATATCCAAACGTCTTCAGGGACTTGGATGCCTACCTGGCAAACATACCATCAAAGTTGACACCTCGGCGACATCAGTTATTCATCCACCTCGTAAGGTACGTGTAGCCCTCAGAAGCAAAGTAAAGGATAAACTTGACCGAATGGAAAGAAAAGGAATTATTAGCAATCGTTCCTGACTGCATGAAATTCCAGCAATTTGTCTATGGAAGAACAGTACTTGTAGAGACTGATCACAACCCTGTTGAATGCATTTTAATTAATATGAATTTATACCAGGCACCTTTGAGGCTCCAAAGGATGATGTTGAATTTCCAGAAATATGATACGAAAGTGAAGTACAAGCCTGGAGCAGAGATGCAACTGCGTATCTATCTGAGACAAAAGAAACTCTTCTCGAACATCTCCATGTCAATGAACTGTGCCTTTGCACACATCTACCAATGTCCAAGTAAAAGTATGCAGAGTTTCAAAGGGCCACTGCTGAGGATCACGTGATGCAGCTTATTATTAAAGCAGTACTTGAAGGATGGCCCACAGAGAAAGCACAACTCCATACAGATTTTAGACCGTATTGATGTTTTCGAGACTGAAATTTCAGAAATTGATGGTCTATTGTTCAAAGGACCAAAGGTGATTGTACCTTTTTCTGTCCGGGCAGAGATGCTAGATAAAATTCATGAAGATCATCTTGGTATGTTTAAATGTAAGCAATGAACCCGACATGTGTTGTGTTGACCAGGACTAACCAAACGCGTGGAGGATAAAGTGTCCAGATGCCAAGTTTGCAGTGAAAGGCAGAGAGAACAAGCAAAGGAACCGCTGATGACACATGAGCCACCACACAGCCCATGGTCAGATGTTGGAACAGATATATTTCAACTTAACAATCAGTATTTCTTGTGTACAGTTGATTATTACTCCAAATGGGTAGAAGTAGACAAGTTAGAGAGCCTGACCAGCATCAGCACCATTAAAGCCCTAAAACAGCATTTCTCAAGGTAAGGCATACCAGGTGAGGTTTTCAGCGATAATGGTCCTCAGTTTGCATCATAGGAGTTCGCAAATTTTGCTAGAGAGTATGATTTAGTCTCACGACCAGCAGCCCTCATTAGGGAGCTTAAGCAACGACAACGGCGACCTCAACGAGAACGTCATCTCAAAATATAAATTTGCGTTATTTTAATCGCTTCGTGACTATTTCAACGTTTTTAATATGACAAGGGTGTGGTAATTCCTCAAAGATGACACCAGTCCGAACGGCACTCCATTTTAGGAGAGAAAATGAAAATTTATCCTCAAGCGCTGACGTTCTTCATAAAACGAAAAACTTGGCCATTTCACGTTGTTGTTTTGCTGACTACGGCAACGAAATGGACAAAAGTGAAAAACGCACGTGCAGGGCGTGCAAAGCTGTTGTTTTTACCCACTAAATATGCAAATTTGTGACGTTCTCGTTGCCGTCGCCGTTGTCATTGCTTAAGCTCCCTATTATCCACAGTCCGACGGTCAAGTAGAAAGATCAATACAAACAAGAAAGAATTTGTTGATCACGAGTCAAAAGACATGTACAAGGCACTACTAAACTACCGCAACACCTTACTTGAATACATCAATCTCTCTCCTGCCCAGCTCCTCATGGGTAGACAATTGAAAAACACACCACGTCTACCACATCAGAGCTGCTGAAGCCACAGGGCCACGAAGATGTAAAAGCAAAGTTAGTTCAAATGAAAGCCAATCAAAAGAAACAGTTTGATCACCACGCTGGAAAAGAATTAGATCATCTGCATGCAAAGGGAGAATATGCCAGGTTTAAATAAGGTAACTCATGGACCCCAGCAGCTAGTAGTTAGTTTCCAGCACAACAGTCCTCAATCCTATATACAGCTAACTCAAGATGGACAAAGTTACTGGCGGAATCGACGTCAGCATCCGAGGTTCAGTCCACCTATCAAGTGACAACTGTGAACTAAACAGGTACTTCGCAACAGCAACCACACCCTTCTACCGGGACATTTCGATGACGAGTGGAATGGGCTGGAATGGTCCCCAGTAGCTCTCAACAGAACCAGTAGCAGCCCAGTATCCACCAGATCAGCAGAAGTACCCACAACAACAGCGCACACACTTCCAACAACAGCTCCAATATCTACAACATCAGCTAATCAAGTACCCCAGCAGCAGCTCAGACACTTCCAAACACCTGCAAAGCCCCAACACTACCAGCAGAGGCACAGCACTAGTTTCAGCACTTAACTATGTTATGGCTATGTGCCCAAGGCCATCACCAACCAGTCCAGCCAAAGATGCAGGGACACATACAGCGGAAACCACCAGGTCTGGTTGAGTGGTGAAGCCACCAGCACACTTTAAAAACTTCGTTCCCTCTTGAATTAAGTCTGTTATTGCTATAAAATTCATTATGGGACATCAAGATTGAAACTGCTTTGAACTTTAATTTGGAATTTTATGTCAACTTCAATAAGTATTTGTTGAAATAATTTTTTTAACAGGCGCATGAGCACTGCTTCAAGCCCCTTGTTTCAGTTTATTGTTGCAGTTTATATTTAGCAAATACACTAGTGATTCAAGGAAGGATTACGTTTTTGCAAACGTTGGCCGTGTAGGACTTATATTTGAACAGACTTATCTGATTAGAATGTAATGGTCAGAGTTTTTCTCTGTCCTTGTGTGGGCCCATTTCCATTAGTAGGGCTAACGCTCACATGGTTCATATGGGGTAGAAAAACTAGCACTTCACATAACACTCTAAGCAATTAACACTAGTGGTTCAACATGGCGTTGCACGTTCTTGTACATGACAGCTAGTACTATAAGTAATGTTAGCGGTGCAAGATATTTACAGTAAAAGTTATTTTAAAAACTGAAGAAATTGTTGCGAAAACCTTTTCATGCATTGGATTAAAAAAGCAATAACTGTTTTTGAAGACAACAGTTTTCTATCACTCTTCCACATAGTTGACAAGCGGTTCACCGAAGCCTTGATTTCATGAAGACCGACAAATATTCGAGAGAGCCTTTGCTTTTGCGGCATGCAAATATGCGTCCTAAGCTGATTCGGTGAATATCGCATTTCAATGCATATGCCGCTTGAGTTTTAGCGTTTGCATGTAGTGTTTGACAGAGGTTTCCTGGCCGAGAGAATTATTCGCTCTATAATCAACCTGAAGATCGAACTCTCCCTTTGGTTCAAATTCCAGGGTGTTTCTAAAACGAAGACCCAAAAACGAAGACCTAACACCTAAGACCCACTGATCTAAAATGAAGACCCATTGATCTTAAACGAAGACCCACTGATCTAAAACGAAGACCCTGTGATCTAAAACAACCCATTGAAAAAAATAAAACGGAGACCTATATTTTAAAATGTCAGAACGATGCCAAACAGCAGTTATAGCTGGTCAGTGGTGCACGACATTGCGTCAGTATGAAATTGTTAAAGCGGTGGACCAACAGGAACAGTGGAACTTAAGGTAAAAATTTAAAAACTTGTCGGCTACTTTTACAACCAGAACTGACATCACCAGCGAGTGTTCAAAGGGGAACTGGAACCTTGAACATCGCGATTACTTGATTTCCTGGAAAAGCAGGATCAAGGAGCTGGGATGCAGGATCAAAGAACACGGATCAATTTCCGAAAAAAGGGTTGTTTTCTTTTTATTTGTAACGTGAAGTACAACTTGAGAAATTTGTAGTCACTCTATTATTAAAAGACTACGTTGTCATGTTTGACAGCCGCACAATAATGTGTAACTATATTGTAAAGTAGGACGTCAAATAATTTAAACACTAGAGCCGTGTTCACACTCAACGTTGATTATGATTCAGGCTATCAGGCTATCATACTCCATTCAATTTTATTCAATTGTGGTTCTGTTCAGATCTGCGAAAATTCAAATACAATAGGCAGGGTAACCTCGCAGATTGAGACGAAATGGCGCCGTATCGCGTGGCTGCCACGATTATCATTATCATGCTTGAGGCGACAAGAGAACCAAGGATAGCTTCCGAAAATACCACCACGTTTTTGCCACTTGTTCAATTACGTACTGCAATTACTTCAAACAACCCCCTTGAGGTTGTTTGAAATTATTATAATTCAGTTATACGCAAGGAGTGTAATTAGTTGATGTGAACCCTATTCATATTTAATTCGATTATAATTCGATCAAAATCGAGGCCTAATATGAACACGGCTTTAGACAACGATAGAATGAACGGAAACTGCGCAAAATAGCCGTGGTTTCACCACCGTTACGGTTTTTAAGGTCGCTTAGTGGGTGCCAACCGGAAATCGCTTAAAAACAGTTGCTTTTCCAGCTCGCTTAAAGTTAAGCAATTACTTTCGGCCAATGAGGCAGGGCAATGAGGGGTCGCTTGCGGTTATTCAAATCGGAAATACAACAGACGTGTTATTTTTATTATTCTTATTATTGTATTGGCACGTGCTCTCTCCTCTTTTAATCTTACCCGTGAAAACAACTATCATTTTTCAGTAGCTTAACGAAGTCTGCAAACAAACCACTTTCAAGAAGTAAGCTCTAACACAGCATGGGGAATTTCTCTGTTTCTTCAGTTCAAAGTGATTGCATTTCACTGTTCGCCCATTACGTAAAATGCCATAAGAGTCAAATGGTGACTATCAAAAGACGTTTCTGTTAATCTCCGTGCATAAATATTCCTGTGTGGGGTCTAATTTTTAGTAAGCGCCACCCTCGAAAAAGCGCCGCACTTGAGGCGCGAAAAATTAAAAAAGCGCCGCGGCGCTTATTCGAGTAAATACAGCACTCTTTTTATTTATTTGCACGCAAACCCTTCAAGCGCAAAGTGCGCCGGTAAGCTTAATTTTTTTGGTTACCAAAATCCCAAGAACTGTCTGTTCGGTGAAATATGTGTACACCCAATTCTCTAAATTATGAATACCCATGATGTAAAGCATTGTTGTTAGCACTGAATGGATTGGAAACACATGCACGACGGTTTTTTCCCTGCCACGGCGCTTAAAATGCTTTAGTGGATCTTAGTGTTCAATCAACTGCGTTCAATTTACTTTAAAAGCTGCTTAAATTACTTTTGTCCAGTTTGTGAAAATTAAACGGTAACTGTGAGAGTTTGCAAAAGCTAGCGCCTTGACAAAGTATATTCTACAATTGAAAGAAAACAGTGAAGGAATGTTTGTGAGTTGCGTAAGGAACCCAACACAGTGCAGCAATAACAATCTTAAGGAGCGCGGTACCAAGTTTCTCGGCAAAATTATAGAATCTCTATTATTAAAGAGGGAAAAGAAGCGTAAGCTGTACCATTTATCAGAAAAAAAAAAACGGTTTTTCGGTAGAAGGAGAAATGGAACGATCTCATACAACGGTAATCCTAAAACATTTAGAGACAGGTTCCAGTAATCAACGTTGAAATGGTATATGAAAATGGTATTGTCGGAGAAAATTCTGCTCGTTTCGGTAAAACAAGCAAAACGAGCAAACCATTTCAGCTGAGATTAGCAGCTTTTTTATTGTCTCACCGAACTTACTGACAAACTGTTTTTGGACAAATGGTGAACGCCCTGTGTCATCTTCCACTGTTCCTGCTGTTCCACCGCTCCTACACTTCCATAACACACGATGTCTTACCACTCACCAGGCATAAGCTGTTTGGCATCGTTCTGACATTTTTAAAGGTAGGTCTTCGTTTTAGATCAGTGGGTCTTCGTTTTAGATCACACGGTCTTCGTTTTAGATCAGTGGGTCTTCGTTTTATATCACAGGGTCTTCCTTTTAGATCAGTGGATTTTCGTTTTAGATCAATGGGTCTTTGTTTTAGATTAGTGGGTCTTAGGTCTTCGTTTTTGGGTCTTCGTTTTAGATACCCCCCAAATTCCATATAATTATTGTGACAGGTGCCCATCTGGAGCGTGCAACTTCCATACAGCGTCTGTGAAACGGCGTTTTCACAAGTAGGTTTATTTTTAGACTAGCCCTACCCGCGAATTAGGTCAAAAAACAAAGGCAGTTCCGGTTCGGTGAACCTATGACGTCAGCTTAATTTCTTGTAATTGGTCAGCGGGCTCCTGTGGGAGTCTAATTAGCGGGAAATTCAATCTAAAAATAACCTTACTTGTGAAAACGCCGTTGCACGAACACAGTAGAGTTGTAGGCTCCAGATGGGCTCCTGTTGTGATCACGATAGACGGTTGGATTGGTCGTCACTGTTGTTCGACGCACAGTCTGTTCAATTCTCACAGTTAAATATACAAAATCAGAGTAACCAAATGCAACAATCAACTACATTGCAATATTTATGAAAAAGAAATCTCACCTTATTTTTATATCTGATCCCCAGAAGAAGCTTAACTCCGGAGGCAATGCGCAACACGTGACTTCCAAATGCGAAAGCGAATCACTTGTTGGAAACTCGATTTGGCTTCGGCCCACGGAAGGTATCATCATATTTTTGCCGAGGGAATCTTTTTCGATCCTTTTTCGAAGGGGGTGGGGGAAGATGAGGTTTCACTTCTAGGTGAAGTTAGTCGCATGCCGGAGCCAGTAGGGCCCATTACGGCCTGAACTTATACCGTGGAGTCATGGGCTCCTGTTTCAATTTATCGTGCCTCAAAAACCACCAGCATCTCGGTATTACAGGTGTAAACGACATCTCTTTATTTAAAAAAAGGACGGCTTTATACAGTTTCACCATAGGCTTGAAAAGCACCACGTGCACATTACCGAAAGAAGGGAAAACGTTGTCGAGAACAGTTCATGGGATCATACACAACACTTTAACATTGTTTTATCTCTTGGAATCCGCTGGTAGTTTGTGTGGAAACGTCGGCTCTTCTTTTGAATGCTGTCTGCGCGGAGCACTGTGACTGTCCTGCGTCGTTCCACGTACTTCTTCTTGTGCGATCCTCTTCCATCTGAGGATGAATCCCGTCTCACCATGCTTAGTTGCTTTTGTCGCATTCCTCTTTGCATCCTTGACGATGGGAGAAAGTGATTATAACTCTAAGCTGGTTATAACCGAGGTTTCTAGGAAGATAGACCTTTCGACGCAGCTTGCCAAAGTCAGCACCTCACTCACAATCGAGAATGGAGGCGATTCAGCAACTGCGTATTTCTATCTTGCCATCGAACCATCTCTTGTGGATAAACTCGCTTATGTTGGAGTCATGGTATGTAAAAAGTAGGCGGTCTAGCTTTAGATCGACATCAATTGTTGCAAACCAGATATGTGGTTGAATTTCGAGAATCCTTTGTCTACAAGCAGCGTTGTTATTGCATTTGCCACGTACGAATGAAAAGAAATCGGGGCTTATATTTTTTCTGCGCTTTGTACCCCACTGATGTTTAGGGAAAGATTCCTGATGAGGAAGAATCGAGTCTAACTCTTAAAGAAGTGGATCTCAAATCCCACAGGTAAACATTGTTTTTGAACTTTTGTACTAAACAACCTTCAATTTCAATGAATCGTTAAAATATTCCTTAGATAGCTCATAGTAACTGCCGACAGTCACCTCGGCTCGGTAATAATAATAATAATAATAATAATAATAATAATAATAATAATAATAATAATAATAATAATAATAATAATAACAATAATAATAATGATAATTACTTCATTTATTTTGTGGTATATGCAACATTTTTGTATCGCTTTACAATCAATAACAAGTAGATATGACATTACAAGAAAAAAAATTATCTGATAGACAATTCTAAAAAGATACATTTGCAGATGTGATTTAACCCATTGACTCCTGGACTGCCATTGATGACTAAACTCGTTTAAAAACAGCGACTGACATACTTAACTTTATTTCGAGGGGCAAATTGTTCCACCACTTGGGGCAACAACTGAAAAGGGCCTTTCTCCATAGGTCTTCAAGCATGTTTTTGGAACTACCAACTGTAGAGATATTTTCCATGACAGGTCATAACAATTGCAAACCAACCTTTGAAATGATATCTGCAAATGTTTAGACTGTTAATTCCAAGTTTCTTCAGATGAGATCCGTATGAAGCATAGACCCTGTCCAACAACCATTGTGCTAAGAAAGAAATTCTTGTAGGATGTTTTAGAAAAATTACATTATTTGCAAAGATTAGGGCACAGAGTCCGTGATGTTTCATTCTTGAGCAATGTGGTTCGCTTGATGCATTATCCCAAAATGCCTCATTACGCATGCAGCCAGGTATGTAAAAACGGCAGTAAAGGGGAGTTTGCTGAGTGCAGGACAAACTGATGCAGACAGTAATGCAGTATGTCTGTGTGTGTGCCTTGCAATTTATTATTATTTATAAAGTACTCAGAGCTCAAATTTAACTTTTGAACTTAATGGTCAAATGACTAGTACATGGTCAGGACTTATTAGCCATAAATGTGTTTCTACTAGGCACCTCTGTACAGCATAAGAAAGACTGTTACTGTTTGACATTAATATTTTTATTTTTAGAAGCATGAGAAAAAGTGTTAAACTGCCGTTGTTATCAAAGTGAAATAAAATGTGCAACATTACATGTACATGAGAAAATACAGCTTGTCTTGTTCTCATGTTTAAATTTTCGTTTTGATAAAGATCTAGATGTGCTGCCTCCTGAATCACCGCTTGCTCTCTTGAG
>OX421450.1:10174321-10176821 GCA_949126865.1 Montipora capitata
TCGGCATTGGAGTACAGTTCTTCTGCAACTAGAAGACGCAGCCAGTTACTTCGTGTTTCATCACAACAAAGAAAAAACGAAACGGAATTATACAAACAATCTCCGTTTGCAGTGGATTTTAACGCCACAGGATGACCTGCTGGTTTGTGATCGATGTCTGATATCAGGCTGGTTCCAAGGTCGTCCTTTGCCAGCTTGCAAAAATCTGCTTTATCCGCCTGAACGGCCCACAACAAGCTCAAATCATCGATCAATTTCTTGCACGATTCTACATTGTTTGCATTCAGCAAAGTATGCAATGAATTTAAGGCATCTTTTGACCTAGAATTCGATGAAATATTCATGATCTGACCAGGGATCAGACCTCGTGTGAACTTCACGCTTCAATGATTGCACGTGTTGTTTAGTGCGCCCGCAATACCAGCTGCTGAATCAAACATGGTGCTCGATTATGAAACATGGAGATCGAAGAGCCAGAAGAGTCGTGGGTTTGTTTTGTTATTTCTGTGCGCATAAATCGTGCATTTTATCCAAAACTATGGTTCATTTGCCTTTGAGGTTAAAAGGATGAAGGAAAAAGGTGAAGGTTAGTCGCCCACTGGCGACTAGCTCTAAAAATGTAGTCGCCAACGCTTGATTTTTGGTCGCATTGGCGACCAGTGAGTCGCAATGTCGAGCCCTGAATCAGCTGAGATTGTCAAAAGAAGCTTCATCACTTCCACGTCAGAATCACTCAGAATCACTTACTTTACCGCTCAGTCATCTGCACATTGATCATGTTCCATATTTTACTCTAGTTTAGTTGAACTAATAAACATCAACATCAGAAATGTTGACACTCAGTTTACTGAAGCTTTATTGTGGGAAATCTGTTTATCTGTGTTCACTGTGTTCAAATTTGTACCAAAATCGAGGAAAACGTGTTTCCAAGAGTCAAAATTTTCAAAATTTTCTGGGGTGAATGCCCCCGGCCCATCATACCCACCTGTAATGTTCCCATTCCCACCTATAAAAATTTGCATCTACATCCCTGATTGCCAGTGCCAACTGTAGATAGAACTTGAGTGGGAGATGAGTGCAGTTATTAACAATGCCTTAGGGACTCATTTTAAAAGAAAATGTTAGGCTGTGTCATAATTTCAAAAAAAATTTATTCCTCAAAATTCCCCTTTCTGTATGCCCCACTTGATTAATTATACAGTGTATTAGTAATGATAATATCATGGTGTCCCAAAACAAGCTTCTATTCTTATGCAAACATTTAACTTTTGTTTTGGTTAACAACATTTAAGATGGCAGATCAATGAGTGAAAAATTACAAAATTTTCAAATGACTCTGTATCTGGCATCTTCTTAACCCATTGACTCCCAGGGGTTCCCGAGTAAAATTGTCTGGTGTTAGACAGAGTAAAATACTAAGTCTGGCCAGTTTAGGCCGGTGTGGGCGGCTAAGGGTTAAATTGTATTATTAGGGCTTACCCAACCCCCAATCCGCACCCTCTAGAAAAGAGTTCTGTGATGTGGATGGCTTATAGAAAGCTTATGCACGTGATTTCTTGGAAGTTGTGTTGGAGTCCCTAAGCAGAGAAATGGCATCCATGTTTGTATTCCAAACTTATCTTCCAGAAGCAAAAAACTGAGCTCTAATCTTAGATGAATGTAAATATTTTCCTTTGTTTGGGTCAAAAGCCAAAGCTTCTAATCACATGAGTTATCAGGCACTGTTTGAGATTCTTTATGTTGGATGGGATGGGGATACCGGTATGTAAAATTCTCTCTCTGGCTCTTTTTTTTCTCTTAAATATCGTGGCTGCTTAATGAAAGCAGGCTGTAAACAACAGTTGTTTCAAGCTTCCGGTATCAAGTACATATATTAACAATGGTCATCACACTGATCACATGAGTGGAAAGTGTGTTAAGTTAACCAAACATGCAGCCAATACATTTTTGTCCCACAATACATGTATGTACTGTAGCTAGTGAGAGTCAAGGGTCCATCCCTTTGATGACTCACAAGAATTGCAACATTGTATGGTCATTAAAGAATGTAGCTTCTCAGTAGCTCAATTACGGGACACTCCTTTGCCTTTGGCCCCCAAGGTGTTCTCTGTCTACAAGTAAAATCATTATTATGGTGTTAGACAGTAAATTCTATAAGTTGAACACTTAAGCAAAGGGCAAAAGGAGATTGTAGTTTGAAGAAGACATAGCTGTTGTTAGCGCTTTCACCAGCAAGGTTGGACAGAGAAAAATCTGAGTGTACCATGTAGAAGGCAAATAGAAGGCAAAGGGTGAAAGTTGATATTTTATAGATATTTACATGTATTTTGTGCAAGATCAGTTTTGAACTGATTTGGTCATGATTCAAACTTTATTTTTCTCAGCAACATTGAGCTGAAATCCCCATTCACAATGGAGGAAGGCAAGCGCGAGCTGCATTTCACCTACCTTGATACAGTTGGCCGTCCTGTTATTGTTGCCCAAAAGACTAACTTGGTGG
>OX421450.1:10186821-10189321 GCA_949126865.1 Montipora capitata
GCCGAAGGCGCTCACACAAGTGCCTAAGGCGCGAGCCTGTAGGGGGGTCTGGGGGTATTCCCCACCCCCCCCCCCTGCCCCACCAACAAATGTTTCAAATTTAGTTTCTCTCAAGGGGCATTCCCTGCATTTTGACATCATTTTTGTGGTATTCTGTAAGGTAGAATTCTTGGAGCTGTTAAATGGAGCAAGACTGCTGGCCTTATGAGTTTGCACAACATGGGGTGTTCAACGGAGAAAATGAGCAAGACATTATAGGATAAGAAAGTGTAATACGTAACATACGCTTTACACTCAGATCGCAAAAAAATACTTAAGATAACCAATTTTCTTCCTTTTTTCAGAATTTCTTGATAAATCGAGAGAATCTGATAAAAATCAGGAGAGCAGGAGGCAACACATCAAATCAGGAGTCTACCGATCGAATTGGGAGGGTTGGAATGTCTGGCTTTAGCAAATTAAACTTATTAAGCTTAATGGGTGTCTAAAATATGACCTAAGACATGACAGACATAAGATCTACTGTCCACTCTATTGATCTTTAGAACGTCTGCGGGATGTCTTTGAAACCCTGGGACATCTTCTCCAAATATGTGGCTAAATCATAGAATGCCGGGTCACTTTTAAAACAAGTACTTTTTTAGTGGCTCAGCGACTCAGTAGTCAACTGACGAGCCACTGAGCCACTCAAAGATATACCTTACTTATTCTTGAACATTTGGATTTCACTGACGGGCTGCGAAGCCGCTGAGCCACTCAAAGAAATTATACCTTACTTGTTCTCGAACATTGAATTGAGCCGCAGAGCCTCTTAAAGATATACCTTAGTCGTTCTTATAAACATTGACTTTTACTGCTGAGCCACAAAGCAACTGCAGTGATACTGCCTGCTTCAAAATTGGCCCTGTATTCTGTATTTGCTCTTCACTGAATGTTTAATAGTCCCCTTTGAAACTATGGCACTATGTGGACAAAGATCGATACCAGTTGGTGTGTGTGGGCGGGTAATTTTACTAGTTATCCTTCAAATTGCAGGAAAAAAGTAAGCTTAAGTTCAATAACTTTTTGAACTTATAAGGTTACATGTATTTGCTTTAAAGGTTTATCGTAGACTGCAAGCAAAGCCAGCTCTGGCAGAAAAACTCAATAACTATCTTGAAAACTTCAACAAATCTGGACAGTTGTTCCTGGGAAATTTGAAGATGTCTCTCGAAGTTCTGGGAAAATCAAAGTCTTTGCTGAGACGATTTCTGCTTCAGAATCGGCATTTGTCAGAGTGCCAGTATCAATGGATGCTAAAGTTATATGATGTAACAGTTGGAGAAACCCAAGACTGCAGCAAGAATGAGAATTTGCTGACAGATGCCACTCATTTGAGCCAGAACAAAGGTGCATTTCAACTGCTGTGTAAAATGAGAAGTCGACTGACTGAAGACATGACATTCACTCCACATAAAACTCCAGAAGCAAGCCCTATGTTTACATTATCAAGATCTCAGGATTTTCTTACTGCTGTTGGTCCAGAGGAAGTGTGCATAAATGCCATGTCAAATTGTTTATTCAAGCATGTTTTACACTACTTTAAGTTTGGAGGTACAGTGTATATAAATATTAATTTTTGTTTTACCTTGGAACATAGACTTATGCCCTGTTCACACCAGACCTTAACCATACAATACAATAATACAATACATACTTAATTGACCGCTCCCCATAGGGGCTTTTCAGGGCCAATGAAACAATCAACAAAACAACAACAACAACTGTTAAGAATCCCAACTGGCTGGAGGCAAACCAGTTGGCTATTTACAAGTGCAGCTGGGAAGTTGAACCAGGGACTACCAGGAACAAATTCATTGAGTGGTCAGAGCGGGTCTTGAACCCGGGATCTCTGGATCTCAAGGCAAGCGTCCTAACCACTGGGCCACACTGCCTCCTAAACCATGTTTTGAACATGTTTAGTTAAACACGTTTTCAAAGTGTTTTCTTTTTAAATCATGTGTGATGATTTTTGTCGACTACATACATACAAATTTTAATAGCACAGATCAAAACATGTATTGGAACTTCCCTGAATCCCATGAAGAAGGCAGTCCTACATTTTTCTGTGACTGATTTTCATTTTGTAAAACCCAGTTTAACTAAACATGTCTTGTTGGTGTGAATTGGGTATTAGGGGATTCTCAAGGGAAACCAGAAAATGGCAATGGTTATTATTTCGTGTTAATCTACAAAATTGAGTAGTGTTGTGTTATTCTTTCTAAGAATGCATTCATTTGGAAATGAATACACAGAAAGTCAAATCAAAAAGTGCTTTCTCATCACAGCTTTTCAAGTAAGGAGAGGGAAGAGACTTTACTACAATAATTATTATTTGTTAAATTAATGTGGATTCTATCAAGACTATTGTTTAGCAAAACAAATTTTTGATTACCTCGAAATGAATATGCTTTATCAACTCATTAACAGAGTTATTGACAGGCCTAGGGAAGTACTTGAT
>OX421450.1:10194321-10196821 GCA_949126865.1 Montipora capitata
GGTAATTCTTGCTGGTTCTGTTCCCCTTACGTCATGCAGAAGTGACATCACCTAACATGCTAACTCTTAGCCCCTCGCAAGAAGAAGTAATTGTAAACAATTCTCGTTCGGAGATTACGAAGAATTTTAATTTCTTTAACTTTAATGTTAAGTTTTAAGCTTAAAAATAAAGTTGTTTACTTACAAGTTGATTTGCTGTACGACATACAGTGATCACTTTTTTGTGCGCGCTCTTTTCTGTACAAGTGCTCAGGAATATGCACAATGAAACAATGAATTATTATTCTATTTGGTCTTCGCAAAGAGCGGTTTTCAATTGAGTGTCGAAAGTAATTAGCGAATTGCTTTGGTTTTGCATTACTTCACTCAGTGATTGGTTCAAAGTTCTCGCGCCATTTTTTCAATCAATCACAAGTGAAACCAAAACCAATAGTGGCTCGTGCGTGCACATTTTCCCGCGCTTTGTGTCGGCTGCGTGTAATTACTTCGAGTTTTGATTGGTTTTCTGGATTGTCTCCGTCCTTTTTGATTGGCCAAAGTAATTACTTTGGTTTTGGTTTTACGACACTGGATTGAAACTTGATTGAAACTGAAGTACATGTACCTTCGCGACTTTCGCGATTTCAAAATCTCGCGAAATTAAAGTTCATAATATCATAAAATAAAAGCTGCTTTCCATGAATGCCGTGTTTAAAATAATGGCTTAGATAGCCTCTTCAATCAGTCGTTTGAATTGGACTCTGCTTTCCCTAGTTGTAAAGGTAAGCTGTTTCACAAAACTGCGCCACTATATCTAAAGCTGTTTTTGTAGTAGTTTGTGCGCGGTTGCGGAACATTTACCTTATTATTCAGAGTCTCTCAAACAATAACACCATTGTCGCGATGGGCGAATTTCTAGCAGAGATACTTAGGTGCTAGTCTCTGTAGGGACTTAAACACCATTGTTGCTCTTTCAGTTTGCTTTTGAGAGGCTAGGGTTTTCCATCCTAGGAGTTGCTCTGTTTTGCAGTTTTTGCAGTTTGTCCTGCAAAGTTACTCCAAAGTTTTCCCAACAATATTGCAGTAAAGTTTCTAAAAAATTAAGGAACCAAAACGTTTTCGACAGTTCGGTCATCATCTGTTGTACCTGGTGGAAATTTACATACAACTTTGCTTTGTTATTCCCAAGGGGAACAGTTTCGGAAGAAAATATTGCAGTAGTTGAGACGCGGTTGTACTTGGGCCTGACAAATTGAATTTGAGGGCCCATAGGGTATTATGGCCCTGAGTTTGTGTTATCCTCCTCGGCCGTGATAATTAGCAATTCGCGGCTCGGTAAATATCCACCACTAGCCACCTCCACTTCGGTAAATAGTTGTTAACTAGCCACCGACACTAAGGTGAATAGTTGTTTTAGTATATACTAAAACAGTAAAATAATATAGCACAAAAAGATGATTTTAACTTATTCCTGCAAAGATTACAACATTTTCGGGCGCAAATAGACCACTTTCTTAAATGGCGACCAACTTTACATTCTTTTGTATTTATGTTAATTAGACCTACTGCCCTCGTTTTGAAACAAATATTCTTTTGAAATTTGCTCTTCGTAACGAGGCTAGAAAGGTTTATTAGCATTAAAACAAAAGAATAATTTGTTTGGCCGCCATTATGAAAGAGGTCTATAGGCCGAGTTGGCAAAAATCAGTAGATATTCCGCAATATTGAGCAGGATAATTGTTTTATTATTCAACACTTTGATGACAAAGCACAATTTTCTACGTTTATTGAAAAAAAAAAAGCTAGAAAAACTACCATTTTTCTCTGCGACACACAAAGTTACTTGTATCGCAGGATTTCTGTTGAGTACGTACGACGAATATTGAGCGCGCTATGACCATATTTAGACATTGTCACAATGTGTTGAATAATAGCCAAGGATATCCGGAGTTTGAGGAGCCAATCAGCGCGCGCGTTTAACGCCATCCATTGTTTCAGTGTATACTAATTTTCGCTATCATGCTCAACCACATCCAATAGAACGGTTTTCAATTGAGTGTCGTAAAGCAAATACCAAAGCAATTACTTCGACCAATCACAGCCGGTGCAAACAGCACAATGAACCAATCCAAATTCGTAGCAATTCCATGTAAATTGCTCAGAGCGCGGGAAAAATCGAGCGTACAAGTCGCTATTGGTTTTGGTTTTTCTTCTCATTGGTTGAAAAACTGGCGCGAGATTAAAGCAATCACTAAGCGTAGCAATTGCAGTCGTGTACAGTAATTACTTTCGACAGTCATCTGAAAACTGCTCTAATTGTTAATTATTGTAATAACGGCTGGAATTCGAGTTCTAACGAAGTACAACTAAATAATGAAATGAAATCGGTGACTGACAGCTTTAAATTTGTATTCCTTTTTAATAGGTACATGGGCAGTGGGGCGGTGTTACAAGATGATCAAGCCACAAGTCAAAACCATCTATCGTTTCCAAATCTTTTGAATCATCTCAGCCATTTGGT
>OX421450.1:10204321-10219321 GCA_949126865.1 Montipora capitata
TACTTGTTCCCAAGTGGGAACCGGAACTTGGGAACCGGAGTGTGTTAAGCCTAAGCACAAACACAACTATTCGCACGCCATCTTGAATTTTACTAGAGTTTCTCCGACGTTACTACGATTGCGTATGCCAAATTTTCCTCCGCTTGTTCCACTGTGTGAACGTTGCATTACGCCTATGCTTGTTCGTCTTTGCTCAATTGGAAACCGGGCTTCAGAATGCACGGGAGTTTCGTGCTTTCAGATTTTGAAACTCGTGTTTTGCATGTATAATAAGCTGCATTTCCACGCTGGAATTTTAAGCTAGTGAGAAAATACATCACTCGTCACTTTCCCTAGATCCAACCCTCTGACGTCCAATCGGCAAGTAATGGCGGGGTGGAGCGTGAAATCAATTGCCCGAAACGGAAAATACTATAATACTCTTGTCCACCCAAATTTCGAATAAGCATTGTTTTTGTGTTCTCTTGGGACCATTGTAAGTCCCAAGAGAAACTGGAAACGATGCTTATTCAAAATTTGTGTGGACAAACAAATAGTGTTATGGTAATTTCCGTTTCGGGCAATTCTTATACTCAAAAGAAACAGTCTTTGGATAAAAATCAATGCTCAGAATTTTGCCAATCAGGTGTTGCGCCAAACACACTTTCAAAATCTGAAGAAAAAAAGGAAATGATCTTTTGATCATAATAGCAGGCTTCGGATTTGGCAACCTCGTCCCAGGTTCTCTCTCCTACGTGGGGACGAGTAGGAGAGAACCCTGGGGACTAGGTTGCCGTTTCGGTTGAAATAATTTGTTTCATTTGGGTCTCTCGGGCGGGGACTGGGTTCAGGTGGCCACTAAAGTGTGTTTGGCTGTACCTGAACCTCGGGTTCCGTAAAATTGCTTACATTTGGGCCTCTCAGGCCGGGCACGAATACCGGACTGGGTTCGGATGCCAGTCGTTTGTCTGTCTGTTTGGCATCACTGAAATTGGCGTTCAGTTCAAATAGTTTGTTCACCGGGGGCTTTCTGGCCGGGCATGAATACTCCAAACTGCTGTAGGCTCAGGTGCCATTTAGGTGTTTGGCTGCAACTAACTTTGCATTTGGTTGAAATTAACTGGCATTTTGCTTCTTTTGCTGGCCACAAAACCTACGTTATGCCTACCGGGGGTTTTTGGTTATGGATAGATGTCGTCAACTCAGTTAATGTTCCATGTCTTTGTGCCTGTCTGGCTAGGCGTGGATACTAGGATAGGGTCATTGGCGCCGTTTACGTATTCGGTAACAGTTTACATTACTTGACCCTCAGGCAAATCTGTCTAACTAAGCAGTGCGCAAATTTCTGGGTCGGCGTCAGGGATACGCCAAGTTATCATTATTTCAGGCTTTGTACACTGCACAGGTGCTAAACAATAGGACATATATCCCCTACTAGGTTTAAGCACCCAACCCAACCCCCTAAAATACCAAGAACCCTCTCCTTACCCAAGTGGCAATTCAAATCTAATCACAAATTATGATCTAAAATCTACATAAATTATAAACTTAAGACTACACTTGAATTCTACCAACGACTACCACTTAGCATGTACAGACAAAAAATTCAACAATATTTCCACCACGACATTTAAGACAGATTACTTTAAGGAACAAATTATCGCAATCAAAAACGTTAAGTCTATTCAAATAAAGCGACTTTAACGAGTCAAGAGAATCTGATTCCTTAAATTCCTTTGGTAAGCTGTTCATATTAAGATGACTCAATTTAAGAAATTGTCCGGAAAACAGATAAACGAGAAAGATTTGTCTTAAAATTCAATCCAGAGCACGCACGGTGCGTTTGACCCTCAAGAAAAAGAGAAATAATATTTGAACTCGCGAGTTAATTCTATATGCCCGTAAAGGCGTTTATAAAAGACAATTAGGTCAAGATACTCTAGCCAGTAATTTGGTGGCAATTACTTAAGTTTGACTAAGCGATCCCCACAGGATAAATAACAATTCCTTAACATCAAAACCGTAGCTCTCCTTTGAATGTTTTCAACCAGGAGTAAGTTGCCGATGGTTGACTGCGGTGCCCAAAACTGAGAGCAAAAACAAAAAGTGTGGGCGCACTAAGGAACAGTAAAGTCGCAAAAGCGCAGCACTTCCAACATACCTACATAGTTGCTTTTAAGAAAGCCTAGCATCTTTATTTATTTGCTTTAGCGACAATCATTACTATGCGAGCCTTTCAAGAAGTGTCATTTAAAATCACAATACCTAGATCCATTTCGGATACGACAACCTCTACATCAGTTAATACCACTATATAAGTACGAACTGGGTAAAGGCGCTTCCTAAATATACGCAAGTTACTGCAAATATAATTCTCAAGCTCATTAATAATTCGTAAGGTTATTAGATAATCGGAGTGCCTCATTTTGGTCAGGTGCATGTATTTCGTACCCAATGAAACTACAGATCAAGAAAGGCCCGAGTTAAAAAACTGATCCAAGACACTGATCAAGACAAAATCACCTGGTGTAACAATTGACGACGAACTCAGTTGGAATATTACCACATCGAAAAAAAAACTAACCAAAAAGATCGCTTCTGGCATCGGTACTATGAAACGTGTTAGGCACCTGGTTCCTCAGACGACCTTACATCTTTAATTTAACCTCCTGTAGCACTGTTTGGGGAACCGGTGGGGTAACTTTACAAGAAAAAGGTGCAATAATTGCAGAACAGAGCAGCCCGCGTTTTAACATTTTCTGACGCTGATGCTCGAAAAATCTTGATCGCCAGCGAAGCATACAAAAGGCCACCATGGTATTCAAATGCCTACGTGGGTTAGCTCGGGACAATTTAGCATCGAAATTTTCTGAACGAAATACAAGCTACAACTCGAGGTTCTCTGAGAGCAAACTTATCGTTAGATTACTACGTACAAATATTTTAAGAATAGTTTTATAGTGGCTCCACACTGTAGAATGGCTCTACTTGAGAGGCAAGGTGCGCGGAATCCCCCAGGTCGTTCAAACGCGCAATCAGCAATGCTCTATACGGCACGGTATTCACGGAAAGCGGCTTTTTAATGGTATAATTCATAGCTGTAGTTATAGAATCGTGTTCGGAATTGGGGGGCTGGGTGGGGGTACGCATTGGTAGCTTAAAAAGATGGTGTTAAACTATTTTTTGTGGTACCCACCCACCGTTTCCTCTTTTATATTGCTCATACACAGAACGAGTCCAATCTTTTCCCAATTCTTGACCAGTGATCCGTGGAATAATGGCCAGTTTGGCTTATTAGCATCGACTTCGTATAAATGCTTTTAAGCAACGAGTAATTTGTGAATTAAGACGAGCAGATCGGAAAACATGGGCTCCTTACAGTTCATTTTGGTGAGCATCAGTTTTTCGAATTTAGTGATATTCGTCAGGAATAATGTTTGAGTTTTATCAAGTAAAGCTATAATCCTCGCAGTTATGAACGCAATTTAGCAAATGCGTAGAGAAGCCTGACAAATTCAAAACTTAAATGGGGTTCGAGCCCTTGACCTAGCGATACCGGTGCGGAGCAGCTCCTATTGTTATTATAGGGTGGGTGGGTACTACAAGAAATACTTAACAATGATGACAATAAAGGGGAAAGCCACGAAATAACAGATTAAAGGAGAAAAACAACCGTTATGCACGTTCAGCACGTGAAGTTAATTTTAATACAGTTTGCCGTCCTCTGCGAAAACTGAGACCCCGAAATCTACGTCGACGATGAGGATGACAGTGAAAGATATGGAAATGTATAGTTTCAATAAACCAAAGTGTCCTTATATCAGGTAGGAGGTGAGCATTGGTCACTTCAGGTTGTGGATTTGCAGGAAGAAAAAAGTGTACAGAAGTTGACGCTGTCGTAGATCTAGAGACCTTAACAAAGAAAAGCGGAATATTTGCTGATTGTTATAAAATGTTAACGAATTTTAGAAGTTCCAATTTCCCTGATGCGCCGCCATTTTGAATAATTGTGAGGTGCGGGAGCTACTGAAGTTGCCCATCATTCTAATCCCCCAAAAGTCTTTTTATAATAATAATAATAATAATAATAATAATAATAATAATAATAATAATAATAATAATAATAGGACAAACGTAAAACTTCACAAAAAAAAGTGACTCAGAAATTCATTTATTTCGGATAAAAAATGTTCAAACAAATGTGATTGTGAACAACACTTAATGTGTTTGTTGCTGGTGACCAAGAAGAAATACTAAACCCAACGGTGATTAGTATTGTGCATGCACGTCAAGTATGTGGCGAGACCCAATCTCGGTTTGAGGGCATTCCTTTGGTATGCATTGGACGCAATTTGATCATGAGCGTTTAGAGTAACCAGTGAAGTTAACTCTTGAACACTGGAAGTT
The DNA here is from genome assembly GCA_949126865.1 of Montipora capitata. Classification (NCBI taxonomy): domain Eukaryota; kingdom Metazoa; phylum Cnidaria; class Anthozoa; order Scleractinia; family Acroporidae; genus Montipora; species Montipora capitata. The sequence continues at coordinate 10,208,708 of OX421450.1, forward strand.
CTCGGAGCATTTGCCACGTTAAAAGACTAGCAACTTGAACATTTGTTTCGTTGCAGTTTATTCATTGAAATTTTACAAACGTGTTCGAGTTTCTTTTCTCACTAATTTTAATGCATTGTTCGGGCCTTCCATTGTTATAAATTCATCTGAACTCAATTAAGACATTGAGTTTTTACCAGAAAGCCACAATGGTTATCAACGGAAAATCCAGCTGTTTTCAGTAAATTGTGCAGTAATCACTGTCACCTTGTTTAACACTGATAATCAATACTGCACACTTAACTGTGTGAATATTGTTAAGTTCTGATCTACCGCCGGCTCATTGGATGTTACAAATCCAACACTGAATCAAAGTGCCTTGATGAGCTCCTGCTCTTGTTCAAGATCTTGGGAAAGTGCCAGGTAATAAACCTGACCTATGATTTGATACCTATGATAAACACCAATGAAACACCACGTGAGCTCTCGCGTGAAAACATATCTCCACACGTCAAGATAACATGTTATTTTCACGCGTGAAAAGATCACATTTCCTATGGTTACATGAAAATCGCGTCTTTCGTGAAAAATGATTTGCTATTTCATTGTTGGTTATATAATAAATACAATTTATTACATGGCCGCTTCAGTAGAAGAAATTTCTCTTCTCTTGTTGAAAAATATTTCGCTCGAAGAGAAATTTCGTATCTCCGCGCGGCCATGTAATATCCTCTATATATGTACTATGTTCACATGTGAATAACATGACTAATCACCGTCCAGAGTAAAATAACTTCAATCAAAGCAAAGCATTAAAATGGCTTCCGAGAAGCATGGTCTTGAAATCAGAGCCCATTCGGAAGTTTGTGTTTTGAAAACATGACTTCGGCTTCTCGTTTTGTTCCTTTGCATTTACCGTTAAGATTATTTTATCGAGACCGAATCGAACGATCATGAGGAACACTCAACATTTTCATAAACAGTACAAGTCAGCAGAGTGCGAAATTGTGATTGCACAGCAGCGCGAACCGCCGCCATTACATGGTTTAAACTGACAGTGATTTGGGGACAAGAGAAAATGATGTCACACTTTGTATTTGCTAATTTTCCCATATTTTCGGTTACATGTATTTGGAATGCGAAGTGATATTTTGTTTACTTGTTGCTGGACTGCAAACCTGATTTGTTATTTTATTACGCTCAGTCATTTAGATCAGTCTTTGATTTTTTGCTGTTCTACATTGTGAACTTATAGCATCGAGAAACTCAGTTGACAAAAATGATTCAAGTAATGTTTGATTATCGTTAGACATATAACAAAAAATTACAGCAAACAAAGTGCTTTGTACGGATTTCTCTTCATTCGTTGCAAAACTTCGGAAAACTAACTCGTTTGCTTTCAGTCACTCTTTCTGTTTCCCAGGTTTTGCAATTCGTGAATAAAGCACTTTCTATGAAGTAATCTTTTCTCGGGTTTCACATGACGTCACGGCTGCCAGCTGGTGTCCCGACCCAATGTTCCGGGAATTGAACTCAGTTGTTATGTAAAACTTCGTTGAAAAACATGGTTGTTGATCATCTGAGTGAAACCCAAGAATATGTAATAGCTTGCAAGCATGCAGGTTCTTCCGTTGAAGTGGCCCGCGGTCGAAATATAGGGGCGTGAACTTCTCTTAGTGATGTAGACATTGCACATCGGGTTCCATCTCGAGTGGCCTCCAACAGGCCGAACGCCATTATCTGTAAATTCGTGCGCGGGCTGGCAAAGGAGAACGTCATGGCTAGCAGGAGAAATGTAAATGGCTTTAGCTCAGTAGATTTGGGCTTCAACAGTGATGCAGATGTCAGCCACATAAATCTGTATAACCATTTAAGACCGAAGTTGCAAGAGCTGCTTTGAATCTAAAAAGTTCAAGGATGCCAACTCCTTCCAAGTATTGCTGGACGAAGAATGGATTCGTCTTTTTGCGGAAGAGAGTAACTCTACTCCACTAAAGCTCAAAAGTTTAGAAGACTTAAGAAGATTATCAACGTCAATATAAGCTAAGTATTCTTGTTTATGATTACATAGCCTGCGTACCAAGAGTTTCCGTGGAAGATTTTTAATGTTTTAGCCACGCGAAAAGTAGGGTGAGACAAGAGGGAAACGCTTGAAGACAAACCTCAAACATTTCGAAAACCGCCCACTTAATACATGTCATCGGCTGTCATAAATGGACCAAGAAAATGTTTGATCCTACAAAGCGGGAATGAACTTTGGGCAAGAGAAACTTCAAAAGTTTGACAAGGGAAAATAATGATAATATTGATCAAATTTGTTCTTATTCTCTCAAACTCCCGCTAAATCCTTTATCGACAACGGAGCTAACTACTCGATGTATTATTTGTTGAAAAGATCTTTCCGCCATTTAGGTTTGTCCGCAAGCGTTTCCTTCTCCTCTCCTCCCCCTTCCATTTTTTTTTTGGCGTTCGCCCTATTCTCGCGAAGCCGGAAAAATGAGTTCGCTTCTCGCCCGCTGGAAAAAACGCTTGCTACGCAGGCTCATGATTAGACTGCCAGCAGTCCCTTCGGACGTTTTCCGTTTCCCAAGAAATTCCGGAAATTCCGGTTGGGATGTAAATGGAACACACGTTTTTGGTTCGTTCCACTGGAAAATTTCCGGAATAAACGGAACTTCTGAAAAGGTAGTCCTGTTTTCCCGTTGGAAACCTTCCGATGGAAATGTGTGTTCCATTTACAACTTTTGAAAGGTCTTACCACTTCCAGGCTATTCACGGCCACATTTTTAAATTTTTGCGCGTAAAATCGCAATCACTGGGCGGCGAACGGACCTGAGTTAAATGGAACACGTTTTTCACCCGATGGTAATTTCCGGAAATTTTGTGTAAATGGAAAACTCCCTTCATAAATTAGTCGAGCGGCCCGCTTTTGAGGCAGTCGTGTTTTGTCACGCAATCGAATAAAAGGACCGAGGGAGGCTTGGGAAGAGGATCTAAATAAGGGACTGCACCCGTTGCAGTAACTGACGCGTTCAGAATTTCCCGTTGCCCCAGCAATGGGAAATTCGGATTGGCCCGTTGACAATGCACCGCTGTCAGATTTTTTTGACAAGTTAATTCTTGTCAGATTGTGCTGTCTGTCAGATTGTTCTTGTCAGATTGTCTCGCCCTGTGTCATGGACAGTTTAACAGTTCGATTCCTGATACTGTCTATACGACTTAGGTATCTTAAAACTGATCATAATCTCCTAAACCAGGGAATCCAAAGTAGACATTTTTCTCTTCCTAGCTTCATTATGTTAAAGGGAAAAAAACTCCCGAAAGAAAAGGTTGATTCTACCTTTTCAGTTTTTCAGAACAATATTTTTCTTAACATTTTTCTTTTCCTTTAAAAAACTCGTTGCTGTCTTGCTCTTAAGATGAATTTCTCTCAAGCTTTTGAAGTTAAAACCGAGATAGATCACTTTCCTTGATTACGCTCGCCATGTTATCTGTGTTTGTATTAATAGACAAGTGTCAAATCGCCAGTACTAGTTCACCAAATTTACGTTCAGATTCTTGAATTCAGGGACCGAAGCAGGCTGTTCCTTTAAAATGGGCTCCAACCACTACATTTGGACCAGGTGCCATTTCAACGGCAGAGCATGCTTTAAGGAGGGTGGCTTCCAGGATATATTTATGAAACTTGTAATACAGCTGCCCCCTTTTTTTAAGCAGATCAACCCTATTCAGGGCTAGGGAGAGAAATGGCTGTTTACTAATGGAGCAGCTTTAGAATAAGGCAACTGAAGTCGAAGCTGTGGGAGGAAAAATAACTTTAGCACACTTTATTTTAGTGCAGTTAAGGAGGCTCGAGATAGTTTCTCCTTTTTTCAATCAAGCATATTCTGTCCTCAGATACAGTTAGGGTAATCATATCAAGACGAAATTTGGCCACGGTATTAAGTACCCATCGTAGATGTCTCACATATTTCCTCCAAAATATCGTTACCATGGCAACGATATTAGGCATTTCTTTGAGCCTTAAAATCAACATGTTGTCATTTTCGAAGAAACGGGACGGTGGAATTTTCCCATTCATTGTTACCAGATAATGTTAGAACCACTCTCTAAAATATTTCAAATTCAACAATCTGTAGGCCAGTTTTTCGGAAAAATCAGTTTTTTGAAATGTGTCTTTTTTTTTTTTTCACCTACAGAATTTTTTAAATTTGGAAGACAAACGTTTTAAATGAATCTAAGCTAACATGCAAAAAATGAAAAAACTCACCGTCTGGAAGCAAAGATATAAACGAGTAAAGTTGTAAAATTAGGAAAAAATGAGGGGGTTACAAGATCGGCATTTACGCATGCGTCACCCGCTCATTCGAGTGCACGCGCGAGTTGATCTAAACTGCTAAAGGCCAACACACACGGATTTAAGTGACCATTAAACCGTTTGTGTAGACGTTTCGTAGTTTTCGTGAATAGGAGATGCCTATTTATATTCATATCTATAGGAATTAGAAGAAGGTGAGCGAAATTAGCGGTATTTGCTTATTTCTTGTGACCCATTTGAATCACCAGCTGACGCGACAGGTTACGAATTGTGTGTGTGACTTACGCGCGCGCGCTCAGCTGAAAACCCTTTCGAGCCTCCTTAAAAACACGAGAAGTACGGGACCATCCATATATGGTTCATGAATCCCTCACATAGGATACCCACCTTGCAAGTGTCTCAAGGAAACTGTCGTCTGGCATACGTTTCATGACAAAGATCAAACCTTTCGTTCCAACATCTACCCTATTAAATATATACCAACCTATAGTTAAACAGTACAGTACGAAAGATAACCCGAACAAAGTCAATTTCATGGCGATATTCACCAGAGTTAGACGGATGTTATTTCTATATTTCGATTTACTTCAAAATCATCATCAGGCAAATCAAGGTTTACAGAGCGCGTGATTTAAATACAGGAGACTTATTTAAATAATAAGAGTTCGCGGCTAGCTTTTAAGCCAGCGTTAATTGCAGACTGCTTAGTTTTTATATAGAAAGCTTCTTTAAATAGAAGAATATTCCAGTTGTTGTCCATATCAATTATGCTGATATTGTCCCTGACTGTATTCAAGTAGAATTCCTTAGTGTTAACAAGGATGGAATTATTACAAGGGAAATTAGAAGTGACAAAAGGTGTTGGTATTTCTCACAATTATCTAGATGGTAACAAATAGCAATGTCCTTGTGACGGGCATGTTCCATTGTGCGTTCGTACAAGGTGCGCTCAGTTTTTCCTATTTAACTAGAATTACAGCAAGGGCAAGTAAATTGATAAACAAGATTAGATTTACTCAATAGAGGTTTTGCACGGCAGCCATGTTGCATGACAGGAACAATATGTTTTGCATTAGAAAGAACATTTGTTCCCATAGGAAAAAGAATCTATTGTTCCTGTCATGCAACATGGCTGCCGTGCAAAACCTCTATAGTGGAGTTCTGTCCTTTGTGTTGATATAAAACGAGATCTTGTTTGTTCTAGGGAAAATCTGAAATAAAACATTTTTGGAGGGTGGTAGACATCTGCTGAGCTTGTGAACCTTGCTTGGAACGGTTTTCCTCGACGTGTAGCCGATGGCCTCATTAATCATACCTGGCTAGGCTTCCTGTTTGTACAAGACCCTCTCTCAGGACCACACCCAGGAAACATTTACCGAGAGTAGGACTCTCTGGATTAACATGCCATATAGGCGAGAAAAACGAACAATTAACAAAATCCTTGGTTCACGAGCACCGCGGCTGTATACCACCCTCCAAGAATGTTTTATTTCAGATTTTCCCTAGAACAAACAAGATCTCGCTTTATAATAACACAAAAGACAAAGCTCCGCTATTAATTAAATCTAACCTTAATTATCAATATACTTGCCCTTGCTGTAATTCTGTAATGGAACACCCCTGAGACAAGGACAGTGCTATTTGTTACCATCTAGATAATTGCGAGAAATACCAACAAGTTTTCTCACTCTTTAATTTCCCTTGTAATAATTCCAGCCTGCCCATATATGGTATGCCTGCCCATATATGGTATGCCTGCCCATATATGGTATGCCTGCCCATATATGGTATGCCTGCCCATATATGGTATGCCTGCCCATATATGGTATGCCTGCCCATATATGGTATGCCTGCCCATATATGGTATGCCTGCCCATATATGGTATGCCTGCCCATATATGGTATGCCTGCCCATATATGGTATGCCTGCCCATATATGGTATGCCTGCCCATATATGGTATGCCTGCCCATATATGGTATGCCTGCCCATATATGGTATGCCTGCCCATATATGGTATGCCTGCCCATATATGGTATGCCTGCCCATATATGGTATGCCTGCCCATATATGGTATGCCTGCCCATATATGGTATGCCTGCCCATATATGGTATGCCTGCCCATATATGGTATGCCTGCCCATATATGGTATGCCTGCCCATATATGGTATGCCTGCCCATATATGGTATGCCTGCCCATATATGGTATGCCTGCCCATATATGGTATGCCTGCCCATATATGGTATGCCTGCCCATATATGGTATGCCTGCCCATATATGGTATGCCTGCCCATATATGGTATGCCTGCCCATATATGGTATGCCTGCCCATATATGGTATGCCTGCCCATATATGGTATGCCTGCCCATATATGGTATGCCTGCCCATATATGGTATGCCTGCCCATATATGGTATGCCTGCCCATATATGGTATGCCTGCCCATATATGGTATGCCTGCCCATATATGGTATGCCTGCCCATATATGGTATGCCTGCCCATATATGGTATGCCTGCCCATATATGGTATGCCTGCCCATATATGGTATGCCTGCCCATATATGGTATGCCTGCCCATATATGGTATGCCTGCCCATATATGGTATGCCTGCCCATATATGGTATGCCTGCCCATATATGGTATGCCTGCCCATATATGGTATGCCTGCCCATATATGGTATGCCTGCCCATATATGGTATGCCTGCCCATATATGGTATGCCTGCCCATATATGGTATGCCTGCCCATATATGGTATGCCTGCCCATATATGGTATGCCTGCCCATATATGGTATGCCTGCCCATATATGGTATGCCTGCCCATATATGGTATGCCTGCCCATATATGGTATGCCTGCCCATATATGGTATGCCTGCCCATATATGGTATGCCTGCCCATATATGGTATGCCTGCCCATATATGGTATGCCTGCCCATATATGGTATGCCTGCCCATATATGGTATGCCTGCCCATATATGGTATGCCTGCCCATATATGGTATGCCTGCCCATATATGGTATGCCTGCCCATATATGGTATGCCTGCCCATATATGGTTTGCCTGCCCATATATGGTTTGCCTGCCCATATATGGTTTGCCTGCCCATATATGGTTTGCCTGCCCATATATGGTTTGCCTGCCCATATATGGTTTGCCTGCCCATATATGGTTTGCCTGCCCATATATGGTTTGCCTGCCCATATATGGTTTGCCTGCCCATATATGGTTTGCCTGCCCATATATGGTTTGCCTGCCCATATATGGTTTGCCTGCCCATATATGGTTTGCCTGCCCATATATGGTTTGCCTGCCCATATATGGTTTGCCTGCCCATATATGGTTTGCCTGCCCATATATGGTTTGCCTGCCCATATATGGTTTGCCTGCCCATATATGGTTTGCCTGCCCATATATGGTTTGCCTGCCCATATATGGTTTGCCTGCCCATATATGGTTTGCCTGCCCATATATGGTTTGCCTGCCCATATATGGTTTGCCTGCCCATATATGGTTTGCCTGCCCATATATGGTTTGCCTGCCCATATATGGTTTGCCTGCCCATATATGGTTTGCCTGCCCATATATGGTTTGCCTGCCCATATATGGTTTGCCTGCCCATATATGGTTTGCCTGCCCATATATGGTTTGCCTGCCCATATATGGTTTGCCTGCCCATATATGGTTTGCCTGCCCATATATGGTTTGCCTGCCCATATATGGTTTGCCTGCCCATATATGGTTTGCCTGCCCATATATGGTTTGCCTGCCCATATATGGTTTGCCTGCCCATATATGGTTTGCCTGCCCATATATGGTTTGCCTGCCCATATATGGTTTGCCTGCCCATATATGGTTTGCCTGCCCATATATGGTTTGCCTGCCCATATATGGTTTGCCTGCCCATATATGGTTTGCCTGCCCATATATGGTTTGCCTGCCCATATATGGTTTGCCTGCCCATATATGGTTTGCCTGCCCATATATGGTTTGCCTGCCCATATATGGTTTGCCTGCCCATATATGGTTTGCCTGCCCATATATGGTTTGCCTGCCCATATATGGTTTGCCTGCCCATATATGGTTTGCCTGCCCATATATGGTTTGCCTGCCCATATATGGTTTGCCTGCCCATATATGGTTTGCCTGCCCATATATGGTTTGCCTGCCCATATATGGTTTGCCTGCCCATATATGGTTTGCCTGCCCATATATGGTTTGCCTGCCCATATATGGTTTGCCTGCCCATATATGGTTTGCCTGCCCATATATGGTTTGCCTGCCCATATATGGTTTGCCTGCCCATATATGGTTTGCCTGCCCATATATGGTTTGCCTGCCCATATATGGTTTGCCTGCCCATATATGGTTTGCCTGCCCATATATGGTTTGCCTGCCCATATATGGTTTGCCTGCCCATATATGGTTTGCCTGCCCATATATGGTTTGCCTGCCCATATATGGTTTGCCTGCCCATATATGGTTTGCCTGCCCATATATGGTTTGCCTGCCCATATATGGTTTGCCTGCCCATATATGGTTTGCCTGCCCATATATGGTTTGCCTGCCCATATATGGTTTGCCTGCCCATATATGGTTTGCCTGCCCATATATGGTTTGCCTGCCCATATATGGTTTGCCTGCCCATATATGGTTTGCCTGCCCATATATGGTTTGCCTGCCCATATATGGTTTGCCTGCCCATATATGGTTTGCCTGCCCATATATGGTTTGCCTGCCCATATATGGTTTGCCTGCCCATATATGGTTTGCCTGCCCATATATGGTTTGCCTGCCCATATATGGTTTGCCTGCCCATATATGGTTTGCCTGCCCATATATGGTTTGCCTGCCCATATATGGTTTGCCTGCCCATATATGGTTTGCCTGCCCATATATGGTTTGCCTGCCCATATATGGTTTGCCTGCCCATATATGGTTTGCCTGCCCATATATGGTTTGCCTGCCCATATATGGTTTGCCTGCCCATATATGGTTTGCCTGCCCATATATGGTTTGCCTGCCCATATATGGTTTGCCTGCCCATATATGGTTTGCCTGCCCATATATGGTTTGCCTGCCCATATATGGTTTGCCTGCCCATATATGGTTTGCCTGCCCATATATGGTTTGCCTGCCCATATATGGTTTGCCTGCCCATATATGGTTTGCCTGCCCATATATGGTTTGCCTGCCCATATATGGTTTGCCTGCCCATATATGGTTTGCCTGCCCATATATGGTTTGCCTGCCCATATATGGTTTGCCTGCCCATATATGGTTTGCCTGCCCATATATGGTTTGCCTGCCCATATATGGTTTGCCTGCCCATATATGGTTTGCCTGCCCATATATGGTTTGCCTGCCCATATATGGTTTGCCTGCCCATATATGGTTTGCCTGCCCATATATGGTTTGCCTGCCCATATATGGTTTGCCTGCCCATATATGGTTTGCCTGCCCATATATGGTTTGCCTGCCCATATATGGTTTGCCTGCCCATATATGGTTTGCCTGCCCATATATGGTTTGCCTGCCCATATATGGTTTGCCTGCCCATATATGGTTTGCCTGCCCATATATGGTTTGCCTGCCCATATATGGTTTGCCTGCCCATATATGGTTTGCCTGCCCATATATGGTTTGCCTGCCCATATATGGTTTGCCTGCCCATATATGGTTTGCCTGCCCATATATGGTTTGCCTGCCCATATATGGTTTGCCTGCCCATATATGGTTTGCCTGCCCATATATGGTTTGCCTGCCCATATATGGTTTGCCTGCCCATATATGGTTTGCCTGCCCATATATGGTTTGCCTGCCCATATATGGTTTGCCTGCCCATATATGGTTTGCCTGCCCATATATGGTTTGCCTGCCCATATATGGTTTGCCTGCCCATATATGGTTTGCCTGCCCATATATGGTTTGCCTGCCCATATATGGTTTGCCTGCCCATATATGGTTTGCCTGCCCATATATGGTTTGCCTGCCCATATATGGTTTGCCTGCCCATATATGGTTTGCCTGCCCATATATGGTTTGCCTGCCCATATATGGTTTGCCTGCCCATATATGGTTTGCCTGCCCATATATGGTTTGCCTGCCCATATATGGTTTGCCTGCCCATATATGGTTTGCCTGCCCATATATGGTTTGCCTGCCCATATATGGTTTGCCTGCCCATATATGGTTTGCCTGCCCATATATGGTTTGCCTGCCCATATATGGTTTGCCTGCCCATATATGGTTTGCCTGCCCATATATGGTTTGCCTGCCCATATATGGTTTGCCTGCCCATATATGGTTTGCCT
>OX421450.1:10221821-10224321 GCA_949126865.1 Montipora capitata
TCTCCATAATCGCTTGCTCAGTAGAATGATTTTTTTAAAGCCAAACTGATACTTAAATAATACATCATGCTTATCAAGATATTTAATTAGCTGATCATAAATGACTCGCTCCAAGGCCTTACTGAAGGGGGATAGTGTAGCTATTGGCCGGTAATTACCTGTATCAGACAAAGTTCCACATTTAAAAACAGGAGTTACTTGAAACACTTTAAATACATCAGGCACTATGCCTGTAGAGATTGACTTGTTAAATATATATGCAAATGGCTTGGAGAAGGTCTTAGAAGCTAATCTAACCAATTTATTTGGAATATCCAATGATGCTTTCTTATCATTTAAACATGCAAGAGAAAAAGTCAGCAACCCACTCTTCTGTGACAGGAGACAGAAAAAGACTATGTAAAGAAGAATGGTTAATAAACCCACATGGCTCCCCATCAGTACTATGAATAGCTTTTACCAAATTAGGGCCAACATTAATAAAATACTGATTCAGCAATATCTGATTAATTAGTGAACTCTTTGTTATTCCTTTTAATTCTAACAGGACAATTTTGGCGTTCATTTTTTCTCTTAACTAAGGTACCTTTGAGCTTCCAGGTGTTCTTAAGGTCATTTTGGTAGAACTTGAAGTGGAGACAGTAATTAGAGAGGTGTTTACTGTGAAGGCCTGGGAATGGGAAACAACATCCTCAGCACCAATGGGGTTGTAAGATAAACTCAAAGTAGTAAGAGAGGTGTTTACTGTGAGGGCCTGGGAAAGGGAAGTAGCACCCTCAGCACGAATGGAGTTGTGAGATGAATACAAAGTAGTAAGGCAAGTGTTTACTCTGAGGGCGTGGGAAAGGGAGTTAACAGCGAGAGCCAGTGTGGCCCAGTGGTTGGGGCGCTTGCCTTGAGATCCGGTGATCCTGGGTTCAAGACCCGCTCTGACCACTCGTTGAATTTGTTCCTGGTAGTCCCTGGTTCAACTTCCCAGCTGCACTTGTAAATAGCCAACTGGTTTGCCTCCGGCCAGTTGGGATTCTTAACAGTTGTTGTTTCGTTCATTGTGTTTCATTGGCCCTGAAAAGCCCCCATGGGGAGCGGTCAATTAAGGGTGTATTATATTAAGTTAAGTACTCCGGCCATGTTGATTTGAAAAATCAATTTCTGTCAAATGAGTCATTCCAAAGGTATCAGCTAATTTAGTATAAAGGTTTTTCCATCTAGTAGACCAGTCCGGGTTCAAAGCGCCAAAACTCTCTCTATCATCGATTCAAAACTCAACAAACGTTGCAAGTAGTAAATAGTTTTCAGAAACTACAAAAGTTCGTCATGATTCTACACTCTAGGAGAACAAAAAACTATCAAAAACGAAACCAAAAAACCCTGGTGATCGCATCTCGAGAGAACAGACAAACAGCCGAAACTGTTCTGTGCCTGCCTCTTATGGCACTAAAAAAAAGTACCGTACGTAGTACAATGGTACTTGACCGTAGCCGTTTCCCCAGAAACTAATTAGCCAAAAGGCAGAGATGCGATCAGGATACGGGATATTTAGGTAAATAGATTGGTAAATAGGGAATTTAAGATTGAGCACTACGGTTGGACGAGCAGGAGAGGTCTGGTTCTTGTCGATGGTGGATTGGATCGAGTACGAACCGTTTGGCGCGAAAAAAAGAGATTTAAGATTGTAAACAAGCAAGCTGCTACGGTTGAATCACTTATCGACGGTCATCGTGTGAAAAATGTCATTTCATGAAGTTCGTGAAGCCTTAGTTTGCGCTTTTTCTGATAGAGTGATCACTGAAGAAGAGTTTCTTGTTTCTCGCCGCGGCGGCCGACGTAGTGTCCCTGTCAAAAAAGTAAAAATAATTTTTAACAATAAGCAAATAAACAATTAAAGACATTCGAAAATTTCAACCTATTTCATGTTGAAGCATATGCAGCGATCTACTACAAAGCTATCGGTTTACTTACGAACTTCCACCGTGGATATCCATGCTTTCGCTCCCGCACCGCTTCGTAAACTCTGAAAATAAAACGGAAAAAAAAAAAATCAGTGTCACTTCTTTAACAAACAAACGAAGCTTACTGGAAAACTCAGAAAATAAATCGAAAAGAAAAAGAAATGTGTTATTTCTTTGAGTAACATACGAAATTCTCACCTTTGAAGTCACACGTAGATCTTTGACTACGACGAGAAAAGCTGTCAAAACTTACCGTAGTGAAACACGACGGTAAGGAAAACAAAAGGAAAACACCATCTCATAACTTTTACGCAAGCGCAAAAAAGCTTAACCCAGATCCCGCGTACTCGTCCAACCGTAGCCGTTAACCGTAGTCTTAAATCTTAAATTCCCTAATAAATGTAGGGATACGGGATTTTTGGCTGGGAGGAGGGGGAATTAAGGAGACACGGGATATTTTTTCAAGTACCAGCTGATTTCTACCGGAAGTTGCTGTGCATCATGGGTTGAAAATTCAGGGGAACTACAATCATAGACAAAAGTAGTTG
>OX421450.1:10229321-10236821 GCA_949126865.1 Montipora capitata
TTTCTTATGTTCTTTCTACGTCAAAGCGGCTGAACAAACTGGTTCCCAAGAAATATTGGAGTATTCGTTCTACACTTCTAATGAAGTATTCGTTCTATGCCAAATAATGCACCTATCAATAATAAGCCCCGGGGTGGGGCGGGGGGCGGGCTACCTTCGGGAAATTGACTCAGAGAACCTTTCCGTGGGTAGGGATTTTGACACGTAAAGTATGCGTTTTCTCCATGGTCGGTAGCCTGCGTAGCAGTAGTATAAAGGGGAGGGGGTGGGGAGGAGGAAGATTGGCAAAGACATGCCCGCCATCTTGGAACACCGAGAAAACCTGGAGATCAGTCGTTACCACAATCATAGTTTTCGTGTGACTTCTCTAGATCTGGTTTTCGTGATTTTTCTAGACACCACGGGGTGAAAGCAAGGAAAACGAATCTGTCTTGTCTTTTTGTAAATATGGACCATCATTTTTTCTGTCTATGTTGGAGTGTTCAGAAGTACATGAATGTTTATATTTTTTCGTGATTGCTTTTTGTATACTTCTACGTATTCATGACTTTTCCACTCTATCATTGTGCATGCTTGATTGATTCGAAAACCTGTAAATAGTAAAAGAACTATTTGCAGGCTAAAAAATAATGATATTGTTCATAATATTATTGTTTTGCTCAATTTTAGGTTCTTGTTCAGTACCGTAAGCAGCGGAAAGGTTTCGTGTTACACTACAAATTTCCATCAGCCGTTAAATGTGAAGCTAATGAAAAAAAAAGTTACTCCAGGGAAGTAATGTGATGATCAGAAAGTATCCAGGGGTGCAGAATTTGGCGCTAGCTTCAATCAAAATGTCAAATTCTCCTGGGTCAGCCCCCCCCCCCCCCCCCTCCCTCAACCTGGGAATTAACATTGATAGGTGCATAATGTTCACAGTGGAACACACAAATAGGAAGCACGATCTAGAAATAGCGTAGAAAATTCTCCTTACCTTTAAAGCTTACCTTTCTCAAAGAAAAAGCATCTGTCCACTTTATCGAATAGTTTAATACTGTGTCAATCATGGCGGGCGGAAAGATTCCACAATAAATGTTTGCTTCATCTAAGTAACGGAAGTGCGTCACGGTGGTCAAGTGGTCTAACGCGCTCGCAGGTAAATGTGAAGGTTGGGAAAAGTATACGTGTTCTAATCGCGGAAGGGAAGTTTGGAAATACGGAAGGGAATAGAAGTAAGTTCACGCGATCGGAGCTTAATTCAATATCCGTGAGGTATGCACATTTGTCACTACCAACCCGAGGGGAGACCGTATCCATGATCTTTCAGACCAGCAATGGAGGGAGACGATGATACCGATAATGCCTGAACAAAGCGTTCGCAAGCTTGAACCTCGGCGCTCTAAAAAAAGCAATCTGTCCACTTTATCGAATAGTTTAATACTGTGTCAATCATGGCGGGCGGAAAGATTCCACAATCAATGTTTGCTTCATCTAAGTAACGGAAGTGCGTCACGGTGGTCAAGTGGTCTAACGCGCTCGCAGGTAAATGTGAAGGTTGGGAAAAGTATGCGTGTTCTAATCGCGGAAGGGAAGTTTGGAAATACGGAAGGGAATAGAAGTAAGTTCACGCGATCGGAGCTTAATTCAATATCCGTGAGGTATGCACATTTGTCACTACCAACCCGAGGGGAGACCGTATCCATGATCTTTCAGACCAGCAATGGCGGGAGACGATGATACCGATAATGCCTGAACAAAGCGTTCGCAAGCTTGAACCTCGGCGCTCTAAAAAAAGCAATCTGTCCACTTTATCGAATAGTTTAATACTGTGTCAATCATGGCGGGCGGAAAGATTCCACAATAAATGTTTGCTTCATCTAAGTAACGGAAGTGCGTCACGGTGGTCAAGTGGTCTAACGCGCTCGCAGGTAAATGTGAAGGTTGGGAAAAGTATGCGTGTTCTAATCGCGGAAGGGAAGTTTGGAATACGGAAGGGAATAGAAGTAAGTTCACGCGATCGGAGCTTAATTCAATATCCGTGAGGTATGCACATTTGTCACTACCAACCCGAGGGGAGACCGTATCCATGATCTTTCAGACCAGCAATGGAGGGAGACGATGATACCGATAATGCCTGAACAAAGCGTTCGCAAGCTTGAACCTCGGCGCTCTAACAGTGTCTGCAGGTCCGAACGAACAAGCGCTTGATCATAACTTAGGTTTGGCAGAATAACGCGCAGAGCTTCCCTTTGAACGGATTCAATTAGATCACTAATTAGGTAATCGGGCAAGCCAACCCAAACAGGGAATGTCTATTCCAAGACAGAGCGTACTAGGCTACAGTACACTTGCAATACCTCTTGACTTGATAGACCTGATTTAACCAGAACCTTAACACATATAGACGCTTGCGGGCACGTTTGACAATCTATTCACAATCGTAGCTCCACGACAAGTCAGACGCAATGTACACCCCTAGTATCTTATGGGTAGAAACCTGCTCTGTGGGCGAGCCATTGATGAATATTGGGGTTGTTGGAAAGGGCTTGTACCTAAGGAACTCAATAAGCATATCTTTAGCTTCACTTGATAATGATTTTATTTGGAAACGTTTGGTATTTTAGAAAAGTGATCGCTGAGGAGGGGTGGTCGCAACCGGAGGTTCGGCTGTATCCGGATTCGACCGTCCACACGACTCAAAAATTCTTTGCGTTTTGAAAACTTTCCACTCTTGAGAGCAGATTCAAAACGTTGCGGATTTGCATACCGGATTCGTCGGATACTTGTGGACGGAAGTCGAAGATGCGGATTCAAAAGTATCCGGATGCTTCTGGACGGGGCCTCAGAGAGGAAGAGTGGATCCGAAAGTTCTTTGATGAAACCGCGGATGGTTCATTTGGCTGACTTCCATGTAGGAGGTTCCCTGCGAACCTCGCCAACGGTCAGGGTCTTAAAATAACTGAGGAGCCTGAGAAAGTGCTGCGTTTTTAACTTCATCTCCAAATGACTAGGATTATCACAATAAACCGTATGCCCCGTGTCACCATCCTTCCGTGTTCATACGTTTCGTGTGACACACGCTGCTTGTAAGGTGTAGGGCAACGGAGTTCCCGGTGTTGTAGTCTGTTCTGTTCTCTCCATTATAAAGTGACCGGTCTCGAAGTAAAAACAGCTGACCTTGGAAACTGCAGGATCATGTAGATTGTGCCCAGCAAAGAGATAAGAGTACGAAGGCTGGCCCAGTGGTAAGAGTGACCCTGAGTAATATTGGATTCCCACGCCCAGCGTTATATATGGGTTATTGACCAAGCTTGTTTGGTCAAGATGGCTGGATATTGGCCAAGTTCTTTTTTTGCGTTCGTCTCGGTCCATAAACACGCAAAAAAGAACGAGGCCAATGTCCAGCCATCTTGACCGAATAAGCTTGGTCTATAAAAGATTTATTATATGGGATAAAAGAACAACAAAATGATCTTTGATCTTGCGGAACCAAGCGAGAAATCCCGAGCGGGCTGTATAGCTCCATCTTGCCCGCTCGGGTAGCCAATCACAGCACGGGATCTGGTTCATCTTGCCTGCTCACGGAGCTAGTCATATAATAATAATAATAATAATAATAATAATAATAATAATAATAATAATAATAATAATAATAATAATAACAATAATAATAATACAGTTCTTAAAACGCATGATACATAAGTCTCAATGCTTTTACATACGAAGATTTAAAGTAATTGGGCCATCCTCTTTTTTTTTCTTCGTTTACCGTCGAATGCGTTTCCTGATATTGGGTCGGTCGGTCGGTAGGATTAAAAAAGCCAGGTAAACAAGACGTGAACCCAAAATCAATATGGCGGAAAAGTTGGTGGATATCCTTGGCTTGCACCTGACGTCATGGCTGCCATCATTGTTGGTGCACTGAACAATAGCGAAAAAGTCTTTTGGGAATTTGACTCTCTTATTATGCAAAACGCGAGCGACATTTTGCTTTTGTTTTGTACACCAACATGGCCGTCTAATCACGTGAGTGCAAACCAAGAATTGTTGCAAAATTAAGACAGCGTGGGAAAAAGAATCAACCACCGAAACTCCTATGCGACTTAAAAATGGCTTAAAAACGTCGTCACCTTTTTTTTTTGGAAAATGCCAAAAACTTGGGTCGGTCGGACGACGCTAAACGGAGAAAAAAAGGGGGATGGCCTTACGAGAATAAGATTAAAAATTTACTATAGGTTGAAAGCATTTTTAAAAAGGTGTGTCTTGAGCCTGGTTTAGAAGGAATCTAAGGTCCAGGAATATGTAGGTTCTTTCTCCGGGTACTCCAAATTTTACCTAACTCCTAACCCTATCTGCCGAGTTCAACAGGCTAGTTTCGAATTGTGCAGCAACAAAAGAACAGAGTCGAGGTTCAGGGGAAAAATTAGCATTTTGTATTGTTCAAAACAAAGGAAAATGCATATTATTCCCCTGAATCTCGACTTTGTTCTTTTGTTGCTGCACAATTCGAAACTATAGGCTACTAAAAGCTTTTTACAAATATAATAAATATTGTTGATTAATCTTTGAAAAATGCATGGTTACCCCCGATTTTCTTTTGGGATTTCAATAACACTTATTGAGATCTGCTTTTCCCGCATATTCAGTAAACCGCGCAAAAATACCTTTACATTCGGGGTCTTTCTGCATGTACCGGAAAGCATTGTATTTTTGGTCACTTGGGACTAGTCTTTATTTGGAGTTGTTTTGTTTTCTGTCTTTTGTTTCTTTTGTTTTACGTTATCTGTGCTCCGGTACCTGCAGAAGGAACCTAAATTAGTAGGCACCGTCCTTAAAGAAAGAAATGACACTGAGTCGTGCTTTTTGTAAAAACCTGGGCGGACCCCTTTGTTTACCCTTATGGCACTGCTGTATAAATGCGAAAATTATCCATGTATAGAAATTTCATGCGTCACTGAAATTGCGTATCATACATCGTATAGTATAGGGTATTTGAAAAGCGATAGAAACATATGGAGACACTATGCAGCTACTTCCACTTGTCCTTCAGATTAGAATTTCGTATATTACAGTCTAGTGGATGATGATCTCGTCTGACATGGTATAACTGTGAAATACAATGGATGGCCTCTATTTGAAAGATGTTCGAGGTGTCAGTGTGATGACCAGTAGTGCTCCATGGTAATGTACGTTGAAGCGCGATTTGCAGTCACCCACTTCAAGCTTAAATTAGCACTGAAGGGCGGATCCAGGCCAAGAGCTAAAACAATTTTCTGCCCTTTCGCAGTTTTTGGTACAACACACTTCATTGACCACTCCTCGCAGGGGCTTTCCAGAGCCACAACCACAATCAACGAAACTACAGAACAGAACAACAACAACAACTGTAAAGAATCCCAACTGGCCGGAGTCCGGAGGCAAACCAGCTGGCTGGCTATTTACAAGTGCGGGCTGAGAAGTAGAACCAGGACTACCAGGAATTCAACGAGTGGTCAAAACTCCGGATCCCAAGCCGGGAAAGCGTCATAACCACTGGGTCGGACTGCCTCCTGTTGTGTTATTGTCTGCAAATTAAAAAGTGCGAGAAGGCTCACTTGTAGGCACGGAAAACGCGAGGTGGCTACAAGTGCTTACAAGTGAGCCTACTCGCAGGATATAAATGGGCTTTAGTTTTAACATCCAAAAACAAGGGGGAACCCCCCCCCCCCCCCATCCCCCACTGATTAGTGCTGATCGTGCTTGGATACAGGCCATCGCGTCAACTGCAATACACAATGACACGGATAGACAACACAAAAGAAATCTAGTCTGGTGTGTATCGTCATGGGTACTGTTACCATGGTGATAAAATATGACAGCTACCTTAATTTATGCATATTACGCAGAGAATTTTGGGAAGTGTTTAGGCCTGGCTGCGCAGGGTGGCGCGAAAACGGCAAGAAAGAAATAGACCAGAAAGTGGGGGACGATGTTTCTTTAGTGATAAATTTTAACAGATGCCTTGTTGTTTTAAAGGAAAACCGAGATGCCTGACGAAGAAAGAGTGAGAACAAAACGGTGAGTCTGTATAGATTTATATTTTCACTTCAGATCTCGTGTCTAGGCTGTCGTGACATGAAATTTCAAGCCTGTTTATATTTGTGATTTTTTTTATACACGTAGACGTAAACTTGACTCAATAATCACCAAACTTCACCATGCAACTCCTCCAGGAAGGGAAAATCTTGAAGAGGAAACAAAACCGGTAAAATGCTCGCTTTTTTGTCGCCCTTTAATTTAATGATTTCACTTTGTGCTCACATATGTAACTCTTGTGACAGCGATTGTTTCCTACGTTAACCCTGTCATATTAACCGGTACATTTGCATACAAAGTTCACGATCATAATGTTACTTCATGGTTGCTTTGGCAGTATACTTTACCCTTGCTTTGCATTACAGATATTCGCTTTATAAATGAAATTAGTGCATTTTGTTTGTGTGAAAAGGTTGATCAATTCTCCAACGTTTCGATCTGTGTGCTGTAGGTAGTATACTAGTGCCATGCTATTTTTGTCAAAATTCAAAACACTAAAATACATCTTTGCATCAATGAAGACCACAAAATAATGCTCTAATTTTGTTTCCAATAACCACTGAAGTGCACTGAAGCTATTCTTTGCTGTTTACAGCCAAGGATGGTTAGGATGGAAATGGATTGAAACTTGAAAAAAACTGGCCATTTTTCCAAGTGAGGAGACGATGTCTTCAGAAAGTTGCCAACAATTAATTACAAATAGCTATTTGTGGCATAATGTATTTCATATCTTGTCAGTGGGTTGTTATTGATCTGAATGTTGCCCATGTTAGCCAATTAGTGCTAATTTAGATTTTATCCATTTTTGACATTTAGCATCACAGTGCCCCTTTAATAGGTTTGCTTTCAAGGAAATGGAGTAGTAACCTTACCTGCCAGCGATATAATTTTTCACTGAATTTAAGTAAATATGTGAAAAGGGTTACAGTTATTAATAACTTTTTATACCTACAGTACTGGCCGCAGGAATAGCAGCATTACAGTACACGCGTGTATCATGCGTGTAAGTCCGCCATATTGCGTGCATTTTACACGCAAATTACGCGCGCGTTACGCGTGAGTAAAAAAATACACGAAGTTGTGAGTAAAAAAATTACACGCAAATTCTTCACAGTGCGTGTAAAATTTTACACGCAGAGTTTCGTTTAAAAGAGGGCAGAGTATTTAATGTTGTACGTCAATTTGTAGCGGCTTTTTCACGAAGAACGATGTTGCATGTCTAAAAGCACTACTGGTTTCCGAAGAATTTATTCTTTGCATTTCAGCCTAAAATCGGCAGAAATTTAACAATATTCAGCCTGGGCCGGAAAAACAACTTTCCTAAAAAAAAAAAAAGAGTGTAAACGAATAAAAGAATGTAAAACAAAGCTAGCACCTTGCGCAGATACATGTGCGTCTTATTTACGGTAGTTCAGCTTTACATGGCATCTGACAGGATGCGGCGAT
>OX421450.1:10241821-10251821 GCA_949126865.1 Montipora capitata
TGACTGATCTCTCGAGAAATATATTAGACAAGCAAAGGGCACTTGTGTGTTGTACATGCGTCGAAAAAGCGAGTCGGAGATCAAGTGTGAGTAGTTCTGTTGACGAAATATGCACACAGTTCCCGTCGCTCGTTTCCTCAAAGGATCAGTGAATAATCTGTTGCGATCATTTACAAAACAGCTCTCTTCACAATCGACTTGAACATGCTACACTTGACTTAAAAGTTAAAACCTGAAGCTTTCCTTACCCTGATAATAAACGTTATCGATCGTTGATTTTAAGCAAAGAGAATGTAATGTAATGCCTCGAGCAAGCGATCTCAAATTTACGAAGTTGTGAATTTTTTCAACGGTTCTCCCATCGCATTATTGGTCATATTGGTAAATCACGATTGGTTGTTACTGGGTTGCCTATGGGCAAACCCAGTCGAGGTCTGCGTTTTGTTTGTTTGTTTTCTTTTTTTTCTTTTTTTTCTTTTTTTTAATTTTTTTTTTTTTTTTTTCCGTGTCGGTAAAAGTCTTGCCTGTCACTCCCCTGGTAAGTGGTGTCTTTGTGCATAGAGCCTTCTGCGAGTATTTTCTTAGGATCGAGAGGGTAGTGGAACTGCGTACATTGTAGATTTCTCTGGTGGACACAGTAGAATCATTAACTTAGCCTGCAATGGCGTCGAAAGACATGTAACGCGAATGGCGTTTTAGTGGATCCTTAAACAAAATATACCCTTATGGAGTTCAATAATGGAAAGTCAGTTGGATAAACTAGTCAGGAATCTCAAAAGCGACGAGTACTGGACTTCGACAACAATCTATCGCCCGTCGAGACGAAAAGGATTCTGTGGTATTTTCTGCCTTTGTGAATTATAATATCATGTTGTGTATTGAATTTTCGAGCTTAAGGTTGAAATGTGATATGGGAGAAGTTTTTTAGTATTGCTCTGTAAGCAGGAAGGGTTCACAGGCGTGTTGGAAGCGTGAATGAGCCCCAAAATCAGTGAAAACTTGTGACGCAGATGAATAATAAAGTAGCTGCTATTTCCAAAATGATGGAATTAACGTCGCACGCGTCTTGGAGAGTAAATTTTGACTTTGCATAAACAAGAGTTGGACGATTGGGATCTTTGTTTTGACTTCGCTCATTTCATTGTCAAACTTTATAACACTTGACAGATAAAGAAACTTACAAAAACCCGGTATCTTGCCATCATTTAACACAGATGCTTCAATGTTTGGCGAGTAAACATGCCGCGGTAACTTAATCACGGCGCCCGCTGAATTCCGGCCATGTCACTTTTGCAATTTACTTGAACGTAGCAAAAATCTCCCAAAATGTTTGTCGCTGATCGTAATTTTTTATATTCTATATTCACGGTTCAAGATTAATGTTGTTTTCATGTCGTAAATATTTCATTCTCGATCGACCGTCCCGGAAACTTCCTTCTGCTCTTTCTACTGGCCCCCCTGAAACTGTGTATCAATAGTTATTTGCTTTTTCATCAATATTTGTTTTGCATAAAGCAAGCTAACAAAATCTGTACCTTGCTGAGTTCGCATTTGTTAGCGTTAATAGTATTTTCGGTCAGATGCTTCTGCTTTTTACGAGGGGTTTATTGTTTTGGTCTCCCATCCTAACACTAACCCCGCTCAACAGGGCTTGACTTCAGTGAAGTTTAGTATTACAAAGCTGTCAGATGCTCAGAGGGCACACTTGTGGTGCAAAGAAGTTGTGAGGGAACTTGAAAATTATCAACATGTCAGCCCAGAAACCAATGTTTCTCGCTTCTCTTTTATTTGTTATTCTTCAGAGACTGGAATGCTGTATTTCAATACCACACAATTCAGTGCCTTCTGATTTTCTGTAGCACGTACCACAGGCAACCCAGTGTATGCTTCACGGAAGCATCTCGTTTTAAATAAAGTGAGGTTGCCTGGTAAGGCAGTTGCATTACGAGTGTATAAATGTTCCAAGTTTCGCTATAAACGTTGACATATTCAAATTTCACTTGCGGATGAAGTTACCCTCAAGCGGATGTCACGCAATGCTTTGACTTTCGATTACAGTTTTAATATTTCAATTATTTTACCTACTTATGAAATCATCAGAGAATATTTCAAAAGTAAGGAGAATAGCTTCCAGTGTGTAGGAACGAATCAGACACTGCAGGCATATTTACAAGTGCTCAAAAATGTAATTGTGGAAGTATACGCGCAAGCCTGACGGTCTGAATAATTGCGTATACCCGTGCGAGTTTTTAGAGCATGTTATATTTTCTCTTTCGATTCTCTTGACATCCAAAACGAGCAAGCAGATATGCGACCATAACTGACCATTCATCTTTTGATGATTTTGATGATAAAGTTTCAATTCGGCTTTTGTCACGATGGGAAAGACGCGGTAGTATTCGGAATTCCAGTTTGTTGATATTATAACGCCAACTTTCGAACGAGGCCCCTTTTTACTCTGATAAATTACATGGCCGTGGTCATTTTGCTAGTTTGTAACTGGGTTTGTGCCTGGGGAACGCATCGGAAACTGGTGTATTTTTTTCAGAACAAGTGAATAAGATCGCAACGTTATTTTTCTACATGCCAAAGGATAATGAAGATAATATTTTTTTCGCGGGCCAAGAACATTGAAAGCTTGCTTAAAGTCGACATGAATATTGTGTGCAAAGGCTCCGTTAGCAGAATTGTTCATTTCTTCGAGACATAAATCGCTTTCTCGAGTTCTTCTCAAGTTTATGCATATTTCAAAGTCCATCTTTCTCGAGCCTCGATTCTCGAGCCTCGATTCTCGTGTCTCGAAACTCGAACGTCTCGACGTTCATGACGCGAGAATCAAGTTTCAAGGATCGAGTCGAGACTGTCAACTTACATTTGAGCGGTACTGTACAATAACGAAATAACTTGGAGATCTTCATGCTTTGTATAAAGTATTCTGTCATTTTGTCATGGATTGAGCCGTTTTGCTACAAACCAGAGTCATTTTGCTAGCATGTTCTGTTTGGGTTTTGAGTCAAGGTCAGTAAATAGGACTTTAAGCACTGATTTTTTTTTTTGTCGTCATGCTGCTGCATCGCAATGAAGCATCATTTATTTTACAGGGTGAGGCAGCACAGGAAAATGTTAATGCTGATGAAGGAAAGGACACTCGGCCAAGGCTATCAAGACGGTAGACAACATACCTTTTTATTCAATAGGAATCTGGTTGTTTCACCCACATGTTGATTGGCCTACACTTAACCCTTTGATGTCCAAACCGACCTAAACCGGCCAGACTTAGTATTTTACTCTGTCCAACGCCAGACGATTTTATTCGTCAATGGCAAACCCCTGGGAGTCAATGGGTTAAGCTGTTTTTCCCACACTATTTTGGTGCAGGTGCACAAACCATCGCTAATCTAAGCTTTTGAATCAATCGTGAATTTGCTTGAGGTATTATACGCAAAGTTAGGTTCGGTATTTAAAGCAGGGTTCTTGCTAAGTTTTTGCACAGGAGGTAAAAAACCAAAAATAGCAGGTAACTTTGTTACCTGCCTGTGCACGAGCTAGCGAGCTCAAGTCTTAACTTGAGGTTCGTGTCGATCACTGTCGCATGCCAGCGGCTGCTAAATTAATTTATTACTCAGCAAAAGGAAAGTAGGTTATGCTATTTCATTAATTTTCACTCACCACCACTTTTCTGATGCTTTGGTTGAAAACTTAACTCCGAAATACCTTTCTGTCGTTTTCCACGCCTGGATGCCATGTTTTAAATGTTTAATAATGGTTATCAGGGGTTTCCCCTGGCCGTGGGAGGAATGGGAAGGAAACATGGTGGACATCCTTACGAGGGATGAGTTGGCAAAATCAAGCTGGATTGCTTAAACAAAATTAATGGTATATTTTCGAAGCGATAACATGTACCAGATATCTTCACAGGATTAGTTGGAGGGGGAAAGCAATATTTTCCCATAAACGCAAATTTATGTAATTTCACCTTTGAACAGACGAACATTCGTTGGATAATTTCTGTAAATATTTCAGTGAAACAGCTGGTAACATTTACTTGAACAACCGGTAAAAATAACCGGTTACCGGCTCTTAACAAGAACCGTGTTAAAGTGCTACTATGACGATGTTTCCTATCTAAGCCAAGGCTGTTGCCTAACAGGAGCCCAGTAGCCTGGGGCTCCCAAAGAATAGCTCTGGGCGCCTTAATTTTTCACAGCAACACCTTTCACTTCATATGTTGGGCTCCTAAGTTTTCAGCGTTTAGCTCTGAGGGCCCCTTTAAAATTTTCTTAGGCAGCAGCCTTGTAAGCCATATAAAGACATAAACATGTAGTCTGTACAAGAAGAAAAATGCTGTTTACTATTTTGAAAGATCTCTTTTTGTTCCAGAGATATTCAAGTTTTCAAAATATGCAAATTAGTCAAGTGATGACATCATAAACTCAACCGAATTATGATCAAATATGATGGAAAAAGATATCCCAGCCAATTTGTATCAGAAATGCTTGATTCTTCGCAGTAAGATTCTAGAAGATGTGCTCCACAATATGAGCGTACCAGTTTTGTTACCATGGCAACATACTGGGTTCCAGACCTCCCTGATATTAAAGGCTTTGCTGGCCACCTTTGGCGTTCTATTTTGATATTTGCATATCAAATGGTGCCTCTTCTGTATGATCCTGCAAGTATATAAGTAAGTTAGGTCAAGTTTGTTACCTTGCTAAATGTTTTTCTAGCTAATGATCACCAAAAATATCGATTCAGGTTGAAGGGACTGGAAAAGAGTGAGTTGCCATGGGAACCAATTTCTTTACATCAAAGGTGTGTTTCCTGTATAACTATTAGCCTACCAACTTTCAATGGCCTCTGCTGCAAATTGACTGAGATAGCTCTATTTTTATACTAGATTTTCTATTGGGTTGAGTGAATGATGTCATCACTAATCTTGTTTGCATATTTTACACATTTTTCAACATAAATATCTCCGGAACCAATGCATGTATTTCCAAATGGTAAACGGCGTTTTTTTTATTTTTCCTGGAATTATATATAATAAACCTAAAAATTAAAGGGATGAAAATTTGATCATAGTAGCACTTTAACGAACCGAGTTGGGTCTTAACCAGTTTTGTGGATGAAATTCTTAAAAGTTAAGTCATATCAACTGCAAGCTTATTTTCATTTTCCGTAGCAGGTAAGTCTTTCTTCCTTGTCAGGGCTATAAATTAACGAAAAAATCCAGTCGCAATTTTGCGACAAGATGCGAAAATTTAGTCACAATTTCACAAAATTTTAGTTGCAAAAGTGTTGCGCAGTGTTGTGTTGTCAGCAGTTTAGCAAAAACAAAATATCTGCCAGCAATACTTTGTGTAAAGAAACCGCTGAAAATGCCTAATGATAGAAGGAATGGAGTTGTACATGTAACATCACAGCTAAATTATGCTGTCTTTAGATTGAAAGAAAATTAACGGCAAGAAACAAGATAATTTTGTCATTTCTTTCTTTCTTTCTTTATTTATTTATTTATTTATTTAGCAAAAGTGGCAGCTGCTAACCCTTTTGTTTCCAAAGTGCGCCTTTTTTTGTCACAATTTCGAGGCCCACTTGTTGTCATTAACATTAGAACATGTGTTGGCAATGGCTTAAGTTTAGGCGAATCACTGTGTAGGCAAATCTACTGTAATTCATACAATACCATTGTGCTTTATGAATAATGGTGTGTACCCAGACGAGCTAGCATGCTGGACTCCTGACACATCATCGCTTGTTTGATATGTAGCCCTGTGTCTGTGTTGCTTTTTTAGATACAGTACAGCTCAAAAAAGTATGTTACCACCTCGCGTCGCGTTTCCTGTTCAGCACGAATCGCGTCGCGTGCTATGCGATTCGCGTAGCGCAACAATAATCGAAGTGTAAATTTCTGGCATATATTAGGAACTAATCTGTTTTGCAAAATCAATCTATTATCTCTCTGCAGTTGCATGAGTAAGCGAAGGCGATTTTTGATTTGGTTAATTGCAATTGTATGGGAATTGTCTAAATTGCAAACTGCGAATTTGCAAAACGGAGACAGAGTTTAAGCAACAATAAACATGCATCTGGTTTACAAGCGGAAATTCAGATGAAAAATAAATTGTGTGGTTCCAGAAAATATCCATACCCCCACCACGGAAGATCATTGGAAATTCCTAGGGAGAGGGGGGGTTAAAGGGCAGTAATTTCCAAGGGGTAGAGGGGTTTCGTGGGAAATTACTTTTCCAAAGGGTCACGAACCACATACAAAACATTGAAAGCAATATACGATCGATCTGAAGCACAAAAACACACTATCAGACGATGTATTGAAACAAAAGTCAGTTTTGAGATAAAGTTAATACTATTAGCTTCAATGTTTCCGTTTTTCTTTGAGTTAGCTAGCGCTACAATCTCCCGAAGATAAGAACAATGTGTCTTTCATTTGGGACGGATTCAAAACATTTAAGAAAATGGTGGTCTCAACTGGAGTCTCATCCCCAGTCTTCCAGCTTTGTCTCTTTTTCGTCCAACCGACACTTCCGTTCACTTGAGTATCGCTTTTCGCTACCTTCACATGCAGTAAACACATTTTTGATAGGATTCATGTTTTACTGGGGGTAGTAACTCATTGAAAATGCGATAAGACACAAGTTCCCACCATCTCAACGCTTGCATGCAACGACATTTTCTTTTATGTGGGTGGCATTTAGACCACGGACAGGAACCAGGAGTCAAGTTTTCTCTTCTTTGAGTAAACGGAATTGCGGCCTCGGGAAACGATTGTTGAGGTTCAGTTCGTTATGTCAAACTGGAAATTCTAAAACAGGAGTTTCACTACTCATTGAAGGAAGTAAATCGCGCCAAAAACAATAACAGTCGCCCTCTGGATTTCCATCAGTGGCACAAAGGCAAGCAACAGTGCGGCTGTGTGTCATTTACCGGCGAGAATGACTGCTGGAGAGTCAGTAAATTTAAAGACTGCACTTAAATCGCCATATCTAAGTTTACAAATATGATGGATTATTTTGGCGTCAATAATATTCTTCGTAAAACAATCGCCTTTGCGACGACGTTCACGAAACCTACCGCGTCAACATGTGTGGTCCCTAAATAGGAATCAACCTGAAGAAACTGATAAAAATTAATGTGTAGACAAAGGAACCTTGTAAGTTTCTGTTTTATTTACTATCGTTTGCGAAGTTGTTTAAGCGAATGAAATTTTCTCATCGAAGTTTGCACAAAAACGTGAAACAGTCGACGTGCAACCCAAATGTTTAAGCTTTGCAAAGTTGATGGCGAAGAAGCTAAAAGTTTAGCTGGGTAATGAGCTTAACAAAGCGTTATATTTTTCTAAAAGTTAACCTTAATGTTTAGACTGTTGTAATAAAATTCTACCACAATTACGTAACTAATTCACTTTCTTTTTTTTAAGTAAAAAAATTCTGGAAATTCCTGAGGGGAGGGGTGGTCATCAAAGACCACTCTGGAATGGGAAATCCTGGGGGAAGGGGGTGTGCAAATCAAAAAGTCTTCTGTGGTGGGGGTATGGATATTTTCTGGAACCACACATTCTTCAAATGCGAACAAGCGATGATTTAGTTGAAACATCGACCATTTGGTGGAAAAAATTCATAACGAAAACAATGCGTAGTTGTACCGGTGATCTTCTGCGTAAAGTTAATAAATGGGGTAATGACAATCTGCGAGCCAGCGAGCCATGCGAGCCATGCGAATTTCGCATTTAAGTCTAAGCACCCATTTCAAATAGCGCTGATAAACAGTTATTAAGTCTAAGCACCCATTTTAAAACGGTTAGCTTTCAATAACTGTGTGACTCGCATGCTGACTCGCAGTCATGGCTCGCATGGCTCGCAGCCATGACTCGCATGGCTCGCTTCTTGGCCCGCATGGCTCGCATGGCTCGTCCTTGGCTCGCATGGCTCGCTGGCTCGCACATTGGTAAAACTCTAATAAATGCCTGGAGTTGACTTCAAATCGATCCATGCAAGTTTCTTTCCCACACCTTGAATAGATCGTCGATCATGTGTGGGTCTGATTTTCTTCATTTGTTTGGAAATTAGCGATAGACTGTCACAATATCAATAAAAAAAATCCACGTCGAAATTGCCGTAAGGAGACGTTGTCGTCAATAAACACATGCATCTGTTTGCGAACAAAAATTCCGATGGAAAATAAATTCTTCATACAGGGTGTTTCTAAAACTCATACACGAATAAGCAACGATTTCGTTGAAACATCGTCCACTTGGTGGAAAAATTCTTACAAAAACAATGTCCTTTGTGGGTTGCTTAAATTTCTTGCCAACCACAAAACTTTTGGAGCATGCAATTTGAAACACATTCTTTAAATATTCGCAAACATTGAAAATGAAACTTCATGCGAAATGTAAGGATGAATTTGTTCTCGACTCTCGCACACAAACATTAAAGCCATGGCTACAGTGTACACGAGTGACTTTTTGCTCACGCTGGTGATGCGATTTTTTCAAACTTTGTCACATGGCCAGCGCGAGATGAAAATCGCATGTTTAGCCACCCTTGAACTGGCAACGTGTCAGGTGAAAAAATTTTCAAGAAAAAAGTCGCCAGAGTTGAAACTTTCGCGACAAAATCTTAGAGATAGTTGCCCATGTAGCCACCCTGCAACTTTTTGCCCGCGCTTGCGACGCGACTGAAGGGTATTTAGCCGATGAAATTAAAGTAGGGATGTCTGTTTACAGTGCCCAGGTATCTTGAAGTATGCGATTCGCGCGGCCTTCAATTTGTCGCCAAAATTTTTCACAAGTGTAGCCACCCTGGTGCACAGGCGACGCGACAAAATCTGAAAAAAATCGCATCACCAGCACAAGACAAACATGGGTTTTACTAGATTCCGGGACCCGGGTACTAGCACCCGTCTACACTGAGTACATTACCCGCCTTTGCTCAAAGGAGGTCACAAGATCAAAAGCCAGACCATATGTAGGGTACCACTTGAAAAAAGACCTGATAGGTAGAAAGTCTAGAGCACATGGAACACTCGAGCTCTTACAATGTTTATAGTTTATGGAAAAATCACTCAACTTAGAACAACGTCAACTCAAAAAGTTTCTTGAGTTGTTGTTTTCAAGAACATAATTTACATCCCTGGGTAAGATAAGGGGCTTTGTGTATGTTTTTACATGTAGCTATATCTTTTTTTCCTTCTGGTAAATTTTTTAATTTTTTTTGTTTTAAAGGGCATAATTTGTACACCAAAATTATGAAATGAAAGAAATAGGTCACCGTGCTTGTTTAAGAGTAAACCACCATCGTACCTGTCTATCTCGATTATCGTAGATCGAAACAAAATTAGCCATGTTCCTGGATTGCACCCGCTTGATCGCAAAGAATTATGGTCATTCACCACTTCTCTCATGTATTTTGAGAACTGTTTCAGCGTGTATGATTGACTTACGCCATATTTACAATGTTACAAATTTGACCAATAATTTATAAATATCGACACACCACATGCGCAGTACAGGATGCGCAGTGCAATACTAAGGAATCACCTTAACTGCATTTCTGAACTTACCGGTAAATTTCACCTCCAAGTCTATGTTTAGCCTTATTACATGTTCATCACAGCATTTAGCCTCTGGGTTTTTTTTTTAGAACAGAATGTCTGTACTAGTGTTGCTGACTTGTTGTTATTTTAGGAAGCTTCATGTAGCAGTGAAACAGCAGGAAGTGTCAGACGTGTTAAATGTAGAGGCACCTCCAGAAGACAAAGCACAGGAACAGCTGTCTGACAATGGTGTGATGGAGGATGAAGCTTGGGCAAATTCTATGAGACAGGATGCAGAGAACCTTATTTGTAATGGTGAAAGAGACATCGATGGGAAGATTGAACCAGAATGCAGCACTAAAGGTAAAACAGGACCCTTGGAGAGTGTTGATAACACAGAAGATGGATTTCAAAAGGGGCTCAGTGAAGAAGCTGAAAAAGAGGA
>OX421450.1:10259321-10269321 GCA_949126865.1 Montipora capitata
TACATACATGTAATATTATTATGTGTAGTTGCTAGATAATTGTATTGTTATGGTGTTGTGTGTTCTTTTTGCATGTTGATGTGAATATTATACATGTACATGGCTTTCTTTCTATTTGCAAAGGAAGTATTTTTTCAATTTTGAGGGAGAGTGTAAAAATGTGTGAACATTAAATTTTTCAATCTTCAATTTAAGTGATTTTAAAATTAATGGTCACTCATGAGATAGCTTGACTGTAAAGACACCATTTGCTGATAAAGGTGGTGAAGTAAGCATAACTTCACATGTACAAAATATTATTGCCATTTTTTTGCTATTTTGAAATCTGTTTATGAGTAGAATTTTATGCATGTGATTTTCCTGCCGACAGGGTGGGAAATTATTTTTTTTTTGGCAGGCGCCATGTGTCGACTGATAATAATAATTTTTTGAATTGCCACATGGAAAAATCTTTCACCAAAATGGTCCATAAAATTTTCCTTCACAGCAAAACACCTAGTTTGTCCTTTGCAAAAGGCATAATTCTACTCCTGAACGTATTAAAAGCATTAAAACATCATGTTGGTTACATTTTGTTCAAGAGGATTTTTCGTTAAAAGCATACATATCAGTACATGTACTGTGGTTATTGGCATGAAGTCTTCGAGAAGCCACGTGTGAAGTAAGTGGCCATGTCACTTGTACCACTGTAGGTCACTTGTTTTTGAAATTGTTTAATTAAAGTTAGGGAAAAACGGCATGGTAGTTTCCCTTGGAAATCCTTTAGTAAGTCCCTCAGTGCTCCAGAAAAAAACTTACTTTTCGGCTAAACTGCAGAATACCCACCTGCATACATCTTATTCGATGGTTTAACATATATTATAATACGCGCGGATATTTTGCGAGTTGCGTAGTATTTTTGCGAGCCCCACAGGGGCGAGGAAAAATACGAGCAATGAGCAAAATGTCCGTGGATATTATATGTTAAACCATCGAATAAGAGATTATTAATTATTATTCCACTACAAAAATGGTGTTATTTTGCTTCAATTTTATTTGGTAAGAGTGTTTTAAAAAAATGCATCATCTGTCCTTCAGGGTGCATGCGAACGATGTAAACAGCACAAAAAGCCAGCCGAAGATCTTTATTTGATGGGATAAACAAAATGACGAGTGACAAGCGACGACAAACTAAATTCTCAGGCTTTGCATCTTGTTGAAAACAACTTCTTTCCTTGAAAAACTGCCGTTCCGTCCGTATTCGCTCTGTTCTAAACCAGTCAAACCGGTACACTACAGTGTATTACCGTCTCATATTTTGCGCGTTCTCTTGACCAAATATGGTAAAATGGCGTACTAGTGGAATAATAAACATAGTTGTTTGGGTGTGTGCTGTGTGTATTGTTACGTGTACATGAGTCATTTTTCAAATGATGCTGTTTCAAGAACGCAATAGTGGCTGGGTATTCTGCAGCTACTCCTCTTTTTTCCACCATATACCAAATCTACCTTTCAAACCATTACAAACAATATTGAAGCATGCCCATGTATAACAAACTGCTGGAAACACATGGCTTTGTGGGCCACTTTATTGAGCTTCAATTCACAGCAGTATATAATTAAAACAATACTATTGTTATCATTGTTTTAATTGAAAAATTTTATTTGCATCAAAAAATTATAAGAGGATTTGCTATCTCTTTCAAGAGGTAAATAATTCGTTTTTATCTTCAAGTGGAAACAGTCAGTGGGCTTGTTAAGAATATTGCAGAAAAAAAGGGAACAAAGCCTTCATGTGAGCGCTGGAATTTTGCAATTTTTTTTCAGATAAACCTTGTCCTTGACTTGCATAATTAAAAAACCCTATTTCAGTGTCTTAAAGTCAACCAGTTAAGCTTTGCTTATTACACAGATTATCAGGCTAAAGTTTTTGTTCTGGATGAGGAATTGTTTGCAAACGTTGTTCATCATCAGTCAAATGCTGATGACTCCACTGAATTGCAGAGTAAAAAACCAGCAGCAAAACAAAATGACCAAGTTGAAAAGGTAATTATCACTCAAGTACAGTTTGATAATAATTTTTCAGCAATAATTTCTTAATGTTACTTTCCAAAGTAGTGGCAAAGAAACTAATGAAAGAGAACTTTTTACAAAATCACACAATACCTTTTTTTAAAATTTAATTTTGGAGTTAGAGAAAAATATTTTTATAAGAGTAATGGGCTGTCTCTCAATTCTGCTGGCATAGCATACCATTATCGTTTATTTTGGTTCTTGAATTTATAACTATTACAGAAGTCTTGAATCTGATTGGTTCTGTGCGCACCTATTTGTCAGGTAATTGGTGCGCGATCATATGAGTGTCCAATTAGGGGTATCCAGTTTGCTGTATTAATTGGACACCTACGCCATTCGCGCGTCAATTGATTCACTTGGATGGGTGGGGTCTTTCTTGATGTTTTCCTACTGTTTGCAAAATAGATTGAATGAGATTTTAACTTTTTCACACAAAAAGGTATTCAAAGACCTTTTATCCCTGAACTTTTTAATAGTTGCGATTAATTAGTAATTGAACAGGTCTCATGTAAAGTTGTACAATTCATAGCCTGGCACTGTGCACTTGGCCCATTTTAAAATCATTTGCACGGTTACTCCCTGAATTGTACTCCACTCAGTCCAATTACTATTACAATTTAATAATTATTAACTTTATTTCTGTGGCCATTTGACTTGATTAACCACTTGGAATGCAATTGTTTTAGGAATTCCTTGCCTGTCCTTCTAACATCAGGCAGAATTAATACACCTGTATGTTGTTACACTTAATAGTTTGCAAAGGGTTTAAGTAAAAAGGCAAGAAAATATTAGATGCAACTGTTTGTAGTAATAGGCTAGTAATAATAAGCATCCTGGTTTTATTTGTTTTTCTTTTTTAATCTCATCAGCTGAAATCATCAATCAATTCTCTCAGTGTGAACAGTATCTTCCATGATGAACAGTCACACAATGACCAAAGTACCAATCTAGATGAATCCAGTACTGCCTGCGAACAGTCAACAGAAGAAAGTGGTGTTCTCTTAACCATAGGAGAGCAGAACAGTGCTGTTGAGAACCTTAGAGATGAACTACTACGTTCGTGTGTCTCTCCAACAAAAATCGAGCTTGTCCAGGAGACTTTGGAAAGTGAAAATGAAAGGCACTTGTGTGCCCTCAAGCTTTTGTCCTGTTTATTCAGCAAAGAAGAACTTGCCAGAAGCAATACAGACGGGTCTTATGATAAAAAATGTCTTGATAGCCAAAGGCTTCATTTGTTAAAAGTTTTGGTGTTCAATAAATTTCCTGCCGCTTCTGGCACTGAAAAGGATAAAGAGTGGAAGACAATCAAGGGAAAGATAAACTCTAAATGTCGTGTTGCTAGGTACTCAGCTAAATTTGTGCTTATGGATGAGCAGTTGGCCTCAAACAATGGCCATTTACAGGAAAGTCCTGTTCCTGACATTTTTGCCAAGCAGAAACAACGACAAAAAGAGTTGAAGGCCAAGTGCAAGCCTGAAAGAGCCAAGTTGAATTTGTCCATAGATGACCAGCACTCAAAAGATGAAACCACAGCATGCACACCAGATGATGATTGTGATGGTGAAAGGGACTCCACATGTACATCTGAACTGCACAAGCAGCTTGATGCAAAGACAGATGAATGTGAGAGGTTGAGAGCAAAACTTCATGATTCTGAGGAAGCTCTAAGGAGGCAAACAAACTTGCAAGCAAGTGCTTTTGAGGTGAAGTTTGTTGCATGCTTGCCGTGAAATGCTGTGTTAGCATTCACACTCTGCAATAAACCATTGCTATGCTCAAGCAATGCCAAAAGCTTAAAGTATGAAATCTTACTTTGATGATGTCAAGCTTTTATCAGGGCATTTGAGATACAAAAATTAAGAGATTTTGTAAAACTTCTTCCAAAATAAGAGAAATGTGATAAGATTCCTCAGGAATGAATTATTTTGTCCTGATTATTATACAAAATAATATAGTTGTATCACTTAATCTACTTTCGGCTGCTTAAATTGACTTGAAATAATTATGGAAATACTGTATCGAAAAATTGATCTGTGGCAAGTTACTTTTTCTGGAGATTTCTTTTTGGTCCCAGTGTTTGCCTGTACTTATTGTTCCATAGAGTGAGTTTCAATCAAGTGTCTAAAACCAAAACCAAAGTAATAACTTTGGCCAATTAAAAAGAACGGAGGCAATCCAGTAAACCAATTAAAACTCGAAGTAATTACACGTAGCCAACACAAAGTGCGGGAAAATGTGCACGCGCGAGCCACGATTGGTTTTGGTTTCACGTCTGAGGAGTTGAAAAAGTGGCAGGAGAACTTTGAAACAGTCACTGAGTGAAGTAATCATAAACCAAAGCAATTTGCTAATTACTTTCGACACTCAACTGAAAACTGCTCTAATGCAAGACCAAAAACGAATGTATAGTAATTCATCCTCTTATAGATGTTGAAGACAATAAAGACTTGTGTGGCCGAATTGGAAAGCAAAATGGCTGCTGGTTTTCAAAGGATCGAGGAGCGTCTCAATGGTCTTGAACAAGCATCAGTAAATGCACCCACTTTGGTGAGCCACCAGCCTTCATGTACACTGTAATACTTGTAACTTGGAAATTTTGCACATCTTCTAAGTTATTGAATAAAATCAACGGACTATCCATTTCTTTGGTTTTCTTAGCATGATAACACCTTGGACTTGTGGTTCTTTTCCTAAAACGCCCTGCATGATTCATCAATCTTTTCACTAACCCTTTTATAGTTGGATATGCAAATCTTGACTTTTGATTGGCTTAGCCGTTGTTGTGTCTAGTATAATGTACATGTATATTATTAGCTGTTATACTTTGCTCTTCAAAATTATGTTAGTGCTGCTGTCTCGTAGGGCTAAATTATTGTTTAAGGTGGAATAACAGGCATTTTTCTTTGTTCTATGTGTTTGTTTTTTAGCTTCATGGGACAATCAGTGCTCTGTGTCAGAATGGCATGGGCCAGGAAATTGCACAGGCAAGCAGTGACGGCAACTTGCAGACCACCATTGATCTTAAAGAGCTCAAGACCACCCCACAACCAACAGGAGGAAGTTGTGTTCCTCTTACCTCAGTAGAGAGAAAACATTGCTTTCAAAATGTTAGCCATGAACTAATATGCTCTCATGTCTCACCAGCCAAAGTTAAACTTGTCCAGGAGACGCTGGAGAAAGAAAGTGAAAGACACTTGTGTGCACTTAAGCTTTTATCATGTTTATTCAGCAAGAAAGAACTTGCAATCAGCAGTACAAGTGGATCTAACAATAAAAAATGCCTTGATAGCCAAAGGCTCAATTCGATAAAAGTTTTGTTGTTTAGTAGATTTCCAGCTAGCTCTAGTGTTGAAAGGGAAAAAGAGTGGAAGGCAATCAAGCGTAAGATAAACTCAAAATGTCGTGTTGCCAAGTTCTCATCCAAAAAGATGAAACCATGATGTAATGTATTCACATACATTGTTGAAACACTCAAAAAGCAGATGCTCACCTTATCACAATCAGTGACTTGACAAGGGAAGTAAGGTGAAGGCTGGAATCACGAGACTTGAGACAGATGTTGATACAGCTAATGGCTCCAAGGAATTAGTGGAACTGTTCTTTTTTTCTGAGTTCAACTGAAATTCAATGAATTCAAAACCGACCAAATAAACCCCAACACAAACAATTTTAGATTCACTACATGATACCCTGTACCAAAGGTCTGTTCCAATGTTTATACGGAGTCTAGAATCAGTTGTATTTTTGAAACCCTCACATGTCACTGTGACATTCTGAAGTCATAACATCAAGTACAAAACATCTGTTCAAAATTAATAAATTATTTATGCATCATCTGGATAATTTTGAAATTTTTATTCCTTTGGCTCAAACAACATACATGGGACTGAAAACTTTGTGTTTTGTTGTATTAATTTTAACAAGCTTCTTGTTTGAAATATTGATGTCTCATGGATTTTGAGACTGTACAAATACAGTGAGTTGATTTTTAGGGACATTAGTAATTATGAATTGTACTATCATTTCCGTATAATTATAATTATTTTACAAGTTTGTTTCTTGCTGTTGTTGTCAGTTATGACTTTCTTTTAAAAGGGTTACAAAAGTATCTATTTGTACATGTAAATCATTGGCTTTATGATGCAGGAGTGACAAGGGTCCAGGGTTATGACTGCAATGTCTAACCTGAGATTTACATGCTCCATGAAAATGATCAAATCCATTCCTTTTTGTGACAGATAGCTTTCTCAAAATGGCCCCTTTATAGAACATGATCAATAATAAGTCCCAGGTGACCTGAGAACCCTGAGCCCCCGGTCCATGGACCACCCTGACGAACTACCCAAACATACTACCCCAAAAATACTATTTCCAGTGAGTACTATTGGTCGTAAGCAGCGTCACAATTAGTGCTAAGCCTAAACATCCATTTTAAACAGCATTGGTCAACAGTGTTGAAGTCTAAGAACCCATTTTAAGAAGGTTGGCTTTCACTAATTGTTTTGATGGCCGATTACTTCATGTAAGTGAAGTTAAACTGGTGCAACAATTATTGAAAGCTAACCTTTTGCACTGTTGAAAATGGATGTTTGGGCGCTAATTGTGATGCTGCTTACGACCAATTGTACTCACTTGAAACAGTGTTTTTGGGGTAGTCCGTTTGGGTAGTCCATGGACCGGGGTCAGTGTTTTTGGGTCACCCATAAGTCCCCCACGATCACAGCACGGTTGCTTCTTCTCCTGCTTGAAACCTTCATGAGCTGTCAAAGTAATGCTCTGTCAACTGAAATAATTTGAAATTGAACCATTACTGCAACTAAATGTACATATGTGTACACTATTGGACCTCTTTTTTTTGGGGGGGGGAGTGGTGATTCAGAAACAAATGGTGCCCTATTCCAGTGTAAGCACTCTCAATGAACAATAAGTGCAGTTAAAGCAAAAAATTAATCAATGTTGGTGATGTTGTTTAAGTAATGAAAAACCTTGTCTGGGTTTCTTGTTCCAGGTTGGGTAATTAGCCAAAATATTTGGCAAGCTCTCCAAGTTTATCATCAACAATTTTAGATTGTGATCTGCGGATTCTCTTTTCTTTTTCTATGTTTGTCTGTTGTGGTTGGATTTTTTTAAACCAGTCATGCACATGTAGCTGCTCACAGATTGTTTAAAACCTGTACGAAACCAAAGATTAATCCAATGAATTTATTAATAAATTAATTATTAATTTACAATTTTGAGCAAGCCATTCAGCAGTTGAACGTAAGCCACTTGAATTTTGTTCACAACTGTTGTACTATTCAACATCATCAGTTCACATGAGCAGAGTTTTTGCATGAGAGGTCTCAATTTCCTTCTACTCTCAAAAGACTCCTATTCTGTTTTTTATTATTATTGTTGTCACTGTCATTACTGACATATTTGCAGAATTGCCAAGAAGAGTAGATTGTACAGCCTGTGGGAGACAAATAAATCCAGCTCATGGAACAATCTGTCAGCATCCATGTCTTAACGTGTTGGTTTGCAAAGTAAGTGATCCAATTTTGTTAGGGTTAGGTTGTTTTGTAACTTGCTCTTACTATGCACTCTTGGTTTAAAGGGGCTAGGTCGAGCAATTTTAGGCAATTTCAGCACTGATCAAATGGTCATAGAATTAACTAAAATATCAAAATAACTGTTCAAAAATTTAGAAGAACTCTAACAAAACACAGGGAAGCCAAGAAGGGACATGGATAGACAAAACTGGAGAGGATTGAAATGGATTGAATTTGGGTAAATTTGAAAAACGTCGGCCCACCTTTTTTCAAATTTGTATCAGTCTATATCAAAATGTCATGTACAAAGCTGGAAATCATTCTGAGTTGTTATGTGGCCG
The DNA here is from genome assembly GCA_949126865.1 of Montipora capitata. Classification (NCBI taxonomy): domain Eukaryota; kingdom Metazoa; phylum Cnidaria; class Anthozoa; order Scleractinia; family Acroporidae; genus Montipora; species Montipora capitata. Next base: position 10,267,249 of record OX421450.1, read on the forward strand.
TGATTTTGCAAATGAAAGACTCTGCTCATAATTAACAAAATTAAACAAAATTACCTAAAATAGCATGACCTAGCCCCTTTAAAGTAAAATTCTCAGAGGAAAATCAGGAAATTGGCTGCATGAAAACTGAGGTCAGTGACAGCTGTTTTGGGTGAAAATTGTTGTCAATGATGAAAATTTTGTTGTTTGCTCGGTAGATTAACCCATTGACACCCGAACCACCCTGGACCGCCCCCTTTGATGAGTAAAATCTATTAAGTTCCACTTATAGGAGTCTATGGGTTTTGCAAGTTGCATGCTCAAAATACCATCTTTTTGCCAATTGTTTAGTCTCCCTTACCAAAGTTCTAAGGTTTTATGTCAATTAGTTCCGCTTCACTGTCTGTTGTGCTCACAGAGCGTGAGTGTCAGTGTATGGCTTGTCCAAAGGAAGGCACCAGTTCCCATTTGTTTATAGAAGTAAAGTCCTGTTAGTTGGATTAGTACCATACCATGCCATGCTCCTGTATTCACATGGATGAATGAATGACACATAGATGCTGACACAGACCTTATGTGTACTGTGATTTGCTTAGCGCAAGAAGCACAATGCGACTGGCAACTTTCAGGGATACTCTATACTTGTAATGAATGTACAGGAATTTACACTTCTTTTCACACTTTTGTTTTGCTAGAAATGCAATCAATATTACAACTCAGGGCCATTTACACGGGATGAATTGGGAATTGATGAACAGTGTCGTTGGTGTGGAGATGGTGGCTCTCTCTTGTGCTGTGACAAGTGTGACAAAGCTTTCTGTAAACCTTGCATAAAAAGAAACTTGGGAAAAATCACTTTAAGGGAGATTGTCAGTGCACCAGAAGGAGTTGAGTGGTTGTGCTTTTCTTGCAATCCTAAACCATTATCAAAACTCATTAGAGCCTGCAATCGAATTATGAAGATCGTACAAACTCGCAAAGCTCAAAAAACAATTTTCAAAACAAAGAAAGGACCTTTGTTAACTGATACTCCAAATCAAAAGGAGAGAAGAAATAGACTAAGTAGTCTAACTGAAAACTTGGGAATGAATTCTGATGGGGCTTTATCTCCAAGTGAAAGTCAGACCAAAAAGAATGTGGCAGGCACAAGTGAAGATGATTCTGATTTTGTGCAGAACAAAACAGAGGAGGCAAAGTACAGGAAACAGAATGGTTCTTTAAAGGATGTCATTACTATACAGGATGAAAGTGACAGTGATGATATTGTAAATAGTGACAAAGTTTCAGAGAAAAAGACTGCGAAAGGCAAAGCAAATCGCGGTATGAAAAGGAACATGGAAAAGACTGTTAAAAAAAGGGATTATAACAGCAGGCCACGTAGAAGTAAACAAAATGACAAAAAAGTGAAAAATAGGATAGATTCTGATATCTGTTTGGACAAACGAAAGTCAAAAGTTAAATCAGCTAATAAAAAAGGAAAAAATGAAATGCTCTCAGTGAAAACATCGAAGGGAGGGCAAGGCTCTGGATCAGAGTCAGACCTTTCTGACTTTATATCAATGGTTAACGCAACAAACAGGCAAGCAAAGAAACATGGGGGAAGGCAACGTAAAGACAAGGCACAGGGCTATCTTATATCAACATCAGAGGAAGAAGATGAAGAGAGCTCAGTGGATGAAGATGAAGAGAGCTCAGAGGATGAAGATGTGGACAGTGAGAAGGATAAGAGGACCAGAAGATCAAGAAAGTCTAGTGTTTCACAAAAGCAGACAAGGAAACGCCGTCGTAAAGTGACTTCATCAGAAAACAATTCAGAGTTTTCAGAAAATCAGTCAGGCAGTGATACACCAGATAAGAAATGGAAGCAATCACAGAAGCGAAGGAGAAAAGAAAAAGTTGCATTGGAAAGTGATGAAGAGGATGACAGTGATGATGATGACAAAGAGATTGGTAGCAAAAACAAAAGAAAGTTGAGTCGAAAATCTAAAAAGAGTGATTCAGAATCTGAGAAGGACAAGAAAAATGTTAACAAGAAGGGAAAAGGGAAGACCAAAGGAAAGAAAAAGGGAGGTAAGAAGAAGAAGAAGCATTACA
>OX421450.1:10274321-10289321 GCA_949126865.1 Montipora capitata
TATCTGGGTTTCTGCTTTTCTACGTTTGCTGTTTAGTTTTTAGTTTATGCTTGTCTTGCAGTATTGTTTCCTCTTTCCATGTTTTATTCTGGCTGTTCTTACCAAGGAAGCAAGTCATACACCTCTTAGCCATTACAAAACGGGGTGAAAATGGAAGAAGAGTTGTGTTTTTATCAATGGTGACTCTGCTCGGGCATACTCATAAGAAATCTGTGCTGTTAACAGTAGTTGAATCTATGATCCACATGTAGATTTCTTGAACTACGTGTAGCTTCATTTAGCATCCTACCAGGGCTTAAAGTGAAGTTAAAATAAACACCGAATCATGATAAGAACCTCTTACTAACTGTGCAGGAGGTCTCTACTATGGAATATTGGCCCAAAGTCATGGCAAGGTTCATACAAAAATGACTGAGGGCCAACATTCCCCAGTACGGTCCTGTGGAAGTAAGGTAAGTAAGCTCATTGTTATATGCCATTTTATTTTCAGTGAACTTTGAACGGTGACTTTTCACATCGTTCACTACTTGCACAATCCCATAATGCAATGCATTTGGGGTGTTCTTTACATAAAAACAATGGATAATCAGTTCACTGAAGAACCCCCAAAACGTATTGCATTATGGGATTGTGCAAATAGTGAATAAAAAAAAACAGGTAAAAGTAAATTCCACTTGCTTTAATTGTACTGTTGTGATGAAAAAAATTAATTTCCCAGGAAAGAGAAAAACATGCAAATGGCCCATTTCCATGGTAATGGCCCATACTGTAGAATCCTGACCAAAAACCAGCCAATCAGACTGCTCCATTTACCGTGAGAATTGCTTGCCATATAATGATGACCTTTGTCGTGGTCAAATGAATGAAAATTGATTGTCCTTTCAGATCACTGTATGGTGAGTTTCGTGAAACCCAGCTTGCTTGGTACCCGGAAAGAATACACAAACACATTTGTAAATCCCATTCAGAATGGCCAGTGTGCAGACTCGACTGCGATGGATGTCCAGCTCATGAAGCAGCGATGTCATGTGCTTCATAAGATGTTGGAAGGTTGTGTGCAGGTTGGTACAGGGGAAGAATTTGTTGACATTGAACTGACCTGGCTTGCAGTTATCAAAAGGCACATTCCTTGGCCTTCCGCTTTTCTTTATCTTAAAAAGATAGTACTATAATCTGTTTATACTTAAAGACCAAATTTTCGCTTTGATCAGCTGGCTGTCTGAGTTATTTGTGCAATCGTTTGTTTGTTTGTTTGCGTATTTATTTATATATTTATTTCTTTGTTTACTTCAGAGGATGGATTATTCAGTGTTGATTCCTTTCCTTCCTCGTAAACATGAATATGTAATCAAGGTTCGCTTGTCAATTCTTCAGAGGACGTTATATCACCATTTCCTCAGCACTTTTGTATACCCTGAAGGAACTTTGGGGAAGAAAGGTAGGCAATACGTTGATTTGTTATATTTCTCAAATAGTATGCGCGTTGTGATTTGTCAGTTTATCGGGCCATCTTCTACAACATGGTCCGTTGTCGTTGTGGTGTATTTTCCTGCTTGATTTGATTACCAAAAGGTGTAATATATGTCTTACTGGTCTCCTTTTTTTCTGACCTCACTGTAATTCTTATTCGTGGCCTCCTCGCTTTGCACACGGGTTATGAATTGAACTGGAAAAATGCGGGCCTAGATTCGCCTTAAGTTCCTCAGGAATTTAACCGACTTGGCGATCTTAACAGAGATTTAGGGAGGCTCAAACCAGTTTCAATACTTTCAACAAGCTGTGGTATTTGGAAGGATTGATTCACATAACGGCAAAGTTAAGGTACCATGTAGACCTCTTTTATAATGACGGCCAAATAAAATGTTCTTCTGTTTTAATGCTAATAAGCCTTTCTAGCCTCGCTACGACAAGCAAATTTCAAAGGAATATTTGTTTTATAATGAGGACAGTAGGTCTAATTAACAGAAATACAAAAGAAAGTAACAGAGGTTCACATTTATGAAAGTGGTCCATGAGACATCAATAATTGCTTCACAAGTTACACTCATCGATATGGCGTAATAGGTTATCATGGCAAGAAAAGAGCCATCTAAAACACCCTATATTTAGTATTTAAACGCTTGTATGTCAAAAAGAACTCGGTGACCTATAATTTGTATTGCTGGAAACTGATAAACAAGCTAAGATAAAATTTAATGCAAAGTTTAAAAATTTTATATCTGGAGATGATTCAGAGCCACCTTCACAGCTGGAAGAGTTAATAGTAGCCGGCAAAAACAGCCACTTATGTGAACTCTGGGTGGCAACCCGAACTGCAGCGTTTTAGAGTGTTACTCAGCAATGCAAATTTGATGGCATCGAGGCACCTTAAAATAGAGCCCAGTATTTCCGTTGCCTCGTGTATAAATCAAGCTCGTGAATCAACAAACCACACGTAAATATCAGTGTGCTTATTGCTTTTATGAATTCTGTGTACTCGTACTGAGACAGTTAATTTACTTTTGCAGGAGTCTCACTATTCTCCGATTATCAAGCTCTTATGCGTATCTGGACTCACCCATGGTGTCTTAAACTTGAGGCACTGAGGCGACCTGAGAAGTTCGTAGACAGTGACAGTATGGATGACTTTGTAGTGCACACAGATGAAGAAGAAGAAGACCAAGAAAACGAGGACGAGGAACAGATGGAATGGGAAAGTTCCTCGGAGGAGGAAGTCAAGTTTTCTTCAGAGAGCGACGAGGACAGTAAAAGGAAGCAAGGAAGAAGAAGAAGAAGGGGGACGGAGTCCAGTTCAGATGAAGAACAAGATGACGATGAGGAGGAGGAGGAGGAGGATGAAAGCGATGGTGACAGTGAGGACGAGGAAGTTGTACTTCAGCCTTCAAAGTCGTCAAAAAGGACTAATGCGTCAACAGTGAACATAGATGGCGAAGAAATTACTGTCGTGAACATCAACAGCAGAGCTGGGACATCTGGCAGGAAACTCCGAGACAAAGATCCTCAATCCGGTAAGAGAGACACCGAAGAGAGGAAAGGGAAGGCAACAACAAAGAGTGAATCTAAGGTCAGTTCTAACAGTGGCTCTGACAGTGCACTCTGCAGTAGCAGCGCTTTTGGAAGTACCCGTTCAGGCACGGCTTTCAAAGATGTGGAGGATGTGGAGATCGAGGACGAGAAGGAATGGTATGATGAGTTTTTGACTGAAGCAGATGAACTTAATGAACAGCTTAGCGGCAAGCTTGTGTTGTTGATGGAGATTCTTGCGGATGCAGAAGCAGTCGAAGACAAGGTCCTTGTATTCAGTCAAAGCTTAGTGACATTGGATCTCATAGAGAAAATGCTGGGTGGCGGGGAGATTGGCGGCGACAGAGAAAACTGGTGTCGAGGCTGTGATTATTTTCGTATGGATGGGTCGACAAGCGCCGCCATGAGGCAGCGATGGGCTGACATCTTTAATGACGAGGACAACAAAAAGTAAGTTTCTGTCAGCAAAGGGAAGTCATATTTAAAATATGAATTCGAAATTATCGGCAGTCCGGTCGTCCCCGACGACCAGAAAATTTACCGGGCGACTAGTTTTCGGTAAAATAAAAGGGTTGGTTGCCCGAAGAAAAAACAACGGACAACCCCGCCAAAAACAGAAAATGTATTACTTAAGCAGTATTCGACTCACTTGACAGTTTTCTGTTGTCAATGTCTGATAGTAGTGTGAAGTCGATAATAATTAATTTGCCGCAGTTGAGCATTTTCCCGTGTTTTGAATATCTGTGGCTTTGACAAAAAATTGTCCAATAGGAAAATTCACATGTTGCTGGCGAGATTGAAGACTCCATTTTGAAAATGCTCAAAACCCAGACTTCCACAGAAAAACCACAGGCGCACACTTAGAACTATGGGATACTCAAGCTCCAACGCCATGCGATTGCTCAACACGGTGTGCATTGAATCGTACAGGGGATTTCCTAATGGGCAACCAAACATTTATCAGGGCAACCAAATTTCAGGTTTTAGTTGCCCGGCTTTTGAAACAGGGACAACCTGGAATTTTTTTAAATTTCTAGCACTGTATTTTTAACTTTAGATATGAGATTATTTTCCAAGCGAAAGATTATCTGATTTAAGGGAAAAGGCTGTAAAGAAACCTGAGGAGAAAAAACAAAAACAAAAACGGAACTCGAGGCCTCGACCGTACGATTTCGCTGCCACTTCTTTGACAGTCAACAACGTTTGGTCCATTGGGTATTTCACTGTTTGTTTATTTTGATCGTTTGCGCGATATGTGGGTCGCTCCACCTAAGTGGTCTGCATAAGTGAAGGCTCCATGGGAGCCGAAACAAATTTGTGTGGTTGAACACATTCGAGCCTCCTTCCATGATCATTTTTGACATTTAGATATCTTCCCTTTAACTGCAAAGCAATTGTTTCTTCTCTGAGAATAGCCCTTTTCACGGTTAGTTTTTCTCATTTGCATTACAATGTAACCTAACGTAGGTGCGAGGCAATTTCGGGTTAAAACTACAAAATAGCCCGAAATTGCCTCACATACATGCTAGATTACATTGTAATGCAAATGAGAAAAACTAACCGTGAAAAGGGCTATTCAGGGGGAAAAAGTCAAATATTATAGTTTCGCTCCGAAAATCGCACTCAGCCATTCGTCGTGAAAAGATATCATTTTATCGCTTAACTCTGGCTAGTGCCCTCGCCACATAAAACAGAGGACCGTTTACAAGGCAAATTTTACTTTAATACATATAGATCTTCATTGGCCCAATGAATAGTTACTGTGACTTCTATCAATGGCATGTTGTTTTTATTTTCTTAATTCCAGTGCTCGGTTGTTTCTCATCTCAACCAAAGCGGGTGGACTGGGTATCAATCTAGTGGCTGCCAATCGTGTAATCGTATTCGATGTGTCGTGGAACCCTTCTCATGACGTCCAGTCCATCTTCAGAGTCTACCGCTTTGGTCAATCAAAACCTGTGTTCGTCTACAGATTCATAGCACAAGTGAGTGATAAGCGAAGTTATCGCGGTGCGTTTGGACAAATTGTCGTTAAATGAATGGCTTTGTAAGTGCTGCAGCTCTTCTTGATCCTTGACGTATAAGCACGCGACGAGAAATTCTCTAGAGACACAGAAACGGACAAGATTATTAATATTTTAAAACGTTGGAGAAGCCAGGGAACCGAGGTTAACTATCAATAGAGTTATTTCAGTAGAGTTGACTTAGAGTTAGAGTTAACGACTGCCAAAATCCTGAATTCAAGATTTTGGAAGTCCAAAATCCTGAATTCAAGATTTTGGAAGTCCAAAATCTTGAATTCAGGATTTTGGCAGTCCAAAATCTTGAATTCAGGATTTTGGAAACTTAACTCTGACTCTTCGACATAACTCTATGAAAATAACTTTAAGAATAGCTGTCCCCCAGGGAACCTAACGAAGAGCCGGATTGTTAGCGTCACACTGAGTGAGCAATTCAGGGAAAGATGCAAAATTCTTGCTTTCTCTGGTTCCGACTGAAGGCTGCTTTTCACTTGCAACGTATAGCATGAGCGAAATTAGGACACGTGGACGCATTAACATGCTTTGATCCGTTTTCAAAAATCCTATAATTAACACGCTACCGGGTTGGTTGTTTGTGCTTGTGCTTACGTCGCTCGTGAAAACCAGTCCTTTCGTGATTAACGCATGCAACACACGCTCACACTGTAACGTATCGCTCATGTAAATCACTAATAGAGACCTTAAGCGAGGACGACGACGACGGCTGCGAGAACGCAACAAATTCGCATATTCAGTAGGCAAAAACAATAGCTTTGCACGCCCTGCACGTGCGTTTCACATTTTGATACATTTCTTTGCGGTTCTCGTCTTGACTACGACGTGAAATGATCAAATTTGAGGTCATGTGGAGGACGAGAGCACATGACGACGAATTTTCAATTTTCTCTTTTAACTGTCCACACCGTTCTCATCAATTTTATTCTTGGATTGCGCATTCACACTTTCCAAGCCGAACGACATGGAGTAATCGTAAAATTATTACAATAACGGGAAATAATATTTTTAGGCAACGTTCTCGTAGCCGTCGTCGTCGTCCTTGCTTAAGGTCCCTAATACCTTTTGATAGGACAAACGACATTAATGAACAACATGTCATGGCGTCTGTGTGTTGCTTCTGCTGTACTGACCACTCCCCTCAGGGCCTTTTTCATATTCAACAGAATGGAACCACAGCTTTTTAAGAATCCTAGAAGGTATCAGAACAGCTACCGGTCTCGAACCCGGGATCTCTGGATCTCAAGGCAAACGCTCGACGCTGCCGTCAGTCCATACACCTCCCGACAAAGTAATCTGAACTCGGAACTCCACCACAGATATTCGCGCCAACCGTGGAAAAATGCCTGTAAATTTACTTTCTAGGACTAGCGACTTGCTCAAGTTTGCTGCTTAATTTTGTTTCTTTTGTGTCATTAGGGAACCATGGAGGAAAAAATTTATGACCGACAGGTACTACACTATTGTAACGTTATTGTGTTAAATGTTGTAGTGATTAGCGAATAGATGGTTTTCACCTGACGCCACAGCGGCCATGTTGCTGGACAGAACAATAGGAAACAAGACGCTTTTTTAAAGCGTTTACTCGGAATACCAAGTGGCGCAGAAGTAGGGTGATACATTTTTGGACGAGGTAGTTTTTGTGACTACTGCGCATGGCGCGTAGTCACTTTTGCCATCGTGTTAGTTTTTTCCGAAAATGAGTATGTAACAATAGAATACACTTCGGAGCCAATCCGCATACTAAGAGTACCAAAGTTCGGACTCTGCAAACAGTACGATGAATTGCCGATAGTTCGCGAGGACGAACGAAATGTTCGGGTGCCCCGTGTTCGCAGATGATCTGTGAAGAATACGGTTCTGAGGTTAGGTTTTAATTCTTACAACAGTTACTTCTCGTAGCTTTCGTATTTTGTTTCTAACCGACCAATTGAGCCCGTTTACGCGTTTAATAAAGCCGCCGTTTTCGAGATACAAAGGTTTACCAGTATCACGTCACTGTCAAACCATAGATGGTTCATAGTTAGATCATCAAATTAGCAAGGTCTTCTGAATTGTCATCTATAGGAGGTTGAAGATACCCGAAAAATAAATCTTTCTCCAAGTTTCCAGTTCCATGACGTCTTTCGTTTCGAAAATACAGTATTTCGAATTTCCTAAGTGTCACCTTACGTAGCTTATCATGGTGACACCATGATACCAAGCTACAGTGCAACCCCGTTAATACGGTCATCAACGGGCCGAAAAAAATTGGCCGTATTAACGGGGTGGCAGTATTACCGGGGGTAGGGTGAAATTCAGGACTAAAGGGCCTTAATGACAAATATCGCATTTGCACTTCCAGAAAAACGTTTCTCTTTAATAAACAACAAGAATGTACGTACAGTAATTGTATAAAATACTTGAAACTTCGCACAGTAGGTAAAACGCTTAAAATTGTTAAGTGTACTGTACGTTCCGAGCCTAAAATCAAAACAAGAACAGGCCCAGCTTACTACGCTTCTAAAAAAACGGAAGCCGCCGTAATTACCTAACCGAAAGACTTAAGTATCAATCGTGTTTTTGATGAAAGCACAAAGACTTAACCCTTCGCGATTTGCCTTACTGGATTTTACGGTAGTGTCAAGATCATGTTTGTAATGAAAACAGGGAGGAGTGTTGCTGACAGTACTTTGTAAAGTAAATCGGCTGTTCGATTACAGCGGTAACTAACGAAGGTCAATGAAATCAACATGTCACAGGCGTTTGGCGCGAGTGGCCGAGTCAACGGGGTGAAATTATAGAGGACTCTACTGTTTGGGATTTAAAATTGTGGCCGTTGGCCGTATTAAGGTCTATTAACGGGTGACCGCATTAACGAGGGTTTTCTTGGGTTTTCTATAAGAGAATGTGTGGCCGTTAGGCGGGCTTCCGCTGTATTTGATTGAAAAAAATATCTATCCCTATGAATCTAAGCAGTTTGAGCCTTTCAAGTACATTAGGAGATGTGTTCATACATTTTATCTCATGAGCGAAAAGTAAGCGCTTTCAAGGCAAAGTAAAGTCCACTTTGATCCACCTACACAAGTAAAAGTTGTGTGATTTCAACGCTTCGACAAAGAGCTCAGAAACGATGTACCGCACACATCTGAGAATTGGAGGTGGTGTCTAAATTTGTTTCCCGCAACATTCCAAGTTATTGGCCTTTTTCTTCGAACGTTTCGAATTTATTTTTTTGTCGTGTGACAGTGAAAATGATCTATCGAACGTAAATTTTTCAATGGTCGAAAAACTATCGATATGAAAGCTGTGGTAAATCAATTCCCACAATTCAGCCACCCCTATTCACATGACAGAATATTCTACTTCTTTTCCCCTTGTACATCTCTGGAGTAGTCACATGCGCCTCTCGAGCGCCTATGTTTTAATTTGCCAAGTACGAAGCAAAACAAGTAAATGTTTCTGCAGCCAGTTGCTCATTCATAACAACGCAGATAATGTACCAGTGAAAATCGCTTAATGTTTACAATTGAAAATAAATTCAACAGGTGACATAGCTTTAGGGGTAGTATGTCTTCGAACTGGTTGTTTGAATGGAAATTACGTGGGCGTTGTGTCTATTTTTGCGGGATCTAGTATGTAGCGTGACATCAGATAAACTGGTTTCAATTGTAATTAATATGGGTAAGTGAAAAACGGTATCCATCTGCAAAGGTTCCAAATTAAGAGTGTTGTGAATAACGCGGCCGGTGACCTCCAGCTCTAGGTAACTAACATGAAGATCAAGAAACTAACAATAAAAAGAAAAACAAGACATCGGCGGATGATGTTCGTACAAAGAACAGCTGAGGCAGAAAGAGACTCAGAAATTTCGGCCATTTATAACATACCGCTGCTGGAAGTTGGCGATTTAGTCATGTTCTCAACAGGCAGGATTATAGTAAATATCTTATTCATAACATTTCTAGACGGCTGAATCCAGCATATTCACGTTTAGCTGCATTGCATTGCGTCATTTGCTATATCGTGGAACATGGGCTTTGAATCAGCAAACGAAATTAAACGAGTCACGCTGAAGCCCCAACGTAGAACCCATCATTTAGTTGCTCCACTGCACGTTATAAATTTCGATTTTCATCGAATTCTGTTAGACGCGAGGCTGTTTCAAGTCTCTCGCTATCTGAAATCTACTCCTTCTCGCTTGTGTTTATTTTTTGTTGCAGTTGTTTTGTCACAGAGGGAGGTCAAATTTATTGCTCGGAGGGGTGTAGTACATTGCTTTTAGCCAATGAAATCACCCCCTCCTAATTCTATTGTCCATTCGCTGCACAGAAAACTAAATTCTTCCCAGAATATAACTCGGATACCTTTCAGGTATTTCCGAGTAAAAATGTCTTTTGGGAATTTTCAGTGTTTTTTTCAATGCAAAACATGAGCCATAATTTGTGATTGTTTTGTGCACCGACGTTGCCGCATCATCACGTGATTGAAAGCCATCTATTGGCATTAACAGAAGGTCATGACCTTGAAGCGTTTTACTCTGGTTTAGAGCTGGGGTTTTTTTAGTATAAAAATTTCTTTATTTGGTTGTAACTTAGCTCGTGTATTTTCCCGCGCGTGCAGCTTTGATCTTATTTTTGTCCATATTTGGGCATAAGTTTGGCGTCCTAAAATCCTCAGCGGAAGAGTTGCAAGTCACACGCTTCAAGGTCACGTGCCTCTGGTAGGAAATAATCAGGTACCAGGGTTTTCAACCCTTTCACCGTCGTCCCTCGAATCCTCGTTGTAGGTGACGAAGCTTGCGATTTCCGGCCGTGTGGTCGATGAACAGCAGATTGAGCGACACTTCAATGCGGCCGATCTCTCAGAACTTTACACGTTCAACCCAGAGTTGTTGGAAGAAGACAAAGTAGCAGCTGCTGGCAAAAACCAGCAAGATGCAATGGATACAGAAGCCGAAAATGGCAATGAAGCCATAAGTGGACTTGATACTGGAAAAGATGAAAAATCAGAGAAAGAAGGCAGGAACGTAGACGAGAGTGTAGGTGCTGAGAAGTGCGAAATTTCCGCGGGTAATAGTGGTACGTCGAACCAAACTGGAACCGAGACAAAAACACCAGAGGCTCCAAAAATGCCGCTTCCGAAGGTATGTGCACGAAGATGACATCATACTGAGCTAAACATTAACCCTTGAAGCCTTCAGAGTGACTATTATCACCAAATTTTAAATTCTCCAACAGTATCACCCGTGAATCAAACATACAGGCCATAAAGCCATATCTATACGTTGTAACATTGTTAGAAGAACACGCCCAAACATTGTTATAAGAATTCTTCTAACAATGTTGGATACGCATGTAACATTGTTGGAAGCACATCACTTTCGTCCCTTTAGTCGCCATTTTGGATTGCTCATGGTTCTCGGATTGGAGACTGGGCCCTTAACTGTGATTGGTCTTTGCAATACAACATTCTTGAAAGGGAAGCTACACGCTTCAGCATTTGTTGTATGTTGGAGAAAATGTGTGATCGAAATCAAAACATTCTTCCAACAAAAAAATGTTGAACAAACGTCATTAAACATGCATGCTTCACGTCCTATCATTGTTGATCAAACAAATGTTTTACAACATTTTTTGAACGTGTAGCCGGGGCCTAAAAATGAAGAGAATGATCCCTTCGGTGCCAAAACAATAGGCTATCATACGATCGGGCAAATGGATGAGAAAGAGTTCGTCTTGATGACATATTTTAGTTTCTTGGTGTTTATTTTCTCTGCAAAAAGGAGAATGTGACGTTTTGTCCTGACGCTTTTGCATCAGTTTAATTCTAGTCTCAACCGACAGGCTTGACGGTGGTAGACGCGAGTGATTCTGCTTTTAAAGCTTTGACCCGGGCCCGGGATCTTTTTGTTCTTGAGCGCCAGTTAGGTTGTGCCATGTATCAGTGAGATAGCTTGCTTTCTAAAGTCTTCGTTTGCCTTGCTTTTTTCTGCGTTTCTTAGCAGATCGTTACGCAAGTTTTTGTGAACGCTCCCTAACCCGCCTTGGCAGATAAACAACACTGTTTAGGCAGAGAATAACTGCTTGGTTAGGCACTCACCACTGAATGGTTAGCTTTCATAAGTTGTTCTGGTGACACCATATTTAAACTTAGCAAAACTTTAGTAAGATCGTTTCGTACTTTGTTTACAAAAAAATAAGTGCTTCACCTTGTTTTGGAGTATCCATTCTAGTAACGACCCTTAATTTACCAGTGGTGGTCCCATATGCACAGGGTTTTTTTGAGTCGCTTTGTTTTTCCGATATGACCAACACTAAATGAAGTCTGTAAATCGTTTTCCAGGATGCCGTTTTAGCAGACCTGATCAACCGCCTTCATCCCAAGTGGATCGTGAATTACCACGAACATGACTCGCTGCTGCAAAATATCGAGTCTGAAAAGTTGACTGAAGATGAGATGAAGGCTGCATGGGAAGCGTATGAGGCAGAAAAGTCTGGAAAAACTGGTATGTGACTTGTTTAGCTGGTTTTGAGTCCTTTTCCGTTTTTTGGAAGGAGGGAATTAGCCTCCTTTTTATAGATCGTTTTCACTCACTTTTCTAAAACGGAAGGAAATAATCTCTTTAAAAATATAATTCAATTCTCTGAGGATTGATTGGCTAGCGTCACCAGTGGGGCCGCCGTACACCAATATGGCGGAATTGGCGCCATGTAAAAATGTTCCATTCTGCTCCCGATAGCTGACGGAATAAACAAAACATTGTTTACTCTGAACACACAGCATTAGTGTTCTTTTGGGGTCTTGTTAATGTAAAAATCCGCGGTACAACAAATGACTGGGAGGTCGTTTTTGAAACCATTTCAAGGGTTACTTCTCAGATTATCTCGGAGAGAACCATTTCGTGGTCGACATTTATGTTCTTATAACGGTTGATTAGAATGGAAATTGAGATAAACGATTGTGAAGTTTCAATGAACTTTATTATTATTATTATTATTATTATTATTATTATTATTATTATTATTATTATTATTATTATTATTATTATTATTATTAGTCGTTCTCAATGAGAAGGGAAATGCTCGAGTAGGAGGAGACCTGATCAATGCAGGCAGCCCCAAAGAGGGGAGATTTTGTAAGACCAAACGCCTTGTAGTAGTCGATGGTGATGGCAGCCATTGACATAACATGCGGCTGCGTTCGTTCCAAACTCGACCGACGATGCGAAGAATATGAAGCGAAATGTTTCTCAAACCAGAGAACAACACAGTTTGAAAGCTCTGACAACTTTCAATAGTAATCTAAGTCGATTCATAATGACTTACCGTGGAAGCAACAGGAAAATCCAGAGGAAAATCCGCTACTACACAAATCCGCCACAACTCAAAGAAACGAGTATTATGGTTTTTTCTGCCATGTGATTAGCCGAGCATTCGTTCGGTGGTGCTCGGTGTCCGACGGCAATTCGAAGACTGTAACTCGACGGCCCAAAGAAATGCCGAGTGTACCTCAGAACCCAATCCGCAAGGCATAGCATTTATAATCTGGCGAACTCAGGCATGTAGTCTCGAGATTCATTGCGCGATAGCCCTGAGATGCATTGCAAGATTATTGTGGCTTTCGCTCGCTGCGCTCGCTCGCATTATTATTATTATTATTATTATTATTATTATTATTATTATTATTATTATTATTGTTGTTGTTGTTGTTGTTGTTGTTATTGTCAAACACAGTTTCACGCAGACTCCATCGGAAAGACATGTATAATTTTTACGGGAAATTTGTGTCCTAAGAAATAAAATCGTCCTACAAGATTGAATTTTCGTGCCTCTTTGTCTATTAAGTGGACGAAAATTTTTGTTCTCTTATTGCCAGTGTTTGGCCCAGTTCAGGACTCCTTGATGCCGGACCACGCTCAAACGCAGCAGCACGTCGCCGAGCGGATTCGCCTGAACTCGGAAATGTTACAGCAAATTCAACAGATCAGACAGCTCCAAGAGATGCAGCAGCGTCAGGAGGTAGAGGAACGCATGCGCAGAGTTAGACAACAAAGAGAACAGATTTACCAGCGACAGCGGGAAGTGCTAATACAGGAACATCGCCGTCAACAGGATGAAATGCGGCGTCAGAATCAGATGCGATTCATTCATCATATGACTCAACCGGGTGCAACAACACAGCTACAGCTTGGACAGAACACCATCAATGTTCAAACGCAGCTGCCCAACGTTGCAGCCCCGCGTCATGCCCCTCCGCCACCTTACCTGTCTATTCAGGTACCTACTGCGGTTCCAATCGGCCTTCGTCTTCCTTCGAGCGTTGGACCTCCCTTGCCAGTGACCCCACCCGCTGCCAGTAACCCCACCAACCGTTAACTTGAGTTTCGGTCCAAATGCGGCGCTCACCTTCAAATATTACCCCAGAATCCGATGTTTAAATGAAAACGCGCCTTGTTGAGCTACCCTCGTAAGCCAGCTTTCATCTACGCCCGGAAAATATTTAAAGTTGTTTACATCACTTTTCTGTGTTTTTTTTTCTTTTTTTTTTTAAGGCAACTTGAGACGAGACTAAGCGATGTCGATCACTTTTTTCATGTGAATAAAGTCATCACAAGTTGAAAAATAAAGTCGTGAACTTCAAAATATTCTCTTGAGTACAAAAATGCTCTTTAGAACGAATTGTTTTCGGCTTGTTTTGCTGTGCTCCCCACCGTAGCACGGTTGTCGATAGCTATCTGTGTCTCCGGTGAAAAGACTCGATTATTGAAAACTAGCATAATATAGCTTGGATGTATAGAAAGTTTTTTTAATGTACTGAACTCATAGGTAATATATATGTTTCAGTCGCTTTGAGTACACTATTCAGCTGGCATTTCACCAGTTTAGTTAAAAAGTATTGTTCAAAATTTCTTTTGGGGGGCAGGCATACTTTAGAAATTTCTGCAGTGTTCGATTATTTTTTAGCTCAGCGTAGTCGTTTCCAATCTACCCACCCTTCGTCCTAATTAATTAATTAATATTTGAATCCCTTCAATTAACAACAAGAAGACCTTGAGAACGTCATTCGATACTTGTATTTTATCTCCATGCATGAAAACCTTGGAAGGCTTTCCATCTTCTGATCTAGGTCTTGAAAAAATGGCCTTAACTTGTAAAAGGCTTGCGTGTTTGTTTTTGTTTACTTATTTTCTTGTGTAAAAAGCAGAAGACGAAATGAGGTGAACTTATTGTATCATAGTGTTGTTTTTAACCTTAACGATTATGGGTGGTTATACCTTTTTATTATCAACTGAAAGGTCTAATTAAAATGTTTCATTTTGTCTGCCTCGAGAAGTGTTTTTTTTTTTGTTTTTTTGCGTTTTTTTGTTTTTACACTTCGTGATTTACGTATCAGTGGTAAGAGATGGCTGTGCAGCCTCCGCTTTACAAGAGATAGGATCTTCCGACCCCTTCCCTTTGTCTAAAATTTCTTGTCTTACGGGTAAAATCTTATCTGAGATCCAAACTCGTGCATAATCTCTAACTGGTTCGACAAACAAATAGATTTGTTGGGTACGATACGCTTGATTTAGTAGAAAATAACATGACTTTTTCTTGCGGTTTCTATAGAAGGTTCCTTACACACTCCATGCATAAACATTTCAAAGGACTTCGTAAGGCAATGCCAAACGTCGTGCTTATTCTTTGGGCATGCGCATCTTGCGCAAACAACGGAATAAGATGAGAAGCTCTCGGAGAGAAAAACCTTAAAATAATAATGACCACAACCAGGTTTTCTGAGCTCGCGAGACTGAGCACCCCCAGCAAACCATTGTTTTAACGAAAACCGCTGGTCAGCAACCTGGTTGTGGTCATTGATGTCTAAGGTCTTCCTCTCGGAGAGGCCACTACACACTGAGAGGTGATTTAAAGACCCCACAATTGTCTCCTTTCTCTTATTTTCCTGCCTTTTCCCTATT
>OX421450.1:10296821-10301821 GCA_949126865.1 Montipora capitata
TGAAAATTTGAGCACTTTTCCCAAATTAATCCACTGACTCCTGAATCCCCCTTCCACCCAATTAACGAGTAAAATCGTCTGGTGTTACAGAGATTAAAATCTATTGAGACTCACTCTTAGGAGTCGATGGGTTAATGAACCTTTATATCTTTTAACAAGTATCTCCGATGAATCTCTAGTAGCTTATGACAGAGCACCTGAACTAGTGATGAGAAGATCACCACTAGACCAACTTTGCTCCTGTCCTGGCCAGTATTGTCTTGCTTTCAAAGGATGTTGTCATCTTCAATAATTATTTTTAACATTCAATCCAAGGAAGATAGAATGGTTTTCAATTGAGTGTCGAAAGTAATTAGATAATTACTTTGATTCTGCATTACTTCACTCAGTGATTGGTTCAAAGTTCTCTAGCCTGCGGAGAGCAGACGCATTTTTCGGCTTTGGGTTCACCCGCCGAGAAACAAAAGCCGAAAAATGCATCTGCTCTCCGCAGGCTAAAAGTTCTCGGGCCACTCTTTCAACCAAGCAGAAGTGAAACCAAAACCCATCATACATGTAGGTCCCGCGCTTTGTGTCAGCTACGTGTATTTACTTCGAGTTTTCATTGGTTTACTGGATTGTCTCCGTCCTTTTTAACTGGCCAAAGTAATTACTTTGGTTTTAGTTTTACGACACTCATTTGAAAAGCGCTCTATATGCAATGTTTTGGACTAATGTTTTACATTTGTTTGAAGGATGCTCCAGGGTCACACGGTTGCAGATAGCAACAATGATGGTGGTCCTCAGTTTGCTGAAGTGTTTGTAGTTGTGTGGGTTGGAGCTCTAGTTATTACAGTCAATTCAAAGCTTCTTGGTGGCACCATGTAAGTTTCTTGAACAATAAAATTATAGTAATTGTTGTTGTACTGAGATGTAAACCATTAAGCAGTTTATAGACTTTTTCAGGAGGGTAATTAAGAAAAACATAATACATGCTGAGGACTTTTATTGCTTAATTGGTGTACCGAGATACATGTACCTCCCTGCCAGAATTTTGTTGCTAACATTTAGAGTCTCAGTGATGAAACAGTCTGCATTTTTATGCCTGCCATCAAAGGAATTAATAGTAGTAGGTAGTTTCCCCACTCTTATTCTTGGGTTTCACTCACGTGATCAATAGCCATGTTTTTCAATGAAAACAAAAGAAAACGTTAGCATAATAATAGCTTTCAATTCCTGGAGGATTGGATCGGGACACCAACATGGCTGCCATTTCATTGTTTGGGGACACCAAAATGGCGGCCCTGACGTCATGTGAAATCCAAGAATTGATTTCGGAGCTAACAATAATTTGAATTTAATTTCCATGATTTAAGCATAGGTACAAAATTGTGAACTACGATAACAAGAAATCAATGTTTATTTGGTGAATAACATGTACACTGTACAGTAATGTAGTGAATTTGTTTATAATTAGGAACAATTAGTGTTCATTACAGACCTGTATCAGTAGTGCTTTATTTGTTAAGTGTTATTTGCAGTTAGAGTGCATGTGACATTATCCTTGAAAGATACAGTATTGTAGGTGGCTTTAAATTCACAGTTTCTTTTTTATTTAAAATAAATTGAATACCAGTTACAGCACAATTGTTTCCTCTTGTTTCTAAGATTGCCTTTAATGGTAGTTGCTTGCACTCTAGACTTGTATTTTTACCACCTTGCAAAGCATCAGCAAACTGGCATTCATGAAGTTCTCATTGCTGAGTAATAATGTGCTATTGAATTGGTAATGTATTTAAGGACAGTGCCTAGTATTGTTATTGCACATACGTTCTGCGCATCTTGAGATACTCGGGTTTCCTATCGGTGATGCTTACTAATACAGGGATATTTTTGGGCGGTTTAAAACTATCCCGAGAAAGTAGATCTTAGTAAGTAATTTTGGTATCCAAAAAGAAAATTGGGGATAACCATGCATTTTTGACAAATATTTGACCTTCAATTTAAGAAAGAATGCCATACATTGCTTTGTATTTTAAAGCTTTTTACAAATATTATTCATGAATTATTATCAAGTTGAAAAATGCATGGTTACCCCCAACTTTCCTTTTGGATTTCAATAACACTTGTTTAGATCATTTCTACATTTCCTGCATAATCATAAACAGGGGCAAAAATACCTTTGAATTAGTAGGCACTGTCCTTAACCACATGAACTTTAAAAAAAATTGCTGAGAACAAAGACCTATCACAAGCACTGTAACACTGGGGTAAACTATATACACCTTTTTCATTTCAGATCATTTTTCCAAAGTGTTTGTGTGCTTGGGTATTGCATCCTCCCATTGAATGTAGCGTTAATAGTGTGTCGTCTCATTTTACTTGCTAAGCACACTACTGCTTTGTTTGCTGTAAGATTTGTTGTCGTCATTTTAGGATTTGCTTGGTCGACGTTTGGTAAGTTTTCTGATTTCTTTAAATTAATTAGTGTATTAAATACCTGTTACTTTAAATTGCAGGAGTTCAAGGGCTTTAATGTAACTCAAAGCCTGCATTTCGACCAGTTTAAGTTGAATTCAGGCGATAATTTGAAAATCATCTGGCATTAGACAGAGTAAAATCCATCTCATTCTCATTATTTAAGTGCCAATCACCTCAACACAGTTTTCCACTCCATTGAACATGTTATTTTTGGAACCTTTGGATTGAAAATGCACTCTTTGTATTTGCTTTAAAAAACTATTATACTTTGATCCATAACCGAGCAATGAAGGGAAATGGGTTAATTCCAGGTTGACGTCATAGACTGCTTTGCATTTTGCTGGTTCTTTGAAAAACAGTGCAAATCAATTTGTGATGTCAATCCGGTATCAAACCTATTCCCCGTCATTGCTTGGTTATGGATCATAGTATGACCACTTTTTCTGCAATTTTGGACGAAATGCAAGTGAAATTATTCCCTAATTTCACGAGTATACCATAAATTTTGTTTACTAAGCTATAATTTAATATCATGGGTGACAATTTACGTTCATAAGACGGCATTTTGGCACTGTAGGAAAAGATGCCATGGCAACATAGTAATTTCACATGTGAAATCAACATTAAGGCTGAAATTTCGTGCCAAAGTTGAGGAGTACGTAATTTCAATTGTCACCCAGGTTATAAGAGCACTTAATGATATTATTATTATTCACTCTGGATACAACTTTTGAGAAATCGCTCCAGTATTCTATCTTAATACCCATTGTCTGAAATGGAAAATACCATAATACTCTTTGTTTGTCCATCCAAGTTTTGAATAAGCATTGTTTTTGTTTTCGCTTGGGACCATTGTAAGTACCAAGAGAAACTGTAAACAAAGCTTATTCAAAATTTGGGTGGACAAACAAAGAGTATTATCATGGTATTTTCCATTTTGGGTAATTGACTTCTCCCCCCATGAACAACTATTTCTGGTGTTAGGCAGATTAAAATCTATCAAGTCTCAATCCCAGGAATCAATGGGTTAAAAGGGACATTTTGGGGAGTTTTTTCTATGTTATGATTATTATGATTATTATTATAATAATTATTATGATGATGTTGATTATATGAGTCTTATGCCATCACCATTTGATGATGGTATTGTCGAACTAGAAAAGCTTTGCTGCTGTGAACAGTGGCCAATGTATTTTTCCCCTTCCCATACTTTCTTTTACAATATAATCTGTGTGAAGAAATTGTTTACAGTTTGCATGATTAAATAGCGTTCTTACAACCAAATCAACCCTGCCTTACCCCTTGGTAGACATAATGACAAGAACAACAACTTTACAAAGGGGGAGGAGGGCTATTTAACTAAAATATAGAGTCACCCACCAGAAGATGATTGCTGTGTCCGTACTTTAGAGCCTGGGCTTGAGTTGATTAAAGAAGGCACACTTTGGTGAATAATAACTGTTTGTGAAAGCGAAGGGATGTTGGACTCAGTATGCTAACATTAAAGTTGTAGGTTACCGATCCAAAACAGATGTTGTCAAAAATGACTAAGAACCGTATAATAAAATCTAAAAAAATTGCTAAACGTCGTTCCAAAATATTTTGCTATTTTTAATTTCAATTATGTTCCTTCTATTGTGCTGGCATCTTCCACATATGAATTTTCGACATGTTTTGTTTACTCTGGGATTCGGTTTGGATCGGGTGCTTTCTGGTCATTTTCGGGAGCTTTTTCATTCGCTTTCGGTGCTTTTAAATCGGTTTGTTGTGCCTGTGGGTTTTCTGCTGCATCAGAAGATTGCTGGGCATTATCGGGAGGTTTCGGCGCTTCTAGCGTTTCCTGTCCTTGGGGGCATGCTTCTTTGTTGCACTCGGCAGTTTCGCTCTCTGGTCCCTCGCACGGTTTGCCACCGTAAAGAGGCGCTGGATTTGTACAAGTTCGTGTCCTTGTCATCTCTCCTTTGCCGCAAGTTACCGAGCAAACACCGAAAGGTCCCCAGTCCGAAAAGCGTCCGTCAACTGGCACACAAGGATCCTGGTTGCAATCTTGTTCTTCTAGAGCCGGACCTTCGCAAGGTTTACCTCCAAACGTAGGCGGTGGGTTATTGCATTGCCTCTTTCGAAACTGCTTTCCTCCGCCACAGGGCTTATTGCAAGCGGAATACGCGGTCCAGTCGCTGTATTTTCCATCTATCGGGCAAATTTTCAAGAAGCAGGCTTTAGTGTCTCCGCTTGGACCAAATCGAAAGCAGTCTTTTCCGTACAGTCCTGGTGCTGGATTGCTACACAAGCGGAACCGTGTTTGAAAGCCTTCTCCGCAGTCTTTCGTGCAGTTACTCCATGCCGACCATTCGGTGTAACCACCATCGGTTGTTGCTCGAAGAAACCAGTAATAACCTCCTAAGAGAACACAGCACCCAACGAGAGAGAATGCAGATGTTTGCACAAACCTTCTAGACGAACACATTCCTTTCGTTGTCTTGTTGTATGCGAAGGTCGATCGTACTCTGTCATGTGTGAGGAGTGTTTAATAAAAAGGA
>OX421450.1:10311821-10321821 GCA_949126865.1 Montipora capitata
AAGTACTTGCTGATGAACTGTTGCGGATGGTAAACCGGGTTAAAGTGGACCGTCAACGCTTCGTTAATAAATCAAATTTGATGTATAAGATTGAAAATAATGTGGTTCTGGAGTATCTTAGTTCGTACTTTGTCTTCCGTTCCGACACTTTAACTTATAACCTAAGGCCCGTTTTAAACGTCGAATTTCACATGTGCCGAATCTAATGCAAATGAGAAAAATCTATTGTTTTTGCTCATTTGCATTAGATTCGGCACATGTGAAATGGACGTTTAAAATGGGCCTAAGAGATGGTGACTGTACGCTTGCCATCCCTGAGCCCAGCACTAATTATGGTAAAAGAAGTCTGTCCTATAGCGGAGCTGTACTGTGGAATAGTCTGTCTTTGGATATTCGACAGTCGCTCTCTCTCAATAAATTTAAATCTTAAGTTGAAGAACTATGATTTTAATAGTAGTCTTTTATACACAGCTTCCTTGTAAAGCAGGTTTCCTATCATTTCTGTTATTGTAGCAGTTTTTAGTAACTTAATTTAGTTACGTAGTTAGATATATTTAATTTGTTGTAAAGTCCTGAAGGAAATACCGGGAAAAATTCTCCTCCCCTTCCCCGGCCCTGGAACTATCCAGGATTGACTAGAAACTAACCATAAGCAAAATAGGTTATTTGCCTGCCAGACCAGTAATCTTGTATACTGCATATCCTGCAACCGATGTCCTAGTATTCTTTATATCGGTGAAACCGGACGGAATCTCCGGAGTCATTTTAGCGAACGCTTACGAAGTATACGGAACAACACCCCTGGTTGCCCTGTGGCCCAACATTTCAACGCAGCGGGCCACATTATTTCAGATATCCGGATACGGGGTTTGCAGTTATGCCACGGTACTAATCTCCAACGGAAGCAACGTGAAATGAAGTTAATTTTCCAGTTGGGAACTGTACAGGCTGAAGGACTTAACATCAATTTCAACTTTATTTGACTTGACGCATGCGCGCGCGCCGCCATTCATGTGCGCGCTTCCTTGTGATTGCGTATTTCTTCACACTGAAGAAGGGTTCTACACCCAAAACGTCTGTGATTTTTTCAGAAACAACTAGCACTTTTTGATATTTATTTTATATCACTCTACTTGTTTATTCAAAATAGGTTATTGAAAAAAGAGTAGAGGATTTGTCGAGCAATGGTATCATTCTTTTTGTTCCAAGGAAATTCTCTCGTTTTAGAAAAACAGGTGATCGGGACACCTTATTAAAGGCAATGTGTATTAATTTATTTAACGAGAGTGACACTATGGTTCTCCTGCAAAGTAGTGGGTTAGAAGGAATGCCACCCAGGGGGGGGGGGGGGGGGGGTGGGAGGGGGTACTCTCAGAAAAATTGGGTGGGGGTCTGCGCCCCTCTTCCTTATTTCAGACCAAAATCTGCGATTTTCCCTACCCTATTTCAGACCTATTTCAGCTGTTACACGGTTGGCTTAATAATTTAAGAAGGGCTTTGCTGATGGTCTTATCGCCTAATGATGAACAAGAAGCTTGTTCTAAAAACATACCCAATTCAAGACTCGAGGGAAGAAACATACCCTATTTCAGACCAAAATGGTCAAAATCGATACTCTGTTTTAGACCAAACCAGCCCATACAAGGGAGTACCCCCCTCCCCTCCCCCGGGGGAATGCCAGGAAACCACTTAATCCTGTTCCTGTATTTTTTTCTTTTCCTTTGCAGCTTCAGTGATTTTTCTGGGAGACAGTCAACCAAACAACAGGAAAACACTCGCTGTATACCCGATAGGCCTTTTTTACTTCGTCATAGGATGGATGATCATTTCCCACTCTGGCTGACACTCAAGACCTTGTTCAAAAGATGGTGAGCCATCGTCCTTCTTTTCGGCTGAATGGAAAACTGATTACATCGCGGAGTACAGTAAAATTTGTACGGCCGTGAGATAAAGGGGGGAATCTTTGTTTACATTTTTTTGCCGCATTGGCACAACTCAGGGATAGTGCGGTTGGCTCACGGGGCTGAAATTGATTCGCGTATGGGCACGGTTAGTTTCTGGATGGGTGACCATTTAGGAAAAACCCTTGCCGTTCGTTCCAAAGTTCACTCAGCTTTCCATCCACTCGTGGTGGGTGAAATGAGTACTAGTCTTACTGGGGACAAGTTGGGAATACAATGGGATTGGAGTGGCGCCTACCCCTCCCTGGCGTAAGTCACGGGAGAAGCTAATGAAAAAGGAGCCTTCGGGTTTCCTTCGACTGCGGTCGTCCTCTTCTCTTGTCTTGTCTTGTCTAGCACAAATCCATCGTTTTCTAATCAGTCGGCCAAGAATAAAGTTCTGAATGTTGAAAGTGCATTGCATAATGAGCTATCTCTGAAAATCTAAACCCGATATACCAGATGATCTCTGAACAATGATGTTTTGAAAATTCGAAATTTTACAAAGAATATATGGGATCATTAGGGCTTTTGCCACCCAAGAATTTATCGGCAGTTTTTGATGGCTAATAACTGGCTCTCGTTATGAAAGCTAAAATGCTTAAAACTGGAGATTTACGAAGTTCAGCAAGTTTGTAAATACCATAATTCCCTCTGTGGGCAAACTCGTATGTTAATGAAATAAAAAGTACAATTACCACAGCAAAGTTTCCCTTATAGACTTGGATAGAAAATTCTTAATTTTTTTTTCAGTTGTTAATAGGGCCTCAAGTTTTTGTGTTAATCGAATTGGTTGGCAAACGGGGTTACTTTCTATAGAAACGTTGGTGCTGTATCGGTGTTTAGTGAAGCTCGAAAAATGGGTGATATCAATTAATTAGTTGATAACGTAAATTACCTCTATTTTCTGAGAGCAATAAAGTCCCTCGCCCTG
Organism: Montipora capitata; assembly: GCA_949126865.1. Taxonomy (NCBI): domain Eukaryota; kingdom Metazoa; phylum Cnidaria; class Anthozoa; order Scleractinia; family Acroporidae; genus Montipora; species Montipora capitata. The sequence goes on from OX421450.1 coordinate 10,314,696, forward strand.
ACGAAGGACAAACGCACGAAGCATCACCTTTCAGTGGTCAATTTACTCTCAGTAAACTCGCTTGATGAAACCAAAGACCCGGGTTTCTCGAGGTATGGTTAGCGCTAACGAGCATTAAATACAATGGAAACCTATATAGGTTTTGATAGCTCTTAACCAACGGTTAGCGCTTGCCAGGCTTCGATCAACCGGCCCCAGACTGATGTGTTCTAATGACTGGCCCAGCTGGCGTATCGTTTCATCAGCGGAAATCAAATGATTGAGTTCGTAATGATTGCTGTGGGAGAAGGACTAGTCAGAGCGTTTGAGTGGTCCGAAGGTCGCTTGAAACTGTCTTTTTGGTTTCCTCGACTGAAGGAAGTGATAACTTGCAAAAAATGTAGTTTTCTCAGAATTCTTTGCAAGGCCTGTATAAGGTAACAGGGACTTTAGAAAACTACGACAGCTACGACAACGCCACAAAGGAAGAATGCTATTTTTGGTTGAACTGAAAACACTCGTGCTGTGTTACTCTGCGTAACAAAGACGTGCAATCGGCTATTTTGAGGTTTTAATGACAATGTGAACCTTCCATTCCGCTCTGTAATATTTTTTGTACCACGTGAAAGAGATGGGATATACAATGGAGCGTTTTGACTCACGTGACTAGCAGTCTTATTGGATTACTGAAACAAAAGTAAGTATTTGCATAAAAATAGAGTTCAATTCCCGGAGGATTAGTTTGGTACACCATCATGGCCGCCATTTCTTTGTTTTGGAACATTAACATGGCCGCTGTGACGTCATAAGAAAACGCTCTCTAGGTTACGTCATCGCCGCCATGTTGATGGACGAAAACAAAAAATCACTCACGAGCTCCTTTTCTTCTTCCACCAGCAATTGTACATTGCAGCATTGTTATCTGTGTCTCTCTCCTTTTTAATGGTTGATCTCCACTAATACAGTTATTACATTAATAGTTGATAAAATGAAATAAGTATTCAGAGAAAACCAAGGACTAAATAGGAAAGTAATTACATGCCCCTTTTTTTACTTTAGATATCTGGTAGTCCATGGGAGTATAGATATATATTACACATGAAGTTCGTGCAAATACAAACAAATCGACAAAGAGAAGAGAAGTCGCTAGTGACGAATCAGAGAAAGCTGTGTTAACATTAAACTTTAAAAAAATAGCCCACAAAACAAAGGAAGATTCGCGGTGGACGAGGCTTTTTTAAAAGAAACGGTTGCCTTCAGCATCTCCTTTTCTAACATCTGTATGAAATGTTTGTGGAATAATCTTTAAAGGTAAACTATTTATGGTATTCATATTGGCCCATAGGGGAGGCCTTTGAAAAGCCGAAAATCTCTAAAATCACAGGGAGCCCGCATGTGTTTGTGTAACCGTTTGTAATTTTATAAGAAATGTATTGGATTCACCGGTTGCTTCTTCTGTAGCGATATATCAACAAATATTTGCAACGTGTACTGTCGCTCTTTCTCCTCAGAAGTGGTATTTTGAGCGATTTTGAAGCTTTCGAGTTCGCTCTTTACTGTGCCTCTCAGAGGCACAAACAGATTCTGCGGGCTCCCTGTGCTAAAATTAAGAAATTAAAGTGCATTGCACAAAAAATGTTGTAAGTCATTCCTTGTGTATGATATTTTAGTTTTGATAGTAAGTAAACCTTACTTCATTGGATGTTGCTCATTAGTTGTTTTTCTCTCTCTGATAAGAAATGGAATTCAAAGCCCTCACAACATTGTTCATATTGGAAGGCCACTTATGTCCAGAAATGCGCACCTAATTTTGATATCCGGTTCAGTGCATTTGATAGGCTTGGTTTGTGAAGTGCTTATTGAATATTCATGAATAGTAATTGTCATTCGCAGTACAGTCCACACATGCAACTCCAAAACGAACACAGTGTTTAACTAAAGGCGTTTCCCCTATTTCCGAACTCAACAACTCATACAACTACATTCTGGTAAAATAAGAAGCTGACTGCTGCATGCGATTAATTAACCCTTTCAGCCCCGTGGGGTTCCCCATTGACGAGTAAAATCGTCTGGCGTTAGACAGAGTAAAATCTATAAGTGGCACTATTGGGAGTGAAAGGGATAACGGGGACATAGTTTTTGAGTGAATCTAGCTGTTGTTAACCCTTTCAGCCCCATGGGGTTCCCCATTGACGAGTAAAATCGTCTGGCGTTAGACAGTAAAATCGTCTGGCGTTAGACAGTAAAATCTACAAGTGGCACTATTGGAAGTGAAAGGGTTAAAAGCGGTACAAACTGATGTGCCTTCGCTGCTAAGGCCTATGGAGGTATATCTATGACAAAATTCAATGATCAGTATTTGAAATAAAATCGTCCAAATCATGAATGCATCAATCCAAAACTGAATGGCAACAAGCCCATTCTGCATATGGCCATCACGGAAAAACCCATAACGCAAAAAGGCATAATGCAAATAGCCAAAACACAAACAGCCATAATGCAAATAGCAATAACGCAAAGAGGCATAACGCAGCAACGCATAACGTAAAATAGCCATAACCCGAAGGCCCTTTGAAGAATTGAGACTAGCTGTGTACTCCGTAAATAATTTCAGCTCTAAAAAACGTCAATTGATGGTTCAAGGGAAAGAACATATAATCGCTATCGAATTTTTTTTTTCCTGTTTAAATTATGCCTCTGTGTTATGGCTCTGCGTTATACCTCAATGAGTTATCCTTTTTGCGCTAAGGCCATTTGCGTTATGCGTCTTTGCCTCATACTTTTTTGCGTGATGCCTACTTACGTTATGCCTGTTCGCGTTATGGCTATTTGCGTGATGGCTGTTTGTGTTATGACTATTTGCGTTATGGCTTTTTGCGTTATGCCTCTTTCCGTGATGGCCATTTGCAGAATCGGCTTGTTGCCATTCATCTTTGGATTGATGGATTCATGATTTTATTTCAAATCATGCTGACCATTGAATTTTGTCGTAGATATACCTCCATAAAGGCCATGACACCAGTTCCGTTTATTGAAATACTGCCATAAAGGAAATTGTTATATAGCTGGAGTTTTTCCCGCTACAGCGCGCCCATTCATTGGCTAGTTGATGGTCACATGACATTTCACAATGAAACTGTTTACCGCCAAATGCCATGAGCGGGCAACATTGCGAAAACTATGACGTCAAACGGGGAACAGTTCACTGTTACCCGCGAAATGTTGACCGCTGTTGCACGTGATCAGAGCGTGCAGTTGAAGGTGGCCTGATGTTGTCGCTGGAATCTGAGCGCTTTTTTCAAAATGTTTGACCCATTTGTTTTGCAATATAACAAATCACTTAATGACTGGTCCCTCGGGAAACAGTTCATTTTGTTTCCCTCGAATCTCAATGTTTCCCTCGGCTGCGCCTCGGGGAAACATTGAGATTCTCGGGAAACAAAATGAACTGTTTCCCTCGGGACCAGTCATTAAGTGTTTAATGTATCATCTCGAGAAAATCTTGCCTGCTTCCCGCCGGGAAAAACCCCCTCTGGGGAAACCTGGTCATTCTCGCATTCAGACTCAGGCGTGAACAAACCTTGATGGAGTAAGGCGTTAAATTAATGTCAAAACCATTGAAACAGGCTGAAGTCGCAGATAATACAGCTAACAAAACGTCGAGGTATAAAAATTTTTGTACTGTGTAATCCCGTGGGAATCTTATGAAGAAAGTAAGCGACCACTCTCAAAGTGTTCAGTGGACCCTACTGACTAAGAAAAACTTTGTCGCCAATTTTGTAATTCGCTCCAACGGTTTTTAGAGTGTAAATAAGCGATATGGTTAATAAGCATGAAAACGGGCTAAAATAGAAATTCCATGATTTGTCGATGTCGACTTTATTTATCTTTGATTTCTTGGAAGAACGCATTGGACAAATTAGCTTTAACAATAAGTGTACTGGCCTGCACCATTTTATGGCTAACTAAATACCCCAGGAATTCTAGCAGTTTTAGTAATTGCTTTGAAACAAGACCAAAATCGGATTTTTACAATTCTTTTCTCCAAACCTCAGCACCGTTCCTCTAAATTCAGAGCGTTTAATAAAGTTCTGTTAGACAAGCTAACACAATGACAACAGAGTTGGTTAATTCTGAGTAGGCTTAGCTCCCATACAAAAGCCCTAAAATTCTTTTAGAAATGTCTTAAATTCTCCAAAAACTCTCTAAAACCCCGACAATTCTTATAAATTTCGTTTCTTATAGTGCAAAGTCTGCCATATTTGCTATCAAGCAAAGATCCCGATTCGAAACTACGGTGAGAAACCGCTGCTTAGATGCACTGTAGGACCCCTTTTGCTGAATAACCGCTGTGGATATGAACAGAGGGGTCACACAAAAAAAAACCACGTTTTGTCAGCGCTTTGCCTGTGGATAGTTTTCAACATGTCAGTTGAAAGTTCAAATTGCTCTAAAGTTCTCGAAATTGTCTTTTTTTTTTTTCTAAAATTTTTTTTAATGTCTAAAATTCCCAAAAAAATTCCGGAATTATGTAGCTAAGCCTAATTCCGAGATACATGTATAAATAACTTCCCCTTGTGTCATATCCCCTGAGCCCTCCCCTGACATTTCGTGTTCCTTATTTTGGTAATATAAAGGGATTAGTATTAATGAGCAGCCAGTGAGTTGGAAAGTGATATTGAGTTATGTGTTCGATGAGGAATTTTTATTAGGTGGATTTTTCATTTTGTGTACATAAGCCTTAATTTAGTGCCCAGCCTTCAGCGAACGAGGGGCCGCCATTATATTTTCCATCCACGTGCAGTGCAGTTTTCAATTGGAATTTAGACCAGAATGTCCTTTAGTGGATCGTCTAATAGCTCTCAAATAGATCGAAAACTTCAAGATGAATTGATGGTCGAGGAGCAGAAGCAAAGGTTTCATAATCAAATTCACGCATTCACGGATATTTGCTGGGAAAAATGTGTCGAGAAACCGGGTAACAAAATGGATGGCAAGACAGAGACATGCATCGTGAACTGCGTCGAGAGGTTCCTTGACACTAATATATTCATTGCCAAGCGATTCTCAGAGAAGTTTAAATGAGTCCTCTTTGTGGGAGAGTGCGAGATGTCTGAAGGCCTTGGTTGATGTGGATGCAATTTGTTTGGTACAATGTCAGAGTCGGGTAATATGATGCAAGATCGTGTAGGACCAGTGTAAAGGTCAGGAACTTACTCTTTTCACCGAGCGATTCATCATGACTTGATTTAGAAGAGGAATTCCTGCAAGGAACCAATTCTTTGGAAGCGGAATTGTGATTGGAACGACTTGTTCATTGCTCTGACTACATGTACATCTCGAATCAGCCCAGCTGGGATTTATAATTAATAATAGTAATTATAATAAGTAGAATAATAGTATACTTTTTAATTTAATCACTTATATAGGGCCCTTTCCAGAATAATAGAGAGCTTTGATGCTAGGACGAGGACGAGTACGAGATTGACTGCCCGTTTTTGGTGAAATTTACTTAGAAAAGTTATAACCCGGACGATTAATCTTACTCTTTGTTAGCAGTATAGGTTGCTCAGTTATTCTTATTGCTGGTAACTCTTCCCTTTTGCTGATCAAGAAATGCAAAACTTCTACCGTGTGGTTGATTTGAAATGATGCTGGTTTGCATGCGTTCACTGATGTTCTATGCGAAAATCTTGTACTCGTAGTTGTTCTTGTCCTAGAATCTAAAGCTCTCTAATGATCAACAGCACTTAACAATAGTTAATCTAACTAATCTAAATCTACATAAAATGATAAATACAATACAATGACTGGGGCCGCAGAGAGGGAGGAGCTACCCCCCCCCCCCCCCCCCCCCCGCCCCCACTTTTTTCCTGTGGTGTTGTTTTCTCCTAAAGCTCTCCCCTCTCCCATCACTCTTCCGTGATCTGTACCAAAACCTAGCCCCCCCCCCCCCCCCCCCCAACTTTCAAACATACTTTGCGGCCCCTGATAGCCCTAGTCTTGAAAAACTGACCCATAAAAATGTAAACCTAGCCATGCAGTGATTGACAGTGCAAAGTTCAGTAGGCAAACTATTGAACTTAATTTCTCTTACTTGACTGACTCATGGATTTGACTGCTCAGCACAAAACCCTTTCAAGGCTCCTTAAACAACACACCATGAAAAATGGTGAAAAGCAATAGTGAGCTGAACCCTTTATATTTAAAAAGCCTACATGTACAAGCTCAATTTGATATAGAATGAAATTTGAGCACAATTTAATAATGAGCAGGTCAATGTAGACATTTTAAAGTGACCTCACTATTTTGTTTTTGCCTTGTTGTTCAAATGGTGTAATCCTTGGGAAGGGGGAGGGGTGTTCAAAGACAAAAGCACTAATGCGCCTATCAATGTTAAGCCCCAGGGAGGGTGGGTCAGAAATGTCAAAATCTTCACCCTATGCCTGACCCCCCTCCCTGGGGCTTAACATTGATCGGTGCATAATCAGCACGATAAAATCAAGAACTGAAGGATTCTGGTAGTTGGATTCAAATGAACTGATACTCTTGCTGTCTTACAAATACCTAGTTCTTTTTAATTGAAAAAAAATTCAAATGATGATGTAACCCTCACATTGACTCGAGACGACGAAATAAGTAACAGGATTGCACATTAATTAAATAATTTATTATTGATTATCAATTATTGATGATGGTGGTACTTCTTTCCAGTACTTTCGTTGGCTTACTATTAGATTGAGTCTACTTCAATTCATTCCACAACCCTTGCCAATAATTTATTAATGGAACACAAAGGAATAATCAATAATATCATTGAAATGAGAACTTGAGAAGTGAAAAACGTTTGCTAGTTCACTTTGAGTACCCTTAACTGCTTCTCCATGAATGCAATTACACTTCTTTAAAACATCAAGCACCACACAACATAATATTTTTTATTTTAAACATGTTTACTTGCCGGGATAAGCAATCAATAATTGACAGGACCCTTTCTCGAAGGTTAAAAAATAATTAATTTTCTAGTCACACAGAGTAAGGAAAATTAGTTGTTAGGCTTAACTAACTTATCCTTGGACTGTGTTGACCAAAATTTTTGTGCATGTTGAGGGAACAAGCGAAACATTCATGTGGAAAAGTACTCTGT
>OX421450.1:10326821-10344321 GCA_949126865.1 Montipora capitata
TTTTGGATTACTAACCTTTCGGGTTAGTAGACATCTTTTTCACTAACCAAATTATTAAGTTTGGTATCCAAGCTCACAATCATTACGATATCTCCCAAGAAGGGGGAAGACTTAGCCCTTAAATGACAGGAAAATTGGATTTGATCATGGAGATGGCGAGATCAAGTTGTTTGAGACAAAAAGCAGTGCAAGAAAATAACACATCAGCCTTTCCTAAAAATTAACATTTATTTGTTAACATACAGACGTACACGCTTCACTTAAAAAGACGAATATTTCTGTACTTTCATTGTAATCCTAATTGGAGAAAAATGCAATACTGATAGTGAAATATAACAGTTGCTTTCAGGAAATTAGAAATGAATCACCTGTTGTTGTCTATCCTTTTGGGTGTCGAGTTAAATAAAACAGATGAACCTAAATTTTGAAATAACGTGTGTATTTTCTTTCATGCCATTGGTTTGTTGAGGAATTTAGTTGCTGTCAAAAAAGGTTCCGATTACAAACCAAATCTGATTGGTTGACACAGTAACTTAGTTCCCAAAGATCTCACTTAAGATCTATCTACAATCTGATTGGTTTCTTCAGGAACTAAGTGTAACGATACCGCATTGTGACAGTGTGTGACATTCTTATAATAGTGTAATCAACTCTTGTTATGATTTGACATTGATGATCGTATCTCGTGATTATCAGAAGAACATTCTAGACATTCGAAATTGAATCTTGTTGAACTGCTCGACGTAGACACGATCGGAATTAAAAAAGCATTATAAGACTAGCATGCGTCTCTCGCTCTTTTTAACGTTTAAAATAAGGCATAAAACGTTACATGGTGTCAGAAGTTAAACTACGATAGCGACAGGAGGAACAACAACCGAAGTAGCCCCAGAAATGTTGCCACCACTGTCTACGCAAATATTCATGCCTCCTTCTAACCTACCACCGCCCAAAGCGCTTGTTTTAGATGACAACGTCGCCACGAATTCGAAAGCCTGGAAGAAAGTGTGGTCACGATATGAAATCACCACAGGAATCTTCAAACAGGAGTCACTGGTAAGAGTTTCCACTTTCTTGTCAGTTATTGGCGAAGATGCCACGAAAGCCTTCGATGCCTTTGAATGAGGAGAGGACGAAGATGAAACAGATATAGAGCACGTGCTAGCAAAGTTTGACACATACTGCGAGCCGCGAACGCAGGTTATAATTATACGAACGGTACCGATTTAATAATCACAAACAGGAGCCCGGCGAGAACATCGCAGCGTACCTCACAGAGCTGAGAACGATCGCAAAAAACTGCCAACACGAGGAGATAACCCCAGAGGAGATATTGCTTGACAGGATTGTTTTAGGAATTCAAGACGACAAGATGCGTGAAAGACTGCTTCAATACAATGATTTAACATTGCAAAAAGCCGTCGATCTCATCAAAGCAGCTGAACAAACTGAGCACCAAGTGAAGCTCATGGGAGCAAGCGCAAATATAAATGCATTAAAGCAAGGTCGCTCAAAAAGCAACAGACCGACAATACCATCGCGTGTAGCAAACAACAAACAACAAAAACAATCATCACGTGGTACTTGTGGCAGATGTGGAACGTCGCACGCAAAGAAAAAATGTCCGGCATTCGGCCAGAAGTGCCACCGATGTGGTAACATGAATCACTACCAATCGCTTTGCCGAAGCAAGACTGTTGCTAGCGTGAAAGTAGATGACGGAATTGATCAATATGAAATTAGTACTGTCGGAGAACAGCCCAGTCGTGCAAACAAAGCCCTCGTCAATTTGTACATCAACCGACGACAGCCCGGAAATGAAATCCGTTTTCAAGTGGACACTGGATCCAAATGCGATCTACATGTATTACCATTGAAAGTGTACAAATCAGTCACTGGAGACAATAATGTAGAGCGCCTAAAGAAATGCAATAAATCAATCGTTTCATACACTGGTGAACGAAAACAAATTGCTGGAAAGACAAGCCTTCCAGTCTGGCATAAGGACAGAAAGAAAAGTCTGACTTTCAATGTCGTCAATGGCGATTATCAGCCTATCCTATCGCTCAACACAAGTATCATGCTTGGAATTGTCACGCTAGCCGATTGTGATGTATTATCACTTGAAGGTCTTGGGGAACTTCCAGGCGAATACAAGATCACCACGGATGAGAGTGTGAAACCGAAGGTTCACCCCCCGAGAAGAGTTCCCGTGGCAGTTCGTCCCAGAATCAAAGAAAAATTAGAGGAATTAGTGCAGCGAAACGTCATCACACCAGTGACAGAGCCAACAGAATGGGTGTCAAGTATGCTGGCAGTAATAAAGCCGAACAAAATTCGAATTTTTATAGACCCAAGGGATTTAAACGAGGCCATCAAAAGAGAGCACTATCAGATGCCTACAATAGAAGAAATTGCTACTCGACTTGACAAAGCAAAGTTGTTTACAGTAGCCGACGCAAGAGACGGATTCCGGCAAAAGAAGCTAGACCGCGAGTCCAGCTACAAAACTACATTCAACATTCCCTTCGGACGCTACCGTTGGCTTCGCATGCCCTTTGGCATCAGTTCCGCTCCAGAAGTATGGCAAAGAACCATGCACGAATTGGTCGAGGGGCTCCAAGGTGTGGAAGTCATTGCCGATGACTTTATTATCGCTGGTTTCGGCAACACCACTGAAGAAGCCTACCAGAGCCTTGAATGTAACAAAAGAGCATTCTTCACAAAATGCAGGGAATGGAACTTAAAACTGAACAAAGCCAAAGTAAAGCATGCCCAGACTAACGTACAGTTTATGGGACACCAGCTCACTCGAGGGACTCAAACCAGACCCCCGTAAGATTGAAGCGATTGTCGCCCTACCTGAGCCAGAAGACGTCGCCGCCCTTAAGCGTTTTTTAGGAATGGTGAACCACCTTTCAAAGTTCATGCCGCATCTGAGCGAAATGACAGAGCCGTTGCGAAGGTTAGAAGATAAAGATGCGGAGTGGCAGTGGCTGATGCAGCATAGAAGGGAATTTAAGAAACGGCGACGGCTACGACTACGACATCGCCACAAAACAGTAATATCATAGGTTAAAAGAGCATAAATAATCGTCCTGCACGTGCAGCACGGATTTTAGCAAGTATCTTAGCGGTCCTCTGCATAACAACGACGTGAAATCACCAAATTTAAGGTTTTGACGACAACGTGAGCATGCAACAGAGAATCCTTCGTTCTCTATTTTAACTCTGAAACTGTTCGTACCAATTTATTTTTAGGATACTTCGCCCATATTGTAGGACGTGAACGAGACTGAATAATTGCGAAAGACTTATGATAGAGCCAAGTTAAATTTTGAGGTGACGTTTTCGTCGACCGTCACCGTCGTAGATCTTAAATTCCCAAACGTTGCGTTTAACACGTTGAAGCAGTACCTAACAGAATCTCCAGTACTCAAATACTACAGCGTGAACGACGAAGTTACCATTCAGTGTGACGCATCCGACACAGGTCTGGGAGCTGTCCTCATGCAGAAGGGCCAGCCTGTGTGTTACGCCTCAAGAGCACTCACAGACATTGAAAGTAGATACGCCCAGATCGAAAAAGAACCGCTAGCCATTGTGTGGTCTTGTCATAAATTTGACAAATACATATGGCCGAAAGATCGTACATGTTGAGTCTGACCATGAACCGCTACAAGCAGTGTTCAAGAAGCCAATATATCAGTCACCTGAGCGACTACAAAGAATGCGCATGACGTTGCAAAATTACTCACTGGACATTCACTACAAGAAAGGCCGACTTATGTTCATCGCGGACGCCTTAAGCTGCGCCTACAGACTGACAACCGAGGACGCCAAACACAATAGTAGCGAAGTACGTGCCTTGCAAGAAGTTCAGCACGAAGATGGACTTTCGGTATCGCCCACACGACTGCAAGAGTTCAAACGAGTCACAGAGTGTGACCCAGAGATGCAGTTACTCATTAGTGCTATACACAAGGGATGGCCATTGTCTCAAAAAGATTGCCCCACAAAGCTTGTAACTTACTATGACAGTCGAAGCGAACTAGTCGAAGATAATGGACTGGTCTATCGTGGAGAACGTCTGGTTGTCCCCCAGTTGCCACGGGCTGATATGCTCAAAGAAATCCACAGGTCGCACATTGGAATCGGTGGATGTTTAAGGAGAGCCCGGGAGCTACTCTACTGGCCAAGAATCAACGCGGAAGTAAGAGATTACATTTCAAAGTGCAGTATTTGCCAGACATACCAGCCCGAGCAATGCCAAGACGAACTCCAGCCACATGAAATGCCCAGCCGCCCATGGTCCAAACTGGGAGCTGACATATTCGAGCTTGGATCACAACAGTTCCTGATAATGGTGGATTGTTGGTCAAACTATTTCGAGGTACAGGAACTTAACAGAAGCACATCGGCCAGCGTGATTCATGCATTTAAAGTTCAGTTTGCCAGACATGGCATTCCGGAAGTTCTTGTTACAGATAACGGGACACAATTCAGCTCAATTCATCTGAATTTGCGACATTTGCCAAGACGTGGGGATTTGAGCACAAGACCTAAAGCCCGCGATACCCTCAGTCTAATGGGAAAGCGGAGAATTCTGTCAAAGTTTGCAAAGTGTTGCTGAAGAAAGCACGAGCAGACAAGCAAGATCCTCTACTAGCGCTCTTAGACTGGAGAAACACCCCGTCAGAATATATGGGAACCTCCCCAGTTCAACGTCTAATGGGCAGAAGGACACGAACACTGTTGCCAACTCACACCAAGTTGTTGGAGCCTAAAGTAGACCACCAGACAAGAGAAAAGTTGGCAAAGCAAAAAGCCATCCAAAAGGAGCGCTACGACACGAAAAGTCGGCAGCTAATGCCGTTACAGCCTGATCAAGCAATTAGGATGAAACTCCCTGGTGATACGAAATGGTCTCTTGGAAGTTGCGTGAAGACTCTTCCGAACCGCTCGTATGAAGTAGAAGTTGCCGGTCGCCGCTACCGTCGCAACAGGCGCCAGCTAAGAACAACGGCTGAGATACCGCCATCCCACTCACTCGAAGAAGATGCTTCGCACCATCTTCCACAGACAACAAAGCCTCCCAGCACAAGCCAGGACACAATTGATTATTGATCAAGACCAGCCTGCAGCCGTCACTTCTCAGCCAGCCGTACAATTACGGAGGTCCTCCTGTAGCCGGAAACCACCAGCGTGGCATAATGACTATGTCTTGAATACTTGACCTTAAGAAAAGGGAGATGTAACGATACCGCATTGTGACAGTGTGTGAAATTCTTATAAACACCTGTCAGATTGTTTCCGGACTGTCAGATTGTTTCCGGACTCTAAATTTTTCGTTTATTACACAAGTTTGACCGTCAAAGTTGTGTATTAAACAACTTTGACGGTCAAACTTGTGTAATACACAACTTTGGCGGTCAAACTTGTGTATTACACAACTTTGACCGTCACTTTTGGCGGTCAAAGTTGTGTAATACACAAGTTTGACCGTCAAAGTTGTGTATTACACAAGTTTGACCGTCAAAGTTGTTTAATACACAACTTTGACACGAGCTCACGGCGACAATTTTTGGACGCCGCCATTGCGAAAAAAAATATTGAGGTGAAAAACAAACTCGCAGTTTGCTCTATCTAACAGAAAATGCTTGTGAAGGACTTTCCTTTGCCTGGTCTATTCGACCCGGCAAGGATAAGGCATTAACTTTTCATTTTTGAGGAGATAATCCGCTCTGAGTCATCCGTCCAGTCGGACTGACTTAGTCATTCCGACGATCCCAGCTTTAAGGCAAGTGCGTAAATTCCTCAAATAACAACGTCAAAAGTGAAAAAAAGGATCAACAACAACTGATGTATGGATGCAACAGAAAACGTGAGCGTCAAAGGATGTCACCTAATTTGCGAAAACTACCTCGTTCCGTGCAAAAAAAGAAAAGAAACGAACAAACAGCGAGTTAACTATCTACATGTAGTTGCTCGCAGGCGAGCGTGAGACAAAACAAAACATGCAAATTTTGAAGTCAACGCTCGACAAAATCATTTTCGTATAAGACCTTTCGTAATGAAAGGGACCATCTAAACAGCAACATTATTTTTAAAATAACTTGTTTTTTATTTGCTGCAGAAAACTACAGCGACACTACATACACTAGGGAGTCGTTGTTCGTTTTCGGTCAGTTCAGACCATCCGTAAAAAATGAAGCTGTCAATCACAGATTTGTTTACAAAGAGAGAGCTCGGAGTTCGTGCAAATCTTTCCAAACTTTTAAGTATGCGATCAAATGAGAAATGTTTTGCTTAAACAAAAAAAAGGCAATTGCTTAAAGAAGTAAGATCATATAATTGAGATAACGGTGTGAAAAAGGTGGTAATTAAAAACGAACGCGGTGAGCAAAGTGAATTCAGTGAATTCGACTTTGAATTCGTCTTTTTGACAGCAGAATTGACGACGAGTGTAAACTTTTGAGTGATAAACATGAAAGGAAAATTTTGGCAAGAAACTTTAGACTCGGTTTGTTTCTGTCTTTTTTTTTTTTCAATTGAAGGAACATTTACGCTTATTTTAGCTTTACTCTAATACAAGCAATCAGCTCATCCAATTTACTGCGGCTAAAATTTTATTTTTAGTCGCAAGTTAGTCATGGAATATACGCATCAAGGATCGCATAGGCAACATTAAATTTTACTTTTTGGCGTGGATAGAAAAAGGCATAGCGTAGCCAAATAAGTAACGGTCGTATCAATAAAAGAGAGGAGTTTCAGTAAAAAAACGAAGCGAGTTAAGGGCCCATACGCACTAGGCTGAAGAAATTTGTTTGGCTCAACAAAAATTGTCTCCGCTAAATGTTCAATTTGCTAATCGTGGCCCCACTTGAAAACGCTTTCTTTAGGTTGTAAAATATGTATAATTGACACTCCTAACAAAAATTTGAAGTTTGATAAGGCTTGACAAAATTTGGTGAGGAAAAAAATCACTGTGCACACCACTCGTAGGACGGAAATGATGACAGATTTTTTCGCAAAATAAGCAAACATTTGCCCACTGCGTACGAGCTCAAAACCAGTCGCATCGCAGTATGATCTGGGCGACCAAAGGTCTCTCATGATTTAAAAGCTCCATCGGAGATCAGTTAATGAGCCTTTTACTGAAATTAAAATACAATCGTTCAGTTCAGGCGGACAAAATGCGTTGCAAGAGCCCCAGGTATGATCGTATACCATACGTTAAGAGTTGTCTCACCGCAACAGCCGTTACTTTATTGCCAAACTACCCTAAATGTATTATAGGGCATAAGCACGATAGCTACTGATGGATTCATTCATTTTCTTCAATACTGAGATTTGGGCAGTTTCGATAGTGACTAGACAGGCCGACTTTAGCGCCAAAAACTACGATCTCATTATATATGGCGATGTTTTTACGCGGGAAAAATGTTGATCTTACTTATGCTTCTAGCGGTAAATTAAGGGAAATACCGAAGAAAAAAGGTTTTGCCGGATCCTCTGGATTTGAGGCAATAAAGAGTTGTTTACCTAAAAAGGATCTCACCTCTGACCAGCTTCGCATCATCAGAGGCATCATGCGATACTTGATTTCGATTGCAGCTGTATGAACGACAAACCTCGCCAATTTGACTTGAAGGTTGTTTAGTATGCATCTTTTTTTGGGGAGCTTCTCAAGTTGATCTCATACAAGGATCAACGAGTAAAGCGTTATCACTTTCTTAAGTGGGAAATGAGCTCAAGCCCAGCAAAAACTAGCGAACCAAGCGGGCCTTTGCAAGGAAAACTATTGCCAGATCTTGATTGACAAGTCGGGTAACATCAGCCACGTGATTTGAAGTTTCCGGATATTTTTAGATATTAAGAAGTAAACGCTTGAGGGGGCATAGAAAGTGTTAGAGAGGATGCGACTTTCTGATAACCTCTGAAGTTGCAGACGAGGCAGGCACTCAGGCAGAATGTGTGCACCACCAACTGTCCAAACTGGGTGCAACTGTCAACTTAGAACGCTATATTACGCGCTAAATATTTTTGGCGCACAGAGGATGATAAGATGTAAAAGAATTTTCTCGCGACGAGCTATCCTAAACATAGTTTGAACGAATTCTTTAAATCACCGCGTCCAATTTTGAAAAAGCGCCGGCAAGTTTTTCAAGTTGTAGTCCATTTCAACCTTTGCCATGATATAGTTATTGGTAATAAAATTGCTTTGCTATTAATGCAAAGACTGTTTCTTGTACTTTGAACAAAGCTAAAATACCGTGATAAGCCCCTTAAATGAAATCAACTACTCCCATTTTGTCTGTGCTGTTTCAAGGAAAACTCAGTAGCAGAGGACGTCAAGTAAGGGCAAAGGTATAAGACAATTGTTGGTTATTGACTTTCGGCCATATGGTGGTAGATTTTTCGAAGCAGCGCGCGTTAAGCAATCAAGAAAGTTTTTGATCGCTGACTAAACAAACCGTGTTTTCAGTCACTTTTTGGCAATAGGGACAACAAAGCGACCGATGACACCGATGATAAACAAGCCACAAAAACTGGTCTTTTGTCCCATTTTTCTACTTTTAAGTAGCTGTCGGAATTTACCGTTAAGGGTTGTCTCACGTCTCCTCTTTTATTTACTTAACTGTAAATTGCACATGGCATATTTTGAGTTATAATATATATTTTTGAAGCGGTTTGTTTAGTCAGCGATCAAAAACTTTCTTTTCTTGATTGCTTAACGCGCGCTGCTTCGAAAAATCTACCTTGACATTTTCAGTTGATCATCAACTATCATGACCGTTTGAACGGGCCTTAAGGCTCAACTGAAAATGTCAAGGTAGGTGGCTCTTAAAAGAGCAGTGTTTTGTACTTTTTGCATTTTTTGTGTATTTTTTTTTTGTGGCACAGTTAAGTCTAACCACTCAATGGATAAAAATTGTTCGAAATTTATTCCAATCGCTTTGTTTTCTTTCAGGTATAAGTGCAAATATTATACACAGACGCCGCTGCCGAAACAAAATTTCACCACGAGTTTTCTGCTTGTCGAAATACACAAAACAGCAAGATTAATTAAGTTAATTGATCACTATCATGTTTCATGAGAGAACAAACAAGGTCAAATTGTGTAGAAAAGTTGCTCTTTCGAAAACTGTCACTGAAAGATAACTTACACAACACAAAAAAAACAACAGAGGAAAATTGCTGAAGGTATTCTCGCATTTGCGGAATATAAACGTACGATCGGATTGATTTATTAATTTTGTTGAAGATACTGATCTTCCGAGGTATGCTGAAGGCGAAAATTCTTTCAATTACCAATTTATTTTAGGACAAAAAAACTTGTTATTTGCAAAAAATTCACCAGTTGATCAATATAAAGGCAAACTTGGAAACTAATCAATACCCATTATTACGTTATTACGAAGGCCTTTAATTCTGCGTCCATGAAAACAGGCAATGAGCTCGGGGGTTTTCAAGAATTTTTGACAGGCATACTAAGTTCTAAGTTAACAGTTGCACCCAGTTTGGACGGAAAACCTGTAAAAGTGCCGTGACAGAGCCCTTATATTTTATGTCAAAGTTGGGTGGTGCACACATTCTGTCTGCCTGAGTGCCTGCCTCGTCTGCAACTTCAGAGGTTTTCTATGACGGCTACCATTGAAACACACATTGATCTCTTCTGACTGCGTAAATCTATGACTTAGGCGGTCTAACAACAGAAAGAAAGACATTTCAGTGAGGATTAGGGTACAAATATCTAGAAAATTCTGTAAGAATATATCTGGGTATTTTCATTTTCATTCTCTAAAATCCCTCAAAGACCCTTCTGAACACCCCTCAACACCCCCAAAAAACCAGGCAACTCCAAATTTTCCGCTAACCCTCCCCCTTTCCTCCTCCAAACCAGCTCGGGAATGATAGAAAACAAAAGCATTTCTCAAAGGAATGTCGAAGAATTTTTTTTTTTTAAGCTACAAACTTTTCTTTTTTAAATCAATTACCCCCCCGCCTCAAGCGTTTACTTCTTAATATCTAAAATATCCGGAAACTTCAAATCACGTGATTGATGTTACCCGACTGTCAATCAAGATCTGGCAATAGTTTTCCTTGCAAAGGCCTGCTTGGTTCGCTAGTTTTTGCTGGGCTTGAGCTCATTTCCCACTTAAGAAAGTGATAACGCTTTACTCGTTGATCCTTGTATGAGATCAACTTGAGAAGCTCCCCAAAAAAAGATGCATACTAAACAACCTTCAAGTCAAATTGGCGAGGTTTGTCGTTCATACAGCTGCAATCGAAATCAAGTATCGCATGATGCCTCTGATGATGCGAAGCTGGTCAGAGGTGAGATCCTTTTTAGGTAAACAACTCTTTATTGCCTCAAATCCAGAGGATCCGGCAAAACCTTTTTTCTTCGGTATTTCCCTTAATTTACCGCTAGAAGCATAAGTAAGATCAACATTTTTCCCGCGTAAAAACATCGCCATATATAATGAGATCGTAGTTTTTGGCGCTAAAGTCGGCCTGTCTAGTCACTATCGAAACTGCCCAAATCTCAGTATTGAAGAAAATGAATGAATCCATCAGTAGCTATCGTGCTTATGCCCTATAATACATTTAGGGTAGTTTGGCAATAAAGTAACGGCTGTTGCGGTGAGACAACTCTTAACGTATGGTATACGATCATACCTGGGGCTCTTGCAACGCATTTTGTCCGCCTGAACTGAACGATTGTATTTTAATTTCAGTAAAAGGCTCATTAACTGATCTCCGATGGAGCTTTTAAATCATGAGAGACCTTTGGTCGCCCAGATCATACTGCGATGCGACTGGTTTTGAGCTCGTACGCAGTGGGCAAATGTTTGCTTATTTTGCGAAAAAATCTGTCATCATTTCCGTCCTACGAGTGGTGTGCACAGTGATTTTTTTCCTCACCAAATTTTGTCAAGCCTTATCAAACTTCAAATTTTTGTTAGGAGTGTCAATTATACATATTTTACAACCTAAAGAAAGCGTTTTCAAGTGGGGCCACGATTAGCAAATTGAACATTTAGCGGAGACAATTTTTGTTGAGCCAAACAAATTTCTTCAGCCTAGTGCGTATGGGCCCTTAACTCGCTTCGTTTTTTTACTGAAACTCCTCTCTTTTATTGATACGACCGTTACTTATTTGGCTACGCTATGCCTTTTTCTATCCACGCCAAAAAGTAAAATTTAATGTTGCCTATGCGATCCTTGATGCGTATATTCCATGACTAACTTGCGACTAAAAATAAAATTTTAGCCGCAGTAAATTGGATGAGCTGATTGCTTGTATTAGAGTAAAGCTAAAATAAGCGTAAATGTTCCTTCAATTGAAAAAAAAAAAAGACAGAAACAAACCGAGTCTAAAGTTTCTTGCCAAAATTTTCCTTTCATGTTTATCACTCAAAAGTTTACACTCGTCGTCAATTCTGCTGTCAAAAAGACGAATTCAAAGTCGAATTCACTGAATTCACTTTGCTCACCGCGTTCGTTTTTAATTACCACCTTTTTCCACACCGTTATCTCAATTATATGATCTTACTTCTTTAAGCAATTGCCTTTTTTTTGTTTAAGCAAAACATTTCTCATTTGATCGCATACTTAAAAGTTTGGAAAGATTTGCACGAACTCCGAGCTCTCTCTTTGTAAACAAATCTGTGATTGACAGCTTCATTTTTTACGGATGGTCTGAACTGACCGAAAACGAACAACGACTCCCTAGTGTATGTAGTGTCGCTGTAGTTTGCTGCAGCAAATAAAAAACAAGTTATTTTAAAAATAATGTTGCTGTTTAGATGGTCCCTTTCATTACGAAAGGTCTTATACGAAAATGATTTTGTCGAGCGTTGACTTCGAAATTTGCATGTTTTGTTTTGTCTCACGTTCGCCTGCGAGCAACTACATGTAGATAGTTAACTCGCTGTTTGTTCGTTTCTTTTCTTTTTTTGCACGGAACGAGGTAGTTTTCGCAAATTAGGTGACATCCTTTGACGCTCACGTTTTCTGTTGCATCCGTACATCAGTTGTTGTTGATCCTTTTTTTCACTTTTGACGTTGTTATTTGAGGAATTTACGCACTTGCCTTAAAGCTGGGATCGTCGGAATGACTAAGTCAGTCCGACTGGACGGATGACTCAGAGCGGATTATCTCCTCAAAAATGAAAAGTTAATGCCTTATCCTTGCCGGGTCGAATAGACCAGGCAAAGGAAAGTCCTTCACAAGCATTTTCTGTTAGATAGAGCAAACTGCGAGTTTGTTTTTCACCTCAATATTTTTTTTCGCAATGGCGGCGTCCAAAAATTGTCGCCGTGAGCTCATGTGTCAAAGTTGTGTATTAAACAACTTTGACGGTCAAACTTGTGTAATACACAACTTTGACGGTCAAACTTGTGTATTACACAACTTTGACCGCCAAAAGTGACGGTCAAAGTTGTGTAATACGCAAGTTTGACCGCCAAAGTTGTGTATTACACAAGTTTGACCGTCAAAGTTGTTTAATACACAACTTTGACGGTCAAACTTGTGTAATAAACGAAAAATTTAGAGTCCGGAAACAATCTGACAGTCCGGAAACAATCTGACAGGTGTTTTATAATAGTGTAATCGACTCTTGTTATGATTTGACGTTGATGATTGTCAGAAGAACATTCTAGACATTCGAAATTGAATCTTGTTGAACTGCTCGACGTAGACGTGATCGGAATTAAAAAAGCATTATAAGACTAGCATTCGTCTCTCGCTCTTTTTAACGTTTGAAATAAGACATAAAACGTTACACTAAGATACTCAAAATTTCAAGTACATTTTTAAATGGGGAAGTACATTTTTAAATGGAGATCTTTTAAAAAGATCATTTCTTACGCATAATTTAAACAGGTATAAAGAAAATTTATACTAACCATGTCGGGGTAGTTGGGTGCATTTTTAGTAACCAAACATTGAAAATTACTATCCGTTGGTGAACAGGTTTCCGTTAATTTCAAGCCCTGCTAACAGCCCCTTTCTTTAGAGGTGTTTGGGGAAATGCCATTTACAATCAAATACAACATTTCATTTCAAAGGGAAAAAAATGATGATCATGTTTAGATGACTTCATGTTGTCTTTGTCAAAATTGATTTTTATCTTAAGTTTGAAAAAATCAGTTCTGTCTTTAACCCATTGACTCCTTGGAGTGAGATGATTCCTCCACTCAAAAGCCATGCCCCCTTTAATTGCTTCACTTTAGGGAAAAAGTAGTACACTTCCCTCCGTAAAGTAGTCGATGCTTTTTGTCGGCTGTCAGTGTAGTCATTGAAACAACTGACTTATGTTATTTAGAAGACATTAAAATTATGTCTTTCTTCCTTTTGCTACATTGTATAACCAAAGCCAAACATCACTGGATAACAGCATGGAAATTCAATTGTTTCAAACAAGTAGATGATCGTGGTATTATTGACCACTATGGAGACAAAATAATTAATTATAGAAACCTGCATTTTGCCATGGGGAATCAAGGAACTTTGCTGTTACTGGTCCGAGATTGATTTCTTACAATGGGGGGGGGGGGGGGGGTACTTGGGTCAATTTTTGCTGGGTATGTGCCACTGGTCTCTCAGAACCCTTGACCCCTTTATAGTCTACAAATGTATTTTATGACCAATTGTAGACCCCAACTTACACTGTAGTCACTTTGAATTCTGTTTATGCATAAACCTTATGTAAAGCCTTTTAATTGTAATTTCAAAATGAAATGTCATTTGCGACAAGTAAGTATTAAATCAGCAGCACTACAGTTCTTTTTGTAACAACCGTTTTTTACCGTGACTCCTTCTCTTTTTAACTTACCCCCCTAAACCCCAACAATTTGTGACCCCATTCTACTATAATAATAATAATAATAATAATAATAATAATAATAATAATAATAATAATAATAATAATAATAATAATAATAATAATAATAATAATAATAATAATAATAATAATAATAATAATAATAATAACTGACCTGCTAATCGCCCTTTCTCACAGTCTAAGACTGAATTACTAAGGGCACAGCTCAACGAGGTCGGACTGAAGGAGCTGTGCTGCCGGCTAGGCACTCGGCCCCTGAACACGACCCATGTATGACCTTGGAGCACACCACCACAGCCTGATGGAATAGGCCCGGAGGCAATTTTGAGGAGGAAGGAAAACCGGAGTACCCGGAGAAAAACCCCCGGAGTCAGATTGAGATCGACTGAAACTCAGCCCACATACAACCCGAGGCCAGAGTTGAACACGGGTCACAGAAGTGGGAGGCATGGTTGATGACCACTAAACCACCCTGACTCCCCGGAATTTTGCTGAAAATGCAACACCAGTATAATAGTCATTCCAGTCATGAAAATGCGACCCCATCCAGCGGCACATCCCCATTAGCCCATAAATAGGAATTACCCTTCCGCTCCCCCTCCCCACTCTCAGGGACCAAAATACAGTAACCTGTGGTTCACAGTTTTCAAGGACCTACAGTACAAGTTAAAATCGCTCCAAATAATTTAAATTAGTGTCAAATCATACCTGTTCTTTGCTGAATCCTTTAGCAATAAATTGTTTTAATTCGTCTTTTCCAGCACCCTGTAACAATTTCCACTCTTCAATTGTCCAAATCTTGCCAAAGTTCTGATATCTAAGGATCTTTCCAGTGCAAATATTATCTAGTAATGCATGTGTAACCTGAAATATAAATGTATGTACTAAAATCATCACTACAAAGCAAAAAGTAATTAAAAGACGATACTTTCTTTAACCCCTTGTTATTGCAGTTACATGTACATGTTGGCATTAGTTACTATTATAATAGTAAATTTAAACAACAATAAGTCCCCATCAGAAACAAGAATCTAGTGATCAGCCTTATTTGCAGCTTTCAACCCCTTCACTAAGATAGTACATTGTTATATAAGTACATATTGTATTTTATTATGTGACTACAGGTGTAGCTCCATGAGCGCGTAATGACAGAAATCCTGCACTGTGATTGGCTACCTGAGCGGGCAAGATGGAGCCCTCAGGATTTCTCGTTTGGTCCTGCAAGATCAAAGAGCAATTTTTTGGTGTTTTAGGCCACATAATACTGTAAATCCTTTATTGACCAAACTTGTTTGGTCAAGATGTATGGGTTATTGACCAAGCGTGAGGTCAAGATGACTGGATATTGGCCAAGTTCTTTTTTTGCGTGTTTATGGACCGAGACGAAGTCGAGGTCCATAAACACGCAAAAAAAGAACGAGGCCAATATCCAGTCATCTTGACCGAACAATCTTGGTCAATAAAGGATTTATTATATGACTTAAAACACCAAAAAATGATCTTTGATCTTGCGAGACCGAGCGAGAAATCCCGAGCGGGCAGTATCGCTCCATCTTGCCCGCTCGGGTAGCCAATCAGAGCGCGCGATTTGGTTCATCTTGCCCGCTCACGGAGCTAGTCATATAATAAATAGAGGACATTACATGGCCACATGAGAGATATATGAAATTTCTCTTTGAGAGCTGAAATAATTTATTAAACACAAGAAGATAAATTTTGTATCTCCAAGCGGCCATGTAATATTCTGTTTATTATCTAAACACCAATGAAATACTACATCATTTCACAAAAGGCATCAAAAGGTGCGAGTTTCATAAGTAACCATAGCAACAGTGATCTTTTCACATGTGATCATGTGAAGATATCATGTTTTTGCACGAAAGCTCACTTGGTATTTCATTGGTGTTTATAAAATAAAGCTGGATATTGGCCTTGTTCTTTTTTTGTGTGGTTATGGTCATAAAACGTGCAAAAAAAGAACTTGGCCAATATCCAGCCATCTTGATCGACCTCACGCTTGGTCAATAACCCATACATTATGTATTATGTTAAGTAGGAATTTCTTGTTTATGTCTATCACGTTTTGTTGTATTAAATTCTGTGCTTATACTGTACAAGGCTGCTGCCTAAGAAAATCTTCCGGGAGCCCTTCGGGCTTCCAACATTAAAAGTTAGTAGCCCGAGTCATTTTTTCAAGAGCCCTGAATTAATTAATTCCGGCTGGGATCAAATTTCCGAGAAAGTGAGGATGAATCAAGTAAGGTGCCCGTTCGGGCTACTTGATCAGAAATTTGGTCGCCTGCGCTCGCAAAGAAGGCGCCTCAGGTGACCGGGCGACCGTTAGGCAGCAGCCTTGCTGTACTTTGCCAAGTTTAGCTCTTGTGTAGACTTCATGGTGCAAATATTAAATGAAATTATTTTTTTTGAACACCAATAACTGGTGCCTAATATTTCTAGATTTCCAATTGAGAAATTCAATTTTCATTCTTGATAATGGCATTTGATACATTGACACGTTGAATTACTCACAAGATTTCTTGTAAAATGCCTTGACAAGCAACTGACCACTGATCACTTACAATTTTCATTACTATTTTTACATTTAGTTCTTGAGTCTAACAGGTGTCAAAGTTGGTCAACTAACAAATTTACATGATCCCTTTTTAATATTAACTAAAGGTAATTATTTAGTTATAACCCATAACATGAAAGAGTACAAATCACAAGACAGATTCAGAGTGTATGGGTTATTCTTGTCATATACACCAATAGGAATAAAAAAAAATAAGGAGTGTCTTGGCTCATGCTGATCTTCCACAGGGCACAAAATGTCAGGCAACAAGTGCTGAGAGCCCACCTTCCCCAACGACAACTGATTACAAAAAAGACCACAGTCTGATACCATGACACAAATTGTTCTACATGCATTCACAACTTCATTTAACTTGGAAAATATATGCTACAATACTATCTCGCTGAAATTGTAAGAATAGTAAGTAAGAGTTTGAATCGTTTACAATAATTAATTTTTAAAATAATAAAATAACACTGTGTAAAAGCTCTAGAAAACAGTAGAATCGTGATGACAATGACGTGTGATCGTCGAAATGAAAGTAAAAGAAGATGGCAAGGCTAGGAGAACACAAGGTCTTCGCAACGAAAATCTGCCTCTTTCAAGCAGCTTATTCGATACAAGCTAACCCGGGAAATGGATCGAACGGAAAGGGCTTTTTGCCTTTACAAGTTAACAGGGTAGGCTTCTTAAAGAAGGCACTGTGGGGAAATTACGAGTAAAATGTAGTATACAGCAGTATAAACCAAAACTGCGTATTGTCTATTCTTTAGCTACTGACCTTTTCTGCCTCCCCTTTTGAACATTTCTGTAATAAACCTAGGCCTTTTCTGTGATTTTCTGTACCACCTCCGTCCGCCATGTTCTGATTGACCGAGCCTGCGAGCTTAATACCAGTGGTCTCTTTGAGAAGAGATGCGCAAAGTATGTAGCAACATTAGATGATTACCCTAGCAACAAAAGAAAGGATTCGATGAGAAGAGTTGCGGACGGATTGTTGATAAATGCTTGCGGTTTTTTTCCTTTGACAGACTGATAACAGGCAGCAATGCTTCAAGAAGGTAATGGA
>OX421450.1:10349321-10369321 GCA_949126865.1 Montipora capitata
ACAACAGTTTTAAAAGATTCACATTGCAACCAGGTTGATGCTAATCTGGTGTGACGAAATTTGAATGTAACTTTAATACAAAGTTACAGTTCAAGGAGCCAACGTTTCGACTCCTATCTAGCGTCTTCATCTGGGGTTATTCGAGTTAAGTTCTTTATTTCCGTCGTAGGACGCGATACAAGCTACAAACTCTTTTAGATGCGTACGATCAAGTGTTTTGAGTGGCAACATAATTCCTTGTTATTCTTTTTTTTCAGGAGTTCTTCGCGAGAAAAAGAAGAAAGCCAAAGAGCTTTCTTGGTCTGTGAACAGTCTTAAGGATGAAATCAGCGAGATCGGCGCGACACTAGAAAGTCGAAAACTAGAGCGACTTGAACAGGGAGAATTTCGAACAGACGAGGGTCAAATCGTGATCGACGAAGATGAATACGAGCTTCTTCGGAAGCTGAAAGGTCTGAAGTCACGTTACAGGAGTGATTATGAAGAACTACTCAACACTAAATCCGAGGTCATATATTGTGAAAAGCTCGTAAGCCAGTGTAGGCAACGCCTGTTAACGGAGTTCGACAACTGGTACGTCGAGTCATTCCTCGGAGACGATATTGGACCGAAGAGTGGCCGAGTTGGGCAAGTACCTGAAGACGAGCAAGAGAAGTTCGATCGGCTTCAGTTGGAGTTGTTGATGGAGAACCCTGATTCCGTGCCTTACTACAACGCCAAAATCCAGACTGAGAGACGAATGCATCTGTCTTCCAGCGGTGTTTCACAGAAAAAGAGGAGGCCTGGGGCAATTGTTGCTACGGTCCGAAATCAGCCGCCGACAACATTAACTGTCACATGATCCGAAACAAAAGTGAATCGACTTCAAGAGTTCTCTAAAACGAAAATAACATGTTATCTTATTTTTTTCTCTAGTTTATAACTGAAAATTTCAGTCAGTTTTTATGAGCAAATGAGGACTGGTGATTAAGGTTTAAAAGGTCTCTTAATTCTTGATAGGCTACTTCTCACCAATGCGGTGCTGTTTATTAACTTAATTTCATGCAGTGACAGGAACATATATGGGTCAGACTTTAGGTACACGTCCAGTGTTTTTGTAAGCACTTTGTAAATTGAAACAGATAGACAGTACAGGAGCCCATCATCAAATAGAAACACCTTTTTTTTTAATGTTTGCTTTTAAGCAAATCATACAGTTTCATGAGAGGAACATCTTACTCTCCCACCCTTCCTTCATCATCCAGTTCAGTTTTGGACGAATCTTGAACATAAGCTATTGCCTTAAATCCAAAAAGAAAACAGAGATGAAATTTCACTTTGACTGAAGGAGACAAAAATATTTTGACCTAGACCTAGACCTAGACCTAGGTTAAATCTACTTATTTGTTAGCCGGCAGAGGAGATTTGACATTCTTTGTTCCAAATAAATGTTCTTGCTTGTCAACAAAGAAGGTGGTAGGACGTAAGGATGCGTACTGTGATGTGATAACGGCTGACAGCCAGCCGTAAATCTGAAAAAGGAGAAACGTAGACGGAGAATTAAAGCCTGTATTTTTACAGCAAATTTCTGAATTTAATACACCTTATTCCAAAATGGCCGCCATTAAGATATTCTTTTGTTTTCATTCAAATTAGACCTTGATGCCTCGTTCAAGGCAAAATATTCTTTTGAATTTTCAGCTCAAGAACGATGCATCAAGGGCTAATTTGAATAAAAACAAAAGATTATTTAAATGACGGCCATTTTGGAATAAGGTCTATGCATGGCCCACCAATCAGTTGAGTCCATTTTATATATTAGGTGCGTGATAACAGATAGCAAATTGGTATCTTAGAAAGGATTAATGTCATTCAAACTTACATGATGTTGCCATCAACTTAGTTCGAGTCAGCATTGATGGGAGGGGTAATGGCACGAGGTGTTCAGGAAAGAGGGTCGTATAGAGCAGTGTCCCAATGAGATCTGATTATGATTGTAGCTTCTCATTAAGATTTTAAAAATTCAAACGGAAAATTGCAAATGGTATAAGAAACGAGGAGCGCTGTCCATTTACACGGGATAAACCGGGTAGAATATTCCGTAAATTGAGCAGAAGAGGTTTTTCATATATGAGAGTGTGTGGAAAGAGTATCATGTACCATTTTTCAGAAAACCAGTGAGAGTTTTTTTTGCTTCATGGAACAGCACTTCACTGAGGGTCCACGTTAGGGATCTTCAATCCCGCCCCCTCGACCAAAATTTTCCCTTATCTTGAAACCCCGAACGTTTTTATCGGCCAATCCCGATACCGGTCATGACGTCACAGCATAATGTCCAAGCCTCGTCGTCAATTACAACTACAGTTGATTTAGAATACACCTTGTTAGTCTTTTCCACCAACCTTCATGATCCAACTGATTGGCCTTAATTGTAGCATTTTGAAACCGAAATGATGCGGTTCATTGAACAAGCAAACAAACATCACCTCTCAATTATTTCACGGCTGAAATTTCAGATACAGAAGGGACATTCTGGATACAAACATTAACAAAGGTTCAAGAGCAACCCAGTCCTTGCTGTGCCCCCGCAATTCAAACCTACTCAAACAATTCAAACACGCTCTTCTCCTCGTGCCACCCACCAGGAGTCAAAAAAGACTTCGTCAAAGGCGAGGCTCAGAGACTTGTCAAAACAAGGTCTCCTAAAAAAGAGCTCATCCAAAAATTAAATCGCGCCAACGTGAGAGAGGTTATCTCGAGAATCTTGTTCAAAGGACACTCTCAGAAATGCAACTTAAAAGCAGGAAACTGACACTCCTTCAAAAACCACTGGAGAGCAAACGAATCTTGCCTTTCGTTACACAATGCTACCCAGCAGTGACGAGCTTAAAACAAGTACTCATAAAAGACTAAAGGAAAGGAAAGGAAAGGAAAGGAAAGGAACTTTATTTAAGTGTCTAGTAGATTTAGCGCTGGAGCACTAATTGGGGACACTGTAAAGTGAAATTAACAATTAACACAACAAGTCAAATGTTGGTTTTTAATAGAGCGACAATCATAATAGAGCGATAATCATTGCTCAAAGAAATCTACAAAACCCGCACGTCATTTTACAAAAGAGGGCGATCAAATAAAGATATAATCTTGAGAGCGAAATTACAAAACTGAAAGGCTAAAACACGCGCTAGGGAGTCGTGTAGGCCTGTCACTCCCGCACACTTAAATTTCCGGTCGTTTCCGTCGTTGCCGAGGGCGAAAGTTGAGTTTATTTTTGGCCGTCAGAAATCCCGGATCTCGGGGCTTAAAAGAAACGATTTCCTGGATCCCGCTTCGTAATAACGCTAAATCCCGCGTCCCTTCCATAAATACAATCCCAAATCCCGGTAACACATTTCTTTAGAATCCCGAATCCCGGTCTCTAAAAAGGCCAAAGCCGGGATCCCGAAAACCCTATTGGGGACCCTCTTCAAATTTCATAAAGCAAATGATCCAGTAATGAGCCGGTCGTTTTGTTGAAAACGAGAAACAAGGACTCCGTCTAGATTTATTTCATTTCCCCCCTCCCACCAAGAAACCCATTGAGTTGTTGTTCCATCGGAACAATCGGTTGTTTCGTTGAAAGGAAAAGCGCTCCTTGAAATGTTTATTTCTTGTACCTGTTGAAAATTTGGTCTCTCCAATGCAGTCTTCAAACAATCAGTAATGAGTGCTTTGAAGTTCTGGCTGCAGTTGGCGGGAATCTTATGCAATCTAGGGTCAACAGTTTTCTTTGCGAATTTTGCCAAGCTTTTAATATGTTTCAATGGAAGTTTCCTGGTGATGCATTCCCATACAAGCACTCCAAAGCTGAATACGTCACAGGATTGGTCAGCGGGCTTACCAATCAATTGATCGGGTGCCATATAATCGTATAGGATCTTGAGATGACTGATGGCATGGCCGAGGCTTTTGCCGTCTTCAATCCTTTGCGCATATTCAAAGTTGCAAATCTAGAGAATCGAAAAATAGAGCCTAAAAATTATGAGAAATGTAACATTAAAGTCGGCAATGGCAAATGCGTATTTTTCTTCGTTGAAGATTTGTTTTTCCTACTGAAAACTCTATGTTGTTATTTTTTTACGAATAGGAACTAAGGAGATGAGGGCAACACAGAGGCTATAGGATCCTAAGATATTTCATTTGGAAAGATCTCGCACCTGTAACGACATTTACCATAATGTAAACTGCATTCATTTTCTGGCTTGAAAAGCTCTTTAGTTTAGTTTGACCTTTTCAATTTGTCAATAAATCAGACCTTTGCAGTGTAGTTCTCTGTCAACGTCACACTATTGGAGGCCAAATAACAGTGGATGTATCCCCGCTGATGAACAAATTGCATAGCACATGCTACATCTCGACTGACTCCCAAAACTGTGTTCTCGTCTAGGACGGTCTTTTCTTTGTGAAGAAGGGTGTACAAAAAACCGCGTTCAATGTGCTCCAACACAAGCCCTCTTTGAGAAGGATCCGGGCTGCTGGAAACCGCCATCAGGAGGAGAATATTCGGGTGGCGCAAGTCACTAAGGGGAAAGAAAATGAAACTTTAAGATTATGGACCATTGACTCCTTAGAGAGGAAAGTTCGTTTCCCTTGTAGGATTGCAATTCTGAACTTTAGGTTCAGAGAGATGTAAGTACAAAGAAGGCATACAGTTTTTCTATTTAAACCTTGGCCTTATGGCACTCATATTTCAACAGACTTTTTAGCTATCAAAGTGTATCTGAACGTAAATGGACGCAGGCCCAGTCGAGGACAAAGAAAAACTCCCCCTACCCTGGTGTGAGCTCCTCCGTTTCCATTACTAGGACTAACGCTCAGCTGCATTATAGAGCGAGTTTCAATCAAGTGTCGTAAAACCAAAACAAAAGTAATTACTTTGTCCAATCAAAAAGGATGGAGACAGTCCGGTAAACCAATCAAAACGCGAAGTAATTACACGTAGCCGACACAAAGCGCTGGAAAATGTGCGCGCGAGAGCTGCGATTGGTTTTGGAAGAAGAAGGAATTGTGACACCCGAAAATGGCCCGTTAACTTTTTGTTCTTTCGAGAAACGGGCCACAGGGCCCGTTTCTCGAAAGTCCTGAAACTTTACGGGCCATTTTCGGGTGTCATAATTCTCTTTCTATCTCAAGAACGAAGAGGATTTAAGTGGTCAAACTTTACAGTTATTTTTCTTTTTGTTACCTTGAAAACACGTTGAAAGATCGGCTCTCCAAAACAAGCGGTTGGCAGTTTCGCAAATGGCTTTTCGGGCCCGAAAAGTTTTCGGGACTTTCGAGAAACGCGCCCCAGGAGAAGGGTACAGTTTTGATTTTCGCTCGGGCCCCGACCTTTCCAGGCAATCATAAACCTTACAAAGTTTATATTACCCTTGCGATTGAGAATGCTCAATAGTGCGATCCCAGACGTCGTTAAAAACTCCTTTAGATTATCTTGGTTTCTAAAATTGCCGTGATATATATGGTCCTACTAGGGGGATGGTACCATTCGCCCCTGATGGCAGAAGTCGAAAAGAATCTACCTTAGAAAAGAAACTTCTTGATGGAAGTGTTCGAAATCAATGTCTTCCTTTAATTGCCATCGATATCTCTTCAAGGTCACCGATCCACCTCTAAGTCCACCTTCGATGTAATAACTGAATGGGTGATTAGAGTACACATTACCATCTAACGGTTGAATCTCCCTGCTCAGCACTTGGACAACGGGCGCTCGTATTTTACAAACCTGAGCAGGTTCATCTGTGAAGAAAGTTCAATATTTATCAAACGTTCACTTGCAGACTAGCTTTCTCACGGGGACTGGTAAAGGCAAGATTAATTAACTCTTTGACTCGTCGGAGTGATCAGCATGTAAATTCTTTTCACAATTTCAAAACACTGTCAAGGAGAATGTTATTGCATGGGAAAGTTATTGGGAATGAAGATCAGTCGTGAGTTCAATCCCCACATCCGGCAGTTTAAAATTTTTGAATCAATTGTTATTTTAAGTACAGATTTAAAGACTGTGCAGAAAAGAGCAACAGTCGTTCTGCAATGATATATAAAAGAACTTGTTTGCCTCACCAGCATCCATGTACGTAGACTGTGACGAGTCTCCCTTTAAATTGTCAGCAGTTTTTGTGCGTTGAGTCTTCGATGGTTTCTTCTTCCTTTTTTGTCTTTCTGAAGATAGATAGATTATAGACCGAATGCATATATGGTGGCCAAAAAAATATTCAGTTTTGTTTATGTGCTAATTAGACTCACTAGCCTCGTTTGCATGGGCAAAATACAAAAGAAATGTTGCTTGAGAGCGAGGCTAGTAAGTCTAATTAGCACATAAACAAACATTTATGCATTCGGTCTATTTAAACTTAAATTGCCTGCATTAAAAATGAGAACTTTACGGTAGCGGGGGCTGGTGGGGGAAGAAATGTTAAACTCGCCTCCCTCTTGATACCCCATCTTGACAACCCCGTTCCCAGGACCTTGGAGAAGCTAAGGGAGAGGTCCTGGGAACGAGTTTGCTCATCTTGAGATACCCTCTGGTAAGTATATTAGGGAGCTTACGAAAAGAGGACGACGACGGCTACGAGGACTTCATTTAAAAATACAAGTTCGCGTTATTCATATCACTACGAAACTATTTTATGTCGTTTCGCGTTAAAATGGTGTAGTAACTGTCGAGGAATTAAACTGGTATGAGTGAGTTGGAAGCGTAGAGAGAGAGAACTGAAAATTCATCATCATGTGCTAACGTCCTCCACAGAACCTTGAATTTGGTCATTTCACGTCGTCATTTAGGAGGTGACGGCAAAGAAATGTACCAAAATGTAAAACGCATGTGCAGAGCCATTGTTTTTGCTCACTAAACCTGTTGTTTTGTAGCGTCGTCGTTGCGGTCGGCGTCGTCGTTTCGTAAGCTCCCTTAATCTATTGATCCAACAGGAATACTTCTAACAGTTAAACTAATTACCAGACGAATGATGGGGTTAGGGTCCAAAAGAGCTTTTGGCTCAGTTGGATGATAATAGTTTCTACCACTGGAAACCAAGATACATGCACTGCGTTCAAAACTTTCAATGGCTTGTCTTGTTTATGTGGCAGGAAATTTTTTGTATAGCATGATTTTCATACGCGGTTTGTATTCGTATTATAACATAACATTTAAGCATCCCATTATGATCACAATGGCTTCATTTGACCCTCCCTTTCGAAGAGTTCAAAAACTGTTACCCTCGCCTGTTTCCCCCCTTCCCCCTTCCCCCTTCCCCTTCCCCCTTCCCCCTTCCCCTTTCCTCCTTCCCCTTCCCCCTTCCCCTTCCCCCCTTCCCCCTTCCCTCCTTTCCCTTCCCCCTTCCCCTTCCCCCCCTCCCCCTTCCCCCCTTCCCCTTCCCCCTTCCCCTTCCCCCCTTCCCCCTTCCCTCCTTTCCCTTCCCCCTTCCCCTTCTCCCCTTCCCCCCTTCCCCCTACCCCCTTCCCCCTTCCCCCTTCCCCCTTCCCCCTTCTCCCCTTCCCCCCTTCCCCCTGCTAATTTCGGACAAGCCCCTAAGAAAGGTAAAGGTAAAGTCACTTTCAAGTTATTCAACGTCTGTAGTTCCTTCAGTTACGAGGCTGGTATCAATGGAAGCCGAAGGTGCGCTATTTACCCTCTCCCTTAGTCAGTGCTCCTTTTTACGGGTATTTAAAGCTATAGCTACAAGAATCGGAGGAAAGTCGAAACAGACGTGGAAGTCACCGAGGATCGAACTGGTGACCTCTTGCTCCGAAAGCCGCGCGCTAACCAACTGAGCAACGCCCTGGCGAAAGATTTGTCAGCTGACGTTTCGAGCGTTAGCTCTTTGTCTGGCCTGCGAATACCGCCTCACATCGCCTCGTCCGCTTGCATCGTACGTACCCTTCGTCAGACCTTAATCAACTCGTTTGACAAACCGATTTTTTTTAAACTTATTACCAGCTTGCTTAAGCAACTTTTCAGCTTCTCTTGTACTCAGTTTCTGGTTGATACATTCTAAGAGTGTCTGTTGGTCATGATTCTTTGCTTTCAGGTCAGCACCGCCTCGAAGAAGCAGAGCCAGACATCTCAAGTTTCCATTTTCTAAAGCCATGCGAGCAGGCGTTCCATGGATTGACAGACTGTAATGAAGAAAGAAAATGTTAAATGTTCGTGGCCTGCTTTTACGTAGAATATGTGCCGCAGTTTTACTGTCCCTCGCATCTAGGAAGCCGTGGTGAATACTTAATGAGGCTTGGGAATGATATTAAGGCTGATGTAAATGCGACACGTCCCTGACCATAATGCCAAAAACTGTAATGACATACTATATAACAATTGTCCAATAATAAACGAAAACTCGAGGACTATTCTCTATCATTGTGAGCCGGTCGTCACTGTAAGGTACTTCTTTCCTACCTCTTTACCTTAGACCTAAACCATTATCTATCAATATAAATTGAAAATTCTCACCGTTAAACCCTTCCTGGTGGGTGAGAAACACAAAGTATTTAAAGCCGTTATCTCGTTGCAAAATATTTGTTTTCCTTTATCTAATAAGCTCCATAATGAAAGCATTTTAATTGGTTCTCGCCCATGATCAGACTGATTAACTATGATCAACAGGAGAGACGCATAGCTGACGTCATCATCGAAAACTCTTAATTTTCATATCAGTGAGAATTGTTCTTATCACATTTTGAAGTCATCAGTGATATATTACTGAACAGAAGCACGACAACACGGAATCTATTTGTTTAAAAGTACAATAACCTGCGGTATTTTACAGTTCCATGACAATTAAAACATGAAGCCGGGGTACCTAATTACGTGGAACGTCATAGGTAGACTGATCACGTCACTGATTGAGCAGAGTTGCATTTTCATATACATATATAGGCCCTGTTTGCGCGAGGCTACTACTCAGCCGGCTGACTTTTAGTTTTGTCAGTTTGTTTAACATAAGTTATTAGGGATCTTAAGCAAGGACGAGGAGCACGGCTACGAGAACGCCATATAATCAAGGCCTGGCAAAACGCTCGCAATATTTAAACGCAACATCGTGCAACATTGTTGCATGATGCTGCGAAATGTGTTGAACGGACTGGCCAAACGCACGCAACATTCTCAACATTTTCAACGTAACATGTCAATGTTTACGTGCCCCAGGCACCTGGTGCGCAACAAGTGGACCTAGCGCGCATGCCCTGGTTGCGTGAGCGTGGCCAAACGAGTACAACATCACTCAACATCCAAAATGTTGCACGAAAAATTTGACCTCTTTCAAGTTTGATCCAACATCATCCAACATGTTGCAACATATCGCAACGGGGTGGCCAAACGCATGCAACATGTTGTACCCAACAATGTTGTAGGATGTTGCATTGAAATGTTGCGAGCGTTTGGCCAGGCCTTAACAATAGGTCTAATTAGCAAAAACATTGATACATTTCTTTGCCGTTCTAGTCTTGACAACGACGTGAAGTGATCAAATTTGGGGTCATGTGGAGGACAAGAACACCTCACGATGAATTTCCAATTTTCTCTCTAAATATCCACACCGTTCTCACCAATTTTGTTCTTGGAATTTGTACTCACACTTTCCAAGCCGAGCGACTTGGAGCAATCGCAAAATAATTAAAGTAACGGGAAATGATACTTTTAGAGAACGTCCTCGTTCTTGCTAAAGGTCCCTATTTATTTATTTATTTATTTATTTACTTATTTCACTCCTATGGTTTACCAAAGATTCGTTTCTGTTATTTCAATGACATCCATCTTTTCGTAACGACAGATGGACAAGCAAATTGTGAGCATCCATGTTTACGCTCTTATCGGGCGTCTTCTTCCAAATAGTTCAAACGCTTCACATATCGTATTTGTTCAATGACCCTCTTCCTCCACCGCTGAAACCTTTCGCTTTAAACAGGGATGCAGGCATGGCGCAGTGGCGAGAGCACTCGCCTCCCACCAATGTTCATGTGGCCAGAGTTCGATTCCCAGACTCCGTCTCATATGTGGGTTGAGTTTGTTGGTTCTCTACCCTGCACCGAGACGTTTTTCTCTGAGAGGTATGTTGATTTCAGTTTACAGTATCCCCTATTAGCGCTCCAATGCTAGAAGACTAGACACTTGTAAATAAAGTTCCTTTCCATTACCTGTTAGGATCTGCTCCAAGATCCAGTAGTGTTGCGACACAATTTTCGCTACCATGCTGTGCTGCTAAATGTAGTGCTGTACAATGGTTCTCGTCCTTAACGTCAACGTGTGGGATATGCCTCTTGTCTAGGAGCTTAACCAATGTTGTCACATCACCTTCCTGCGCACTCTCAAACCAAAGACCAAGACGTTTCTTGTGCTGCTGAGGTCTCCTTTTTTGGTTAGCCATTGCTATGCACTCTTTTTTCTGCTGTTATCAAAATTACAGAAGCCGGGCGAGCTGTGGTTCTCTGGTAATAGATGTAGTTTTTTGTTTTATTTTTTATTTTGAAGACAATTAGGCAAATCTTCTATTTGCGAAAAAGTTTTGGGAAAAACCAACGTAAGACCTTCTTTGTGACGTGACCATGTTTTTGCGCGCGCGTAAATGTACAATAGATCTCCTTCGATGCAAAGCTACTGCATTGTTATATTGGGCGCGGCTTTTTAAGTTAATGGCCGATCTGAGAATAGTTAAAATTTTAGTAAAATTATTTCGTTTTATGGACGTTCAAGTAAATAATCTTAAGAAGTATACAACCAGGACTATTTTTCACTCTTCCTTTATTTCTACAGCGCTTTACTGTTCCTCTAAGAGTTAGAAACATGACAAAAAAGCTCAGGAAAAGATAGGGTTCCACCGAAATTCTTATTGCCGATATCTTGCAACTTCTGCGACTCACTGACGAGGAATGTCAACAGCAATTCAATTAGCTCAGAAAAGAGATAAAAGACTCTCAAAACTTTGAATATCTTGCTACCTTAAACAGTAATCGAAGTCACTTGTAACCTTCACTTGTGCTTCCTGTCAAACCTAACTTATGCTGTCCAATCCACTTGCCACTTTCCAACGAAACGTACTGAGGTTTATCGACAGCAACGATGTCACATCAATTAAATTCCAGAGGCATTTTTTTCTTAAAGATACTGAGGTTATGTATTTTCACAAGGTGGACAGGTGTATTTTCACAAGTAACTGTCAACTTTATTGACAATTTTCACTCGTGAATTTGCGCGGTCTGGAATCCGTATGAGATATAAGGCGAGATTGCTGTCATTATTTTGTTAGCGAACGGGACTTTGGGCGTGATGCCCAACGAGTTTGCCAAGCAGAAAGGTCTCTGATGAGTCCCTTGGTCGGGATGAAACGAGCTTCGTAAGACTAACCACGAACAATGTATTTTCACAAGTAACCGTCACCTTTATTGATACTGAGGTTCTTGAGAAAATTCATTGTAAAGTTCGCCAATATATTTTTTTTGTATGCACGCCACACACTTGGATGCCACGGAAAAACTATTTAGAACTTTGACAAAGCCTCACACGCTTTGTTAGCTATATCTCCTGAGTGATATAGTGCAGTTTGTTTGGATGTCTGTTCTTAACGTAAGGGTTTTTAATTCAGCGGAGCAGACAGTTTCTCGTTTGAGCGCTTGCGCTCGCTTTTTGAAATAAAGTTAAAAGCATTTTCAAATACTACACTTTGTTAGCTTTCCAGTGGTATATAGTTTCCTTTGGTTTCTTTAAAAACAACGCAAACAAGAGTGATTTTCCGAGAGACAACACTGAAGGTTGACAGTAACCTTATGCGCCGATCAAATCGAAACTTCAACAACCCCCCCCCCCCCCCCCATCCCCCCGGGCAAACCCCAGACATTTGACTATCTTCTGTGCCCGGGGAGTGGGGAATTTGACCTTTGCCTGCGTGGGGTGGGGAAAATTGAACCGGAAGAGTCAAGTTGCAAATGATTATTCTTATTCATTAAAACAGTCGATCGTAACACCAGTACCCAAAATTTCCCCGCCACAAGAGATTGACAGTGATCTCCACCCAATGTCCCTTACCAATAGTATCGCAAAGATTCTAGAGTGATTTGCGAACAGGAGACTTCTACTTCAGATAGGAGATAAGATTGATTCCAAACAATTTGCTAGGAAAGGTCATTCAACAACTCATGCCCTTGTTTATCTCCTACAAGCAATCCACGAGGCTATTGATCGAGGGGGTATGTGTTAGGATCTTCTTCTCGGACTTCTCTAAGGGTTTTGACTTGATCGACCATCAGATCCTTATGGACGAATTATCACTGCTCGGTGTGGACCCAGTGCTCTTCAGTTGGATAAGATCTTGTTTAACAAATAGAACTCAAGCCGTGCGCATCGGGAACGTTTTATCGGATTGGACGCATACCCATGGAATTATATCCCAAGGGACCAAGATGGGTGTCACCCTGTTCTCAGTCATGATAAATAGACTCCTAAGGGATTCGAATGTGAGAGAAAAATACGTTGATGATACCACAGTTGTAGAAATCCTGCCTCGCAATTCAATAAACCTTCTCGATTTGGCTGTTAGGGACACACACTCATTTTGTATTGACCGTAAGATGAAGTTAAACCCTCGGAAGTGTAAAGAAATGCTGATAAATTTTAAGGAGTACCCGAACACTGTTATTCCACCTATTTGTACTGGAAATCACCAGCTCGAACGTGTCTCATCTTTAAATTACTTGGTGTTAAAATCAGAGACGATCGTAAATGGAATGACCATATAGACTATATTTATTGTAAGGCCGCCAAACGTTTATATACCTTAAGAGTGCTTAAAAGAGCTGGCGTAGCGAATAGCAACATTGTAAATATTTTTAATAGTTTTGTAAATGCTACCGCTTGGTAGGGCATTTGAACACTATTTTGGCCCGAGGGGGCGGGAATTTGAACGATCCAATCTTCAAAAGATCAAATGCCCGTGGTTTGGCCGAGAAGGAGGCGGCAGGGGGGGGGGGGGGGGAGGAGGGGGGTAAAGTTTCGAGTTGATCGGTGCATTAACGGCATAGATAACAACCATCTATCTGTGTACTGTGACCGTGCTCCCCGCCTAACATTTTATTGCTAGGATTGATACGAAGGATCCGGAAGCAGAACCCTCGCTCAAAACTCTTGCAAAGTGTTGGAAATGGCGGCGGTACATTCTTACTGGTTGCATCGGAGTCTTTGTTGTGTCTTTTGCAATCGTCCTTTATCACTTTGGATCTTTTATTTTCAACAAAATGACAATTTCCGCTGAAGAGTTTATGACTTATTGATGGACTATCAAAGAAGGCGCTCATAAAGGCAAAAAACCCGAAGAACGGAGAAAACCGTGAAGGCGATGAGATGTATTTTTTTCGATGTAGATGTCATTTGACATCTGAAGTGCTTTATGCCGTCTGAGTTTCGATGAAAGTGGGCAATCTCAGTACATGACAAGGAAAACGTTTTAACTGTCCACCGGTTTGCTTTCTTCCAACTATTTGTGCTTACCGCTGTTTCCAAGTCGTTACAATCAATTTGTTCAAAATTTGTGTGTAAGGACCTTGAGTTTTCAAGGTGGTTAACGTAGTAATCCGGTCCAGTCCGTTAAACGAGATTTAGTGACTGTGCAGGGGCCGGTTGCTGAACGCTTGGTTAGCGCTAACCGTTGGTTAAGAGGTATCAAAACCTATAGGTTTCCATGGGATTTAACGCTGGTTAGTGCTAACCCATGCTTCGAGCAACCCAGGCCATACCGTCAAACTACGGTTAGCTTTCCATCCGTAGGCCAGACCTAATATTAACGAGGAAGCGATCCGTTCTGTTTGTACATTTTACTTTTTGAACGGCGGAACACTCTGTACAGACCGTCAAATAGTGATTCGTTAACCCCTAACGTCTGAAGTGCTTGCTATTTTTTATAAACTGTCTGTGGCACTTGGCTTCGCAGTATAAGAAGTTCGCATGGCAAATCGCATTGAAACGTCTGCGGTTTTGGGTCAATGCGGGCTCAGGTTTGGGCATCACGTGACAAATGCCAACGGTTCATGTATTCGAAAAGTTAGCGAGATGGCTTTATCATTTTATACGTGATTTTCCGGACCATATTCGTTAACAGAAGCCCCCAGGCTGGCATGATTAAGCTGGAATGCGGGTAGAGGTAAGCCTTTGAAAGATGGTTCCATGCAGACCGGGACGGCTAGCTTAAAAATGCTTTGTTGTAAGGCATGGCGGTTCACGAGTGAAGTTGTCTCTCTGGCCTTTCTGATCTGTGGATGAATTCCAGGACCTACCGGCAAAGGCAGCCCAGACTCGGAGAGTAAAAAATTATAAGTATTTGTCTGGGAAACCCGATAACAAACTCAAAAAGATAATTTACAGGCAAAAGTTGTCAATAAAAAGCCGCACTTTATTGCCTTGGGGTTTTTCTCGCTTTTTGTGCGGTTATTTGCCTGATTGAACGCGATTTAAGTGACTTCTCAGTTTCCCGGGTTGTCACTCGTACGTAAATAAAGGAAAGACTGGAAAGTAATTTTTAGCTTACCTCACATCTCGCCGATAAAATCACACTTTTCCGAAATCAGTCACGTTCAAACCCCGGCGATGGCCACACGGATAAATTTACCTCTCTTTCGCTAAGTTTCAAGGTCCAGCGAGTATCCATTGCTGAGAAACAGCGATGAAAATTCAAATGTTCAAAATCCTTCGAGGCTTGCTTACAACTCTCACCTTGCCACCAGAGCCTTTCTTAACTCGACGAGAAAGAAATTACTCTGCAGAAATCATTTAAAGTCTTTATTGAGCGTGCGCAAGCCGTCGCTTGGAGACAGTTTCAAACCCAGGCCAAGTCTCGATCGCATTCCTAAACGCCATATTGATTTCGTACTGAGGGCTCGATTTTGACCTTCGCCTTGTCAAAAATATGTTGTACGCGCTACCTAAACTGGTTTGACCGGAGTGACTAGCGAAGAAACTTGGGTTGCGCCGACTCAAAAGACTTGACACGATTTCGGCAGAGCCTCTCTTCAGTGCTCGCCCTCTCGTGAGTTTTAGAGAGGCTATGCTATGGGTGTACATCTCTATGCAATAAGCGCATTCAAGAGTTTCTCATATATATGGTTTTTTGACCAAGCGTGAGGTCAAGATGGCTGGATATTGGCCAAGTTCTTTTTTTGCGTGTTTATGGACCGAGACGAAGTCGAGAACGAGGCCAATGTCCAGCCATCTTGACCGAACAAGCTTGGTCAATAAAGGATTTATTACATGGGATAAAACACTAAAAAAATGATCTTTGATCTTGCGGGACCAAGCGAGAAATCCCCGAGCGTGCAGTACAGCTCCATCTTGCCCGCTCGGTTAGCCAATCACAGCGCGGGATTTGGTTCATCTTGTCCGCTCACTCTCTCAATAAACCTTGAACAACCAGTCCTGGTCTTAATTCTTTTTCTTACTTATCAGCTAAGTTATGGAATGCCCTACCTGATTTTATCCGTACCATTGAGTTGACAGGTTTTAAAATGAGATTCCAGGGCAGCGTTCTGTATAGCCACTTTTCTTTTTAATTAATGTTTCTTTAAACATTTTATATTTCGTTATGTATCCGTATATGCTATGTATTTTAGCCGTAAATGTAATGTCTCGAAAACATTAGCTCTTTTCTTTACTCTGAAATTCGAGAGGAAAGAAAGTTTGTACACGTGTGCATGCATGTATGTTACCTTTAGCAGGGCGCATGCGCACACTTTGTAATCTGCGACTCTAGTGCTTACCATATGACAGATAAAATGACTTTTGTCTTGAATATATAAGCCATCTAATTCTTACGCTATATCGACAAGGGCGGTTTGGAGCTGTGGGTAGGCGTGGGATTTGTCACATATGGTTTAGGGGCCGACATATCTCTCCCTCAATGCCGTACCGGGAGGCAAGGTCGGTAGCAGAAAGCAGCAAAGGGCCAACTGCGTCCAAAAGCGATCGCACGGCCCGAAATCCCGGGATGACTCGTTTGGTACGACGCTCCAGCGCGGGTGTCTGGAGGTACTGCGTTTTTCTCTCTTGTTCAAACATTCCGTCAGCGCATGCGCAAATGTTCTGGTTTTTCGATACCTAGCCTACCAAAAAAAAAATGAAATGCTGGTTTTTTTGTACCAGCAATTGACATTTCAGTTGATTTTATAGGCACTCAACGTAACGTAAGAACCGTGCGTGGCTGGTCTTGTCTCAGACAGAAGCGAGAGATGCATGGTTTCATGCAGACTGAGACGCTCAAAATGCTCTGTTGTAAACATGGCGGTTCAAGAGTGAAGTTGTCTCTCTGGCCTTTCTGTGGACGAATTCCAGGACCTACTGACACAATCTGGGCAAGTTTTGAAAGCTAAAACCTTCAATCGATGCGTTATTTTGCTGGTAGGACTGGGTGGCACGACACTTATGAAAAAAACTGTGAAATGAGAATCGGGAGTCTTCCCTTGTCATGGAATGGCAGAATTACCCAGAATTCTTTTTGGGCATGAGCGAGGCAACTTAAGAAGCACGAGACAGGCTCTCATCGAATGGCTGAAGCGCGGCCAGAGGAAATGATTTCTAGCCAGATACTCAGGAGTAGGCCTGGTGTGTGCTGTTAACGTATATTTTTGATTTCTGAACAAGCTTTCATCATAGGAAATTCGCAACAAAGTTGTGCTTTCATTTCGCTGTAATTCTCGTGTCAAAGAAACGGTATAATAATGTAAATAAGAGAATAACGATATTTATATTTGCAGATTACCTGTCCTCTTACTA
Source organism: Montipora capitata (assembly GCA_949126865.1). NCBI lineage: Eukaryota > Metazoa > Cnidaria > Anthozoa > Scleractinia > Acroporidae > Montipora > Montipora capitata. The sequence goes on from OX421450.1 coordinate 10,366,084, forward strand.
CGAAAGTCAAGTTCGACATCTCTATGTAATAAGCGCATTCAAAATTTCCTCGTGTTACTTGATAAAAGTATGTTTTTTTTTTTGCTTTTTTTGCTTTTTTTTTTTTGAAAAAAGGCTTTTTCTGCTTATATGAAAAATACGTTTTCTCTACCGTCCCCTTCTTATGCATGATTTTCGCGGAAATCACATTCCTTTCCTAAATAAACCTGGAACAACCAGTTATGCATGGTCTTAGTTCTCTATTTTCTTACGTATCAGCTAAGTTTCGGAATGCGCTACCTGATTTTATCCGTAACTATGAGTTTACTGGTTTTAAAAGAGAATCCAGGGCCGCATTTTGCACAGCGGCTTTTCTTTTTAATGAATACATCTTTAACTATTATGTATTTAGTAGGTATCCGTATATGCTATGTATTTTAGCTGTAAATGTAATGTCTCGAAGATATTAGCTCCTGTAGTTATTCGGAAAAAGCTTATGACTGTATGTATGTTGCCTTTAGGAGGGCGCATGCGCACACTTTGTTATCTGCGACTCCAGTGCTTACCATATGACAGATAAACTGACTTTTGTCTTGAATATATAAGCCATCTACTTCTTACGCTATATTGACAAGGGCGGTTTGGAGCTGTGAGTAGGCGTGGGATTTGTCACATACGGTTTAGGGGCCGACATATCTCTCCCTCAATGCCGTACCGGGAGGCAAGGTCGGTAGCAGAAAGCAGCGAAGGGCCAACTGCGTCCAAAGGCGATCGCACGGGCCGAAATCCCGGGATGACTCGTTTGGTACGACGCTCCAGCGCGGGTGTCTGGAGGTACTGCGTTTTTCTCTCCTGTTCAAACATTCCGTGAGCGCATGCGCAAATGTTCTGGCTTTTCGATACCTAGCTCTAAATGTAATGTCTCGAAGATGCTAGCTCTTTTAGTTACTGTGAAATTCGAGATGAAAGAAAGTTTGTGCACGTGTGCATGTATGTATGTTACCGTTAGCAGGGCGCGTGCGCACACTTTGTATTCCGCGACTCCAGTGCTTACCATATGAGAGATAAATTACTTTTCCTATGAATATTAAAGCCTTCGGAAACTTACGTCAACGTGACAAGGGATGTCGGGAGCTGTGTGTAGGAGTGGTGTCTATCTCATATGGTCTAGGGGCCGACATTTCTCTCCCTTACTGCCGTACCGGGAGGAAGGTCGGTATCTGCATTTAAGGAGCGAAGGGCCAACTGCGTCCAAAAGCGATCACACGGGCCAAAATCCCGGAATGACTAGTTTGGAACTAGGTACTCCGATGCCATGTCTGGAGGTACTGCGTTTTTCTCTCTCGTTCAACCATCAGCGCATGCGTAAATGTTCTGGCTCTTCGGTTCGTACCATACCAAAAAAAGATACTGGTTTTTACAAGGAATTGACATTTCAGTTAATTCTACAGGCATAAACGTAACGTAAGGACCGGGCGTGTCTGGTCTTTTCGGCGAGACAGAGGTGAGAGATGGTTTCATGCAGACTGGGACGCCTAACTTAAAATGCTTTGTTGTAAGGCATGGCGGTTCACGGGTGAATTGACTCTCTGGCCTTTCTGATCTGTGGATGAATTCCAGGACCTATCGATACAGTTTTGAAAGCTAAAACTTTCAATCGATGCTGTATTTTGCTGGTAGGACTGCTTGGCCCGACACATAAAAAATATATGACATGAGAATCGGGGTTCTTCCCTTGTCATGGAATGGCTGAATTACGCAGAACTTTTTTTGGGCATGAACGAGGCATCATAAATACTTTTGTCCTTTGGCCATTTCAATTTCAACAGGAAAAGAAAACAAACAGCGGTTACAAACATTCATTTTATACTTGACGTTTCGTATGTTGCAGCATACATCATCAGAAGTGACGGTTAAAACTGTTACACTGAATTTTAAAAAACTAGAGCGAGGAACTGGTGACTAGTTAATAACAAAATCGTACCGGAAGTTACGATTTTGTTATTAACTAGTCACCAGTTCCTCGCTCTAGTTTTTTAAAATTCAGTGTAACAGTTTTAACCGTCACTTCTGATGATGTATGCTGCAACATACGGAACGTCAAGTATAAAATGAAAATGTATGAACGAGGCAACTTGAGAAACAGGAGACTGGCCCTCATCAAATGGCTGAAGCGTGGCCGGAGGAAAAAGTGTGAAGGAAATTTCTCGGCAGATACGAAGGAGGAGCCCTGGTGTGTGCTGTTAACGTAGAAAAAAATTCGCGACAAAGTAGTGCCTCAGTTCCACTGTATTCTCGTAGCAAAAACTGGCCTTTCTTAATTTTTCTTATCAAAGGAACGGTATAATGTAAATAAGAGAATAGTGAGATTTATGTTTCAAGATTACCGTTGAAAGTCAAACTCTACATCCGTATGCAATAAGCGCATTCAAATATTACTGTATAAAAGTTTTTTTAAAAAATGATTTTCCTGCTAATTTTGATGAAGGGAAATAAATGGCAGATAGATCAAGTAAAGCATCCATCTTGTAACTCCTTTGCAAACAGAGAACTACGTTTCCGTTGGGAACGACAAATATCGTAAATTCAACTTTGATCTCAATCCAGCGGTGTAAGCATTGAAGGCCAGGAAAGTCTTACATGGAAATATTTGAGCGGGTTGAAGTTCTCGCACTGTCTTTTATATACCTGTTTTTGCAATTCATTTTCTAGGTTTCATACAACTCCCTCCCTGCTGGCCAGACCGACGACGATCTCCCATTGTCACGGTAAGGTGCGGGCTCGTGGCTCATCATTTGATAAACTCCAAAGACCATTTAATTTTATTAAGGGGATTTCGATAAAGAACGATTTCAGAGTATTAATTACTATGTCTAAGTATAATTTTTAAAACGATGACGACATTATAAGACATGTTTGATGTTACGAACAACATCGTCAGTTACAAAGTGTTTGAAAAACCGTAAGGAATATATTAACAAGTTATTAGATGTCTAATTAGATGATATGGGCATGAAAATTATTAAAAGTAACTTTCAATCAGAGACAAACTGGCTGCTGAAACAGAGACGGTTCTGTTTTCTGAGAACCTTGCATCAATAACAGACCTTCATGAAGGGCAGCTGAGAAAGGGTCGAGAGTCAAACTTCGAGGAGAGTTGAATCAAGAAAACGAGAGGAAAGCGTCGTTGCCGGAAGAAAAGAATACCAGCACTATAAAAAATTACCTAACAGACAAGTTGTCCAAAGTCTGTTTGTCA
>OX421450.1:10371821-10379321 GCA_949126865.1 Montipora capitata
TTCATTTCTCAGCCCGTCGTACCACCGCGCTCCAAGGATCTGGCGGAGGCAGCGGTTCACAAAGACTTGTATCTTGGTCATCGATGACTTCAGCACTCTCCAAGTTTCACAGCCGTATAGAAGGACGCTTTCACATTGGAGTTGTAGATACGAAGCTTCGTGTTGAGGGACAGCTTTGTTGATCGCCAGATGGGTCAAAGGGTATTGAAGACTCCTGCAGCTTTTCCTATCCGAATGCGGATGTCCTGATCAGTTCCGCCTTCTGTGGACACAGTGCTGCCCAGGTAGGCAAAGTCTTGAACTTCCTCGATGGTGTCCTGCCGGATGGTGAATGTAGCTACGCTTGTGTGGTTGAGCCTCAAACTCTTCGTTTTTTTCACGTTGATCTTCAGCCCCGTCTTCCTGGCTTCTTTGTCAAGCTTGAGTAGCTTCTCCTTCATGTCTGTGTGGCGTTGCGAAATTAAGGCGATGTCGTCTGCATAGTCAATGTCCTCTAGCTGCTCCATCAATGACCACTGCAGCCCTCTCTTCTTGTGTTTTGTGGTCTCGCGCATGATCCATGGATCATCATATTCGAAGTAGGAGCCTGATATCATTCCGAGGTGACTTTCTTCTCGGTGCCTCGCTGTCAGTGCTGCACTTTTAGTCATTTCGCAGAGTGATTACGGACGATTGTACTCCAGCCGGGAAATCGATTTCGTCCCGAGAATCAGAATTGTGCATGAACGTCATGAGGTGTACTTTAATCTACTCTCCAACTAAACAGCATCCAATGAGACTTCAGGCGACATTTCCTTACGTTTTACGCAAAGGATATTCCCATACCTACGGGACTGTTTACACGGAAGAAAAATCCTGGAGATCAGAAACCAACGGAGAAGATAGACATTCCGTTGAGATTTGGCGTATTTATGTCTCTAAGCAGCGATTGCAAAACGGTTAGCCTTTGACTTTGTTGACAACCTTCCGTTAAAATAATCGTAACTCGGGTATACTTTTAAATTCGGGAATTTTATCAGCCTGTCTAGTCAAGTAGTTACTCTGTTTTCAAATTTTCATTTACTTCTGACTTAAATGGCTTTGGTGCAAGTTATCCAATGCTATATAATGTTATCAGCTAACACCACGTGGTTCCAGAAAACCTGGGCATTGAGTCAGCGCTCACCATGCTCCGAAACAACTATTGGGTAATTGTTCTCTCAATTCTACCGAGCGACGCAGCTCAGAAAAAGTCGAAGGCGGAAAAAATATTCAAGGCATCTGTGACAGCTGATTAAAGGTCCATTATGTCAGACCTTAGCTTGGAGGAAGGGTTACGTTTTTACAAACATTGGACGTGTAGCACTGATTAGAGTGTAAAGAGAAGTGCTAGTTTTGTACCCCATATGAAATCGAACCACGTGAGGGTTAGCCCTACTAATGGAAGTGGGCCCACAAAAGGACAGAGAAAAACTCTAACCAGGGTGGGAACTGAACCCACGACCTTTGGGTTAGATCACCGCTGCTCTATCGACTGAGCTACAAGGTCAGACGGGAGTAGGCTGTGGGAACTGAAGATGTTAAAGTCACGGCAATTAACATGTACAAATACAAGGAAGGATTACGTTTTTACAAACGTTGGCCGTGTAGCACTTATATTTGAAGAGACTTAACTGATTTGAGTGGAATGAGAAGTTCTTCTAGTTTTGTACCCCATATGAACCAACTACTAAATGGGCCCACCCTGGTCAGAGTTTTTCTCTGTCCTTGTGTGGGCCCATTTCCATTAGTAGGGCTAACGCTCACATGGTTCATATGGGGTACAAAACTAGCACTTCTTATTACACTCTAATCAGCTTAGCTTGGAGCACAACTATACAGTTTGGGGGAATAAGATGAATGCTGGATTATGATGAGGGTGGAAAATCGGACTAACCGAACAAACGGAAAGCCTTTAAACAGGATTTATATCCATTATAAACTTAGTCCACCTATGATATCTTCTAGTTTCATTCCACGCCACGTCCTAGGGAGGAGCGAGCCTACACCACTACTCTTTTCCTCTCAATAGACCTTTTCGGCTTGTACATTTTGTTTTCCCAATACAGATCATGTGATAATACTCAGGAGGTTTGGTCTTTTGTTTTGTCCATTAAAATGAGGGCCCACGTCGTTAAAAGCAACAAACAGAATACCCAGCTGTCGTCCAATACGGTTTTTGTCGCTAAAGCTGCTTACGTCTGCATCTCAGGATAACATCAGTCTCAGATAAAAGCGAAGAAACGGGTTTCAAAGGGGGATAAGAGTCAAAATGTAATTCAGTTAGAGGTAAATAACTGAAGATAAATGGTACGGATACACAATGTTTCCCTACCTTTATCGAGATATTAACGGCCTCTGATTTTATCGGGTCGACTGCCTCCCAGGTGATAAGCACCACAATGTCGAGAAGCAAAATACACATGATTCCCAACATTAACTGTACTGTACTTAATCCAGCTAACTGCGAAACAAAACAGGAATTATTGTTTCAGCAATACTGATTTGGTGAAACCAACACCTTGCAATTGGTACGTAAAAATAGAGTAAATTAAAGAAGGAACTCATATAATTACATATGGTGTTATTTCAAGTATGAAGCTTTTTTAACCGTGTATGACCAAGAAACTGCTTAGCCTAACAACAGTGGTTGATCTCATTTGGAACACAGCGAGAGTTGGAAAAACTTGAAAATGCTCTTTTTAAAGGAAGCAGTACTCTTCTCTATCAAGCTACAATCCTAGACAAAATTGTTGGGACAATAAAGTCATTCCAAAAGCAATGATTGCCAACAATCCTCTCCTCTTCCCCCCTAACAATGTTGATTTAAAACCCGGCAACGTTCTGTCGGTTTCAGCATTGCGTAAGTGGGGAACCAACTGAGAGGCCGCGAAGCTGCTGCGAAAAGGAGACTGATTATGCAACAGATTTTTACGTGCATTAATGAAGTAGTCCCAATATATTATGGCTACGGTTGTATAGTTCTTAAGTTTAGATCTCAAAATCGGTGGTATAGTTTTTGTATAGTTCTTACCTCCACGGTTGTATAGTTCTTCACTGTTCTAGTTGCCTATGCCATGCTGATGTGACCCAACAAGGCTGAAACAGCTGTCCATGTCTGCCAATAGACTAGGTGAAATGGTTGTGCGCACGCGTGACGTAATGGTCACACCGGGTTTGTTGTTGTGGTGTGTTTTAAAGAACCTTTCTCACCCACTTTACATTGCGCGCCCACATTACTTCAGTCGCCAATTTTAGAACCCCCGAAACTCTGAATTCTATGACTGTGTTAAGAAACCTGTTTCTATCGCACATCAAATGGGCTATATAATTCTGTTTTCCATTGAAAAATAAGCTATGTCTATTCGAATTTGAGTTTCTAGTATTATTTATGTATGACTTGCCCTTCGCAACATGTTATCGAGTGGAAACGGAATCATTGTTGTTCATTTCATTTTCTCGCTGATAATAAAACTGCGTTTTATAGAAGCAAGCTTAGCTTGTGTGTGGGATTAATGTTCTTGGAAAAGTTGAAAACGATGGAGGTCCGAAGGTCAGCTTGTGTTTATTTACAGGAAGAAGAAATTGTTGTTGGATTCAACACCCGTTTGAAGACTAGGTAAACTTGAAAAAGAAGAAATTATAGGAACGTAGAGTAAGAGAATTTCATCTAATGTTACAACTGTGTATTGCGCGCGCCACACTGAAACTTTCTACTCGCTTATCACTAACCGATAAGCTTATTTACCAAGTACCGCGCTAGCAGCGAATTAAACTATCTCGCCTTTTTGTTTCCATTGCTAACTGCTTGGGCATAAATAAATAAATATGGGTTGCTAATTAAGGTCCAGCTAAAAGTTCAAACAATTGCAACTAAGTACCACGCGTAGAAACTGTACTTCCCTCTTGAATTCACTGCAGTGGAGGCAGTGTGGCAGTGTGGCCCAGTGGTTAGGGCGCTTGCCTTGAGCATTCAGTGAATGTGATCCTGGTAGTCCCTGGTTCAACTTCCCAGCTGCACTTGTAAATAGCCAACTGGTTTGCCTCCGGCCAGTTGGGATTCTTGACAGTTGTTGTTCTGTTCCGTCGTTTCGTTGTGTTTCATTGGCCCTGAAAAGCCCCTATGGGGAGAGGTCAATTAAGTATGTATTGTATTGTATTGTACTGCAGACGTAGCTCCACGTTTCATAGAAAAGCCCTCGAAATGAAAGTATTCTGCTGTTTTCCATTTAACTTTACAGGATAATCCTCCTCTAGGATCTTCAGGATTTTATTTTTCTGGCAAAATTGTTCTAATTTCCCTCTCGAGTGTAAAAATAACTCAACGATACTTGCCCATATATGGAAGTAGACGCTCCAAATTCCCGGATTACAACAACAACAACAACAACAACAACAACAACAACAAGCTGCGCAATGTAAAGTGGGTGAGTAAGTTGAAAGTAATAATCTATGCATTTTGGGAAGTGAGAACGTCATTCCTCTCGTCTTTGCTCGTCACGAGAGAAACATCCTGGTATCAAACTCTTGTCATTAGTTTGATACCCTAACGATTTAGAGCTGCAGACACCTCTTAGTAAATTTTGAGATCTAGGTAAAAATTACGGACCATGCTCTAATCGATGAAGCAGAATTCAAAATGCTACAAAGAAATATTCCTATCCGAATTATATCCCATACTTCTCTCTCTAGACGCCTGTTTGTAAATATCTTGTACACTCGCCAGGTTTTGGCAAACATTCCTCCAAACACAAAGGTAAAACCTGTGACAATTAGATACGTCCTTATCTGTAAAGAAAAAACAAAATGATAGGACTTCGTTTTTTTTAATTGCATCTCTCCAATAACGGTCTTCACTTAATCTGCACATGAAACGTTTGCCTACCTTACAAAGACACATTGCTTCTTCGGCAGAAACTCTTGATTGCTTGAACGCTCCAAGCAACACGTGGACATAACAGAAGAAACCACCAATGGCAGTTACGGTGTTGAAATGTGGAGATGACATCTTGATAATCCTAAAGTTCAGAGTGTCGACAAGAAAAGCAAAATAAGTTTGTAGCACAAATCCTTCTATAATTATAAGTACCGTATTTACTAGAATAAGTGCCGCCCTCGAATAACCGCCGTATTTGGGTCAAAAAAGCAAATAAGCGCCGCGGTCTCAATGCGAAGTACATTCGAGAAAATTCGTCAAATTAAAAAAAAAATCACTATAAAGTAACTGTAACCCAGCTTGGGAAATTTCTTTGCTTCAAAAGTAATGTTCTTCAGTTCAAAGTGATTGTATTTCACAGCTCTTCCATCAAGTGCGGGTTGCAGGGATGGCGCAGTGGTGAGAGCACTCGCCTCCCACCAATATTGCCCGGGTTCGATTCCCATGCTCGGCGTCATATGTGGGTTGAGTTTGTTGGTTCTCTACTCTGCACCGAGAGGTTTTTCTCCGGGTACTCCGGTTTTCCCCTCTCCTCAAAAGCCAAAATTGGATTTGATTTGCGTTAACTTGTTAACTTCCATTTACAGTGTCCCCGATTAGTGCTCTACATCGCTAGAAGATTAGACAGTTAAATAAAGTTCCTTTCCTTTCCTTTCCTTTATTAAGTAAAATGCCGTAAGAGTCAAATGGTGACTATCAAAAGACGTTTCTGTTAACCTCTGTTCAGAAATATGTCTGTGCGGTGGCGTCCAATTTTTCAACAAGTGCCGCCCTCGAATAAGCGCGCACTTGAGGCGTGAAAAATTATGTAAGTTCCACTTCCGCAGCGCTCATTGGAGTAAATAGGGTATATGTGGCAACACTTTTGGGATGCCACAGGCATTTTGTAAATTGTCTTTATAGAGGGTTGATGTGTTAATCTTTATTGACTTAAAACAAAGAAATGCGCATATTTGCAATGATAATCAGTCATAAAATAAACTCACCTGTGTTTCCTGTAGCCGATATTTACAGTCAAACAAACGAATGAAAACAGAATCCCAACAACGGAAAGAAACAATATCACAATTGTGTGCTCTATAGAATCTTCATGTTCCTGGGTTCTTACGATTACACCGTCATTTGGGCGGTTACCTTAAAGGGAAACAATGTGGCAGAAGGGATTAGAATTTATATAACGTTTTGTTTTTATGCATTTAGGAAAAATCGCGTCATTGTAAACCAGGGCGCGGAGGAAAACCTTAAAGTGCCACTACGATGAAAATTTTGCATGTCTTTTTTTCTTTAGATTTTGAAAATAGACGTACTAAATAGGTATCATGCCAATTTTTATCTCAAAATTCCCACGGAAAGTATGATTATTGTAACGTAGTTTTTCGGTTTTCGCTGTCCGCCATTACTCGAACGGCAAATGACCGTGAGCAAGGAAAAGGTTTGGGTCTAGCTGGATCGCCTGGGGTCTGACGACATATGCGCAACGCTCGAAATAAACGCGGCTAATTTCCCATGCTGTCTATGAGACGTGAGAGATCGCCGAGTTACTTTTTGCTGATATTATATACATTACTCCTTGATCGACTTGTTCGCTTTGTCAAACGCCCACGAAGCGATGCGCGTATGACGTCACGAGCCAAGTCTTGCGTGAAAACCGCTTACAAAATAATCGCAGGCTTCACCAATGCCGTCCGAGTAATGGCGGACAGATTTTTAGCGGTTTTTGGCTGGCTATTTCCCGACTTATCTCGCTTCTATCGTTCCAAATTCAAATGCATTGTATTAGTTTGAACATATTGACTTAATTGACGTTGAAAAAATTCGAAAAGAAAACCAAAAATGTTCGTCGTAGTGGCACTTTAAGCCGATGATACACGGTTCAACATCTTGCAACATTTGTTGCTCAACAAATGTTGAAAAATGTTGCACAAACTTGTTGAACGGAATAGAGCTGGTCTCTATATTTGTTCAACATCGTTCAACAACGTTCAACGTGTTGAATAGCATATTTCAACATTCAACAAGACACGACACACTGTTCAACATTTGTTGAACAAGAGCTGCAACATTTGTTGATCAAAAAATGTTGAACCGTGTACCATCGGCTTTACAATGATGTTTCGAGCATGGTAGTGGAGTCCTAATGTGCCATTGTGATAAGTACTTTGTCTTTCTCTTATTTTGTCTCAGTGGCATAAGTAATGCCTTTGCGAATATAAATTATGTTATCATCATCATTAGCATTAGCATTATCATTAGCATCATCATTATCATTAGCATTGGCATCTTCATCATCAACATTAGCATCAGCATCATCATATTAGTATTAGGATCAGCGTCAGCATCATCATTAGCATCTTCATCATAATTATGATCATATCATCATTAGCATTAGCATCAGCATCATCATTATTAGCATTAGCATCAGCGTCAGCGTCAGCATCATTAACATTAGCATCTTCATCATAATTATAATTAGCATTAGCATCAGCACCATCATAAGCATTTTCATCATCATCGTCATCATCAGCATCAGCGTCATCATCATAAGC
>OX421450.1:10384321-10389321 GCA_949126865.1 Montipora capitata
ACATGTACATTGAGTTCCCCGATTAGGCCTATTTACCCAGGTAAACATTCACCATCTCTTTCACGAGTTGACAAAAACCCTTTTTTCTAAAGGACAAGTAGTCAAGCGTGTTATGTACCGACAAACCATTATAGTTAATCGAGGGACTGGTTTTGAAACCTGAAAACCTTCAAAAGCGAGAACACTGATTTTGCAATCGACGTTGAGTTGACCGTGAAAGTACACATGTTTTCGCTTCGCGCGGGTTCGCAAACTAGTTGCGCATAATTTTATCGAAAGATTTGATTGGTTATCTTAGCTAAAAAAGGAGTGTTTTGTGCACCGTCAAGGCCAAAAATACAGACAAAAACATGAAACAAGAAGAATTGTCGAGTTTCATAACCATCTCCATGCATTAACTATGGACAAACTAGACAACGAATGCAACAAAACCCGATACAAATGCTGCACACCTACAAGATCCCAGAACTCAACAATGCATGCATTCCATGTAGTTTGGAAAAATATTTGAACTTCTGGTAGAGAATTACCTCGCAGGCTACTTTTATGAATTTATCTTCGTACATCAGACCGATGATTATTCTCACGTCTTTGTTCTGCAAGGGGAAAAAAAGGACAATGTTAAACGGGCACTGAGTGTATTTTGCTGGGTGTTTCGGACTATCTTTAGTGAAAACGATCTTTATTCAGGCGAAGAAAGAATGGCTGAAATTTTCGACATTTTCCAAATGCAGTCGTTTTCAAACTTTTCTCTTTTGTCCATCCATGTACCTTTTTGGTTATGTTGCATTTTTTTGTTTTGTCTTACGGTTTTAAGAGGTTATTTTTACAATCCATTTTATCTGCGTGTCCAGAAATTACTTAAAACTTCATGACCAAGCACCTTTAAGGTGAAAAAATGGCCTTGAAAAGAGAAATGTATTTGGTTGCGTTCTGCTAGACGAAACTTTTATGTGTTCATGTGGGCTGAATAAATTTCTGACACTATAAGACCTATCGAAGGAAAGCGACTCCCACAGAAAACTGACAAGCGAGAAAGAAGGGTCGATTAACTCCTTAGCAAAGAACACATGAAGTGTTTTAGTCGTTGATGAATTACCTGTCTTGAGTTAAGTCACTGATGCATGAGTGACCGTCAACAGATGCTTTTTTTTGTGATATGAATATTGAAATAAAAAGCATAACAACCAACCAGTATGAACAGAAACGATGACGTCGATCGACATGGCTTGGTGCGATTTTTATAATTCTTCTGAAAGGCACCTTCAACGCCAAACGCCAAACTGCCTTTTGCTTTCCGCGGAAGCACCTGACCTTGAAGCGTGTAACGTGGGACTCTTTTTATTGGAGCAGAGCTGGGGATTTTACGACACCAAGTTTATGCCCAAATATGGACAAAAATAAGATGGATGCTGCACGCGCGCGAAAATGCACGAGCTATGTTACATTCAAACAAGGAAACATTTAAACTAAAAAAAGCCCAGCTCTGGACCGTAGTTAAATGCGTCCAGGCCACGAGCTTCTGTTTCCGCCAATCAATTTCAAAGCTTCTTACCGTGAGAGTGGGAGACGCGGTGGCCTCATGGTCAGTGTGCTCGACCCCGGATCGAGTGGTCCGGGTTCGGGTACTGGCATGGGACATTGTGTTGTGTCCTTGGGCAAGACACTTTACTCTCACGGTGCCTCTCTCCACCCAGGTGTATAAATGGGTACCGGTGAATTTAATGCTGGGGTAACCCTGCGATGGACTAGCATCGCCTCCAGGGGGGAGTAGAAATACTCCTAGTCGCTTCATGCTACAGAAACCGGAGATAAGCGCTGGCCTGATGGGCCTTCTAGGCTCGTAGCAGATTTACCTTTTACCTTAACCGTGAGAGTAAAAAATGCTGATCGGTCGTTTTTTCACTGTGAAACCGTAGTTTTCGATGAACCAGGCTAACGCGGTACCTTTTCGATGGTTTTGGGCTCGGCTCAAGTATCGCCTTCTTTGGGCATGGGTTTGGAACTTTCATTGATTTAACCAAAGCGCAGCTTTTGAAGGTGAGATTTCACACTACTGTAAAAAGTGCACTAAATTAATTAAAAAAGGATAGCAAATCCAAGTCGGAGTTATCGTTTCTGTTTTTGATGGTATGGACGGAAATTTCCTATTTTAAGCAAACCTTAATGTTAAGAACTGGATACTTGGCGTCCTCATCGAAGCTTTCTACAAACTCGATCTTCACGCTTTTATTTGCCAAGAGGAATATGAGATTCTCCTTTGTCTGCAATTACAAGTCAAAAGTTAATCATCCCAAAAGTTGCTTGAACCAAATCACACGAGAACTGGAGCAATTCAGGGAATTGCAATTGCCGCCAATGAAAATACCGCGCAACCTCTAGGTCAGATACGTGACGTCAAGGCGGCATGTTGGTGTTCCTCACCAATAGAATGGAGGCCATGTTGGTGTCCCCAACTAATCCTCCGGGAACTGAGCTCTATTATCATGCAAACGTTTTCTTTTATTTCGTTGGAAAAACAAGGTTACTAACACTCTATATGTCGAGAAATACCGCTAGTTAAATCACAAAGTGTCCCTTTCTTCAACATCACTCGCGCCTCGGAGTACAGACAGTTAACGTCACAAAATGTCCTCCAAATGCTTCTCCTCAAGAAAAGATATACAACTGCATTTACCCTAAGCGAAAAGGTAACGCTAACCTTTACCCTTCCCCAGGACGCTTCCCTTACTGTTGGTAATAAGATAGATAAAATAAGATAAGTAGAAAGATAGTTTATTTAAATACGGTAGAAAAGATAAACAACTGCATTTACCCTAAGCTAAAAGTAACGCTCACCTCTACCATTCCCCAGGACACTTCCCTTACTGTTGTAAGTAGCAAAGGCTTAGACAGTAAAGGGACACTTCGTGGTTGGATGTCAAAATTAAGGTTGAATCTAATTAAATGATCGGAATGACTAAACTTCGTATGTTAATTTGTCCGACGTTTAACGCATCTGCCTTATTCCCGTATTTCCCTTCTGTTCAATTAACGCCTGAGGCATCTGCTGGAAAAATGCTGCCGAGGGGATGGGAGATGTTCAATGATTCTTGCGTGAATTTAACGACGGTTCGTGCGTGGAATTGAAGAGAGATTTTAATAGGTCTTGAGCAGGGACGGTACAAAACGTGGACCCCCAAACTGGACCCCCAAATGAACTACCTTCTGGACCCCACTCGAGAGAAGAAAGAAAACAATAGATGGTTTTCACGCTGACGTCATCTAATTCTAAAATCGAAATCGCATACACCTTATTCCAAAATGGCCGCTGATTTATGCGCATACAAATTGGCCCTTGTTGCCTCGTTCAAGATAAAATATTCTTTTGAATTTTAAGCTTAAGAACGAGGCATCAAGGGCTAATTTGAATAAAAACAAAAGAATATTTAAATGGCGGCCATTTTGGAATAAGGTGTATAGTCTTCTGAAATTTTATCCAAAGGAGGTTGACGATGATCTAGAAATAAATCTCTTTGCAAGCTTCCAGTTCTGTGACGTCTTTCGTTTCGAAAGTACAGCATTTGAATTTCCGAATTGTCACCTTACGTGACACCAAGATACAAAACTATTTGGTTGAAAAAAAAAAGTCCATTCCTATGAATCTCAGCAGTTTGAGACTTTCAGGTACATTAGGAGATGTGTTCATACACAAGTATTTTTTATCTTATGAGCGAAAACTAAGCGCTTTCATCGTATACTGAACTCCAGATGTTTTTGTTGATTGCCAGCCATCTTATTGGTGGATCACACGGCATCTCCACACAAAACTCTCTTAAGTTGCGAGAAACGCTTCGACCAATAACTCAGAAGGAGGTGGTTAAAAGATTTGTTTTCTACAATATTCCAAGTTCTTGGCCTTTTTCATTGAACGATTGCGAATTTATTTTTTTGTTGAGTGACAAGGAAACTACTAGATAAGCGAGCTATACAGCAGGCCCCAAGATCATACCGCGCATCTTAATTCCTCCATTTGCGCATAACTGCAATTCTTTGCGCTTTAACCACAACCCTTGGGTTGGATTAAATTGATTGAACCCTTCGGGTTTGGAAAAAAAGGTGTTCTTTTCCCGATTAGAGAGGCTAACTCATTCGTTCGCTTCAGGCTCACTCACTGCCGCGGCAGCAGCAATCAATCAGTCTTGAAATACGTATTATACTGAACTTGAGAATATTATTGGTCGTTGTTTCATTTAATGATAGACATAATAAAGTTATGCACCACGGATTAAGGCTGAGAGCAAGTTGCAGAATTAGTAAAGTTAAAAATAATGGTAGATTACAAAATGTTTTCCTTGGTAAAATGTGTTAATGTTCGTTTGTTAAAATTTCTGAAAGATTTACATCATCTTCTCGCACAACTATGATTGAATGCAATGATAGTTAGAATGAAGTGCCAGTGTGATAAGTCAGGGATATTATTTTTTTTTCTGAAAAGGCTGACATGTTAGATCTTCCGTACAACCCCGTACGTCACCTTGTTACTGTGTTACTGGTTGTCGCGTTATTACAAATTCAAATGTTAGTGGGTTACAACGTTAGGGACGGCTGACCCGAAGATTTCTTCTTTTTCCAGTTAATGAACGTAAAAATGCCGCTGACCAGTTGATGTTTCATTTAAACCGAGTCTTCTACTTCCCCACCCCCCATTTTTTCCCAATTTGTTCTACATTTTTTCTATCTTTCCCAATTTAAGCAAGTCTCCTACTTGCTTAAATTGGGAGTGAATCCCCAGAAGAACCAGAATTAATGGTGCTGCTCCCAGTATTATTTTGTATCTTATTCTAAAATACCTTGGTGAAAATGTGATCCTGTTGTACAATAATTGCAACTCGATTCCATTTCATCTTTCGAAGCAAGGTCACTATGGCCTTGTTACTCAGTGTCTCGGATGGACAGGTACGAGAATACAAGGGGAACCGCGAATCATCGGAAAGCAAAGGAGAGGTGTTACTGTATCC
>OX421450.1:10394321-10401821 GCA_949126865.1 Montipora capitata
ATCGACGACTCGAAGAACGCAGTGGGACGAAACGGGCAACATGACGGCACCAACAAAGCAGATCAAAGCAATAGGACGACACGAAGAGAAGACAACGACGATAGGAACAGAGCATCACGACCCAACCACGAAAAGGACGCCACGAAGAAAAGAAATCAATGAAGACAGAGAACAGTTTCCTTTAAATCCACCTATATTTTCGATCACATTCAGGGTGACTAACTGAAATGGCTATTATTTATTTATTTTAAACACCTAACGGAAAATGCCAAGGATCTTATAATCATCTTTTGCGCGCGCCTACGCGCGTCTTTCGGTTCTGGGCGTGAAAACCATCATCCTCATTAAGTCCACTGTCCCTCCTTCTTCCGCAACTCCTTCTCTCCCTTAGCTGTGTCGAGTAACTGTATACTTCAATGAGTTAATCCCAAATGTTCCGAACTATGAAAATGCTGGTAAAGAAAATCATCATTGCTCTTATTTCCAGAAGATAACTTGAGATGGGCATTGATCCTACTTTTGTGATTTTTGAAAATTATCACGTAAATCACCCTGCGAGCAGAGCCTCCATTTGTCTTTTTCTTTACTGAGAAGGAGAAAAGTAGGCTCTGCCCGAATCGCGTCAACTCTTTGAAGCCGCCGCAGCCCAAACTTCTGGGCTAGTCAATCTTGCTTTCTCTCGTCAAACCGGTTTTTCCAGTGCGAGCGTCCGTTTAGTGACAAAACCGATGGTTATAATTGAGCCCGCTGTACCATGAAAAACCAAGATGGCGGCGAGATCTGGCATATTAGGCTTGGGTTCGAGACTGTATCCTGGCAACATGCAACGCATATTCAATAAAGATCTTACTCGATTCATGCAGAGCCTTTCTCGAGAACGCCAAATCGAGCAAGCAAAAGAAAGGCTCTGCTAGCAGGGTGCACGTAAATTAATACAAATAAAGGTTGTTGTTGTTGTTCCTGTAATAAGAGCAATATGAATTGTTTTCACATGACGTCATGGCGCCATGTTGGTGTCCCCAACTAATCCTCCGGGAATTGAGCTTTACTCTCATACAAACGCTTTCTTTTGTTTCGGTGGAAAAACAAGGTTACTGATCATGTTGAGGGAAAACACTGTATATTACACAAAACCAATAAATTAGCAAAACCTTCTGGGCCATCGAAAAAAAGTTTTCGGTTCCCCACAGAAAAAGCTGTTTACTTGTTTTCATCACCTGTTCAGTAAAAACCACTTTTTTGTGAAGAAGCGGCGAAAATGTCAAATGTATATTAAATAGTGAGAAAAAGCGTGACTAATACAGATTTTGAAACGCACCATATCTTCCATAATTAAAATTTTTGTTCAAAATTAATCGGCTGTTGACTTAATTAATGCTCGAAAGCAAACTATTTTTAATGAAAAGGACCTCTCTTTACTTTGTTTGAAATAAAATGTTTTCATTTCATGTGATGAAAAATGCAGAGGCAAGCAAAATACGTCATTTTATCTCAATGAAATTAATTTCGTGAAACTTGGAACCCTGAAGCCAGGGCTTGTAATCTAAGGTATTGCATGCACGGTTAGAATAAATTACTTTGTTTCACCTGCAGTTTGAAGTGGCATCATCTAAATGTGCATGTACGAGCGAACATATATAAACAGGACTTATATATCCAAGTTGTGGAGGAGTCATTTCGATATTATAATAAAATGAATCGATATAGAAACTAATAATCAAGTTGCAGTAATTTCAAAAGCATTTGCCGCTTTCTCTGACGAGATCATTCTTCGTGGGTTTTTCGATTCTTCGGTGCTAGAAGAACTGAATTGAAACCAAATCTTTTTACCAGTTGGATTCAGAGCTGTGAATTTTGAAACTAAAATTCAATTGCATAAAGACACGGGCATGTCTTATCCGTCATCTCATATGAAAATGGATATGAACGCCTTCCATAAAACCTGAACCATTTGTCTTCTTCAAAAGACTGACGGAGCTGTCAAAGGTGGCCACTTAAGCAATTTCAGGGTGACCTTACTGATGGGATTTAGAATAGTTCAAAGGGCAATTTCTTGGTTGGACTTAAAAGCACCAGAGGAGAATGTTTGGTTATGGCAATTGGTAACTGTGGTTTTGGGAATACGCGAATTATTTTGTTTTCGAAGCTTTCTGCGGCTGCGTATCATATCTGAGACATGCAATTGAACTATTTATGTATTTTTTTATCTGCCTCTACAAGAACTGTTGTTCAAATACGCTTAGCATGAACTTCAGCGTTTTTTTTTGCTCGTCAAAAACTTTATGTTTCACGTCATAAGTGTTCATTTAAGAGTCAAGTGGCAAGAAAAAGTTAAACTCAGCTCATGAGATGTTATTTAATGCAAAAGGGAAGAAAACTTAAGGCAAAATGTTTCCTCATATAGTATAGAACCTAAAAGGGACAAGGTTTTCACGAAAATTCTATACGATGTGACGATGTGCATAATTTTCTTGCAATTTATAATTCCATATTACTTCAACAAACTCGAAAACAACGGGGACAAATACCTCTCTTAAAGATCTCCGTCGATCAATGTAGCGTCCTAAAAAACCAATCTACTTCCAGAAGAATTATCCTTTTCTTGAAAATAGCCAGTAATGCTTTTGGCAAACACATTGAAACTTCAAGTTTCTTGTGATACGAAGCTTAATTAATGAAAAGGCTATGACATGATTAATTTTTAAAACCATGCTGCCTTGTTTATGTGACACTTCCTCTTGTCGACTTCGGTTATTAATTTGGAAAACTAAGTTCCTCGGTATACAAACAAAGCGTAGCATCGGCTTCATATTTCGGTTCGTAATTTTCTCACACTGTGGCATTTACAGGGCAGACACTTCATTTTAAATATTTGCTTCTTCTCTGTGTTCTCAGCCCTCCACTCCGATCAAAAAGATGTCCCAGCCTAGTTAAATTGATAAACTCGTAAAAAATTACCTATTGCTTTTTTTTTCACCCGGCGACAATAGCGGAACTCCGCATGTCAAATACTAAGACGAGCAATACCTTAAGTCAACAAGTTGGGTAAATATAGAGAAATTTAGACCAATAACAGTTGTGTGCATCGTGATAAGTAATTTACAAGTAAAACTGTGTACCCACTGATAACCCAACATCCTGCAATTAAGGGCAGCATATCAGATGGCAACGTGCTTGTGCAAACCACTATGGATTGAAAAAACTACCCGCGCTAGGAAAAAGTAGGAAACTAATCTACTGACTACTGAAAACTAATCTAGTGACCTCATGCACTCCTTGCAAAACGGGTCGCTAAAATTCCCTTTTCTCCAAATTGAAACCAGTTAATTAAGGATTTGCAGCTGCTTCACATGTTATGCATCTAGATCAGTTCAGTTGCTTGTTATTTGAATCTTGCAAAGATAAGCACATATATTCAACGAAAGCAGTTGATTTTTGGCAAACAGGTATACGTAGAGATTACGCAACATTCTGTCTACTTCATACAGTAAGTGAGAATAAAAATGGAAGGTTTCCATGGCATGGCACGTAGAAAGAAACAGACCAAAGACAGTAGAGTAATGACAAGCAGGCTTCGTACAGCTTCCAAGGAGAGTTGACTGATAGTTTGAATATCATATCATTGTAAAATTGAGTTCATCATTCTACGATTGAGTTACTACTGTTTGTAAGTATTGAACACTTAACTGAACCAGAATCATAATCTGTACTGGAAACAAATGTGTTTTACTCAGCCCAAAATATACTCTGCTTCTGAGAATTCTTGGACGACACGCCCAAATTAAAACTTTGTCGGTTTAATCAATGTCAACAGCCACGCTTTCTTTACTCCTCAAAGCATTTGTCATGTTGTGGGAGCTTTACATCCGTTTAGACTGTCATTTCAATTGTTATTTATCTCCAATGACTCCGCAGCTGACAGACTTCTACGTTCCAACGTAGAAAGATCTTTTCCGATGCCTGGAAAATGGCGGGGCCCCAACCCTTAATATCTTGCAAATTTAACAAATCAAAGCGTAGGATGTATGTCGGATATCAGTTGGCGAGCAACGAATCAATGCATAAACTCATTTCTTTCATTACGCTTCCGGTTAGCATATCCAGCAAGGGCTTACTCCTCATTAAAAAGAAGCGGCCTTTGTAGAGCCGTAGAAGCCAAGCAACCCTACAGCTTGAAGTTGGCAAAAAAGACAAAAAGACGCGAAGGGAAAATAAGTGCAGGTTAATTGATCAAGCTTTTTTCTCTCCAATGAATCTAATCACATCTCTCTAATATTCCAAGATATCATCAGTCCAAATACATTGTAAGTTAAAATTTGACAAATTTACAGACGTTTGTATGACTAAGGGTATATGTTGTGGTTTAATTTTGTTTTTGGTTTGAAAAGTTCATTTTTTTTTCAAACCAGTTTAAATTTTTTTAAACTGGTTTAATTTTTTTTAACACTGCCCATCTTAACCTATTTTATTTGCAAGTCTTTCTGTAATTAATTGTATGGAGCATGTATAAAGAATCTAGAGAAATCATTTTAAGATTATTATGATGGATTGTTGGTCTCAATCTGATGCTATCAAAGACAACAAAATTTATTTATTGCACGTGAACAATGATTTTTAGTGTTTAGGGTTAAATGCTTAGCTTACGTTGATTAGGGTTAAGCACTTATTTAGAAAGGTTAGCTTTCATGAAAGGTTAAGGATACTGCCTGCATTTTAGTAACCAGGGTTAAGCTAGATCAATTAGGTTTACGCACTTAATTTAAAAGGTTAGCATTTCAGGAGGTGTATGACAACTGCAGACTGCTTACAAATAGCGCTGATAAACATGATTTAAGTCTTTAAAGCATCCATTTCAAATAGGCGAGTAGAAGGAAGGAAAAGATGTTTAGTTCTTGTTTAGACTCCTTAAAAAAGCAAACCCCTGTTTTTTTAACTACACCCCATCCCCCCCCCCCCCCCCCCCAAAAGAAAGACTTTTTTTAGACATTTGATTAAAGTAAAACCAGTTTAAAAAAATATAAACTGGTCTAAAAAAAACACCGGTTTAAAAAAAATGCAAAGCAAAAACAAAATTAAACCACAACATGTACGCCATACCCCCAATCCTACAAACGTCTGTAAATTTTTCATTTTTCAACTTACATTTCCTCAGCTGATATTACACCTGATATGCCGAAACTTTGCAGGGTTACTATTAGGTTTTAATTTTAAATTACTTGAATTTTCGGCCGCCATTTTGGAGAAGGGTCTGTTAAGTAGAATTCTGAGGGAAACTGCATGAACCATCAATTACTTTCCTTGAAACGTTTTGTCGGTCGTCAGTGATTTACGTCAGTACTGAGTAACACTGTGTCTGAGTACCAATTCCATCCCGCGAATACTTCTGCCCGACCCTTCGATCCACCCTGTTGCAGGATGAGCCCGTTCCTGACCTGGGGCCCGATTCTCGGAAGACCCGAAAACGTTTCGGGCCGGAAAAAAAAATTGGTGAAACTGTCAACCACTCGTTATGGAAAGCCGATCCTTTAACGTGTTTTCAAGGTAACAGAAAGAAAAATAACTGTGAAGTTTGACGACGAAAATCATCTCCGCTCTTGAGATACAAAGGGAATTGTGACACCCGAAAATGGCCCGTAAAGTTTCGGGACCTTCGAGAAACGGGCGCCTCGACCCGGTTGTTCGAAGGCCGATTAACGCTAATCCCAGATTAAAAAATTACGAAGGAGTTTATTTCTCTACTCCCAAATGTTGTACAACGCTGATATTTGGCAAAATTTTACATTAGAGGAAGTCAATCTTGAACACCAAAAATAACCAAAAGAAACTTGCACCGAAAAGTTGAAAAAACTAAACCAAAGTTTACGCTAATCATGGATTAACTTAATCGGCTTTCGAACAACCGGGCCCTGAAGTGTCTTTAAGACCTTTTTGTGGAAGTTTTCGTTTTTAAAACTTTTTAAACGTTTGACCTTATACTTCAGGGTTCAGCGTCATAAATATATTTTCAAGTTATTACAACTCGTTTACACTCCAGCCGATTAACGAAAACATGACGTCAGTTTGTAAATTTTTGACATTTTGTACTTGTTTGAATTAATTATCCTCTTTTTTAAAGCAAATATAAAACAGGAATACAAATAGTTCAACTGCCCTTATCCAGGCAAACGAATTTTATAGAAACAACTCAGCAATGCTGGACTGATACGCATCCCTTGTCCCTAATTCTTAAGAAACCTTAACCCGGCCTAAAATTATTTTTATTGTCCACACTATAAATATTATTTACACACAGACTGTATTCTAAAGAGAAAGTTATTCCAATTTTTATCTCTTTTTTCAGAAGACATCGATTTGGTACATATTTAGCTCCATGTAACAGGCATAGGGAATATGTTAATATGTATTTGACTGCAGACCCTTATGAAGGCAAGTCCTCATGATATCTTTGTGATGTCCAAGTTCTTTTACGGTTCCTTTTCAATGCAAACTTCATCCGGCAGAACTGGGTACGACGCAACATAATCAAATGGTGCACTGATTTCCCCAACGGGTCAGTTCCCTACTTTAGTCCTGCGGGATATTTACATAAACATAGCCATTTTTCCCGTCCTGAGTTTAATTCAGTTTCGTCAGATGCAGGAGAGTTCTCGCGAGTACAAACTGTCCCGACAAATCTTTTTCGTTCATGGGTCTACGACAACGTAATTATGATTGGCTGTTGTTTGGCACATCATTAACAGCAAACTAAGTGTAACAAGGGCCGAATTATTCCCTGGCTTCTGACGCCTACAGCCCCGTGAACGGACTCCAGATAGTTTGAGGGAAGCCGTACCGCCGATCAAGGCTCAATTAAACAAGATATTGAAAAGGAGATTCAGAAGGAATTAAATAATTAAGGAGTTGATATTGATATGCCTACAGCCCCGTGAACGGGCTCCAGATAGTTTGAGGGAAGCCGTACCGCCGATCAAGGCTCAATTAAACAAGATATTGAAAAGGAGATTCAGAAGGAATTAAATAATTAAGGAGTTGATATTGATATTGATATTGGATAGCTCGGAAAATAGACTTGTGCGAGTCCAGTTCATTTTCTATGGACATTTTCTGTGTTATAAGTATTTGGCCTTTTATTTTTGTGAACCAATTTCTCTCTCCCTCAACAAGAGTGGACTGCTGTAAAATGTTGAATTTTGAAAGAGGAATTATGAATCTTTACATAGGGCACTTAATTTATGTGCACCGAATTACATGGGGTGATTTTCGGTTATCTAGTGGGGCATACTTTATATATATATATATATATATATATATATATATATATATATATATATATATATATATATATCTATGTAGATAGAGTTGGTTGTACCCGCTACTATAAATAATCAAGAAAACAAAGGAAAAGCATTAATTACTTACTATAAAAACAAAAACAACTTACTATACCTAGTTTGACTTGCCTGAATAGTTGACACCACAGCCGAGTGCCCCTGCTGGGAA
>OX421450.1:10409321-10416821 GCA_949126865.1 Montipora capitata
AGAAGTTATCAGCTTTTCAACGGCCACGATTTCCTCTAAATGGTTTTAAAAGGTTGAGTTCTTTTTAAGTGTTTTCCAGGTGCTGGCAGAGAGTGGATTGTACAACTTTTTGATGGAACTTGTAGCTGGTTTAATATCTGCCAATGGACGTAGTTTCCACCAGAAACATAATGTCATGAGTTGAGTTCTTGTATAATGAAGCATATTCCAGTGAAGTAGTGGCCGATAATGGTAAAAATGTTAGTTTAAAATGGAAAATGGTGCAGAGCTAAAAATTAAGCAGCCGTAGCGGCGCTGGACCGAGACCTTGGAGACCTCGTATTCCCGTAGTACGTCAACATATGCGACGGAAAGCAGTCCTGAATGTGAGCTCTCATTGTACCTGAAGAAGGCTGTTCCCGAAATGTAATAATCTACGTTGCATCGGCTCTTGCTCAAAATATACAAACTCCACACGATCAAATGCTTGTCGGTGTTTTATAACCGCCCAAGCCATAACGCGTGTTATCGACCCATCTATGAGAGCGTCGAGATGGCTTGAGTCTGCATACAATACAATACAATACACTACAATAATCTTTATTTCATCTCGAATTTAAGATAGCAATACGTGCTAATATCTCCGAGACAAAAAAATAATAATTACACACACGATTCTGTCCAAGTTCAGCATAAATCGCAGGGCAATTTTCACGGCTTTGATTTTTACGTTGTCTCGCGCGCGTCGGCTGGAGTTAGTTCACGTTTAGTAACGTGTTCCTCGCGAATTCTAGGAGTCTGGTTTATTAAATCATCTTCCAGTGTAATAAATTTCACGTCATCAACCAAACACCTTTCTCTTGCCCACATCGGCATCAGTTTACGGCGCCTGTTGATAATTTTTTTCCTAGGCAAAGCTTGTCATGCTCGACCTCAATCATCAGGGTAGGAGATTGAGGGGCCCAGAGTTGAGAAGCGTAGCCCAGATTCGATCGGACCAACGATACATAGAGCAGCTTCAGTGCACAATTATGCATGACGTTGCTAACAATTCTTTGACGGTAAACATTTCTAACCTATTTCTTTATCCTAAACAAGTGCATATAGCTATAATACTAGGTTTTCACAGACTGGTAGTCTTAACATTAAATATTCCATTCATTTTCTAGATTTGGTGCAAGAATTTGGAACAGTATTCCTCAAAGTATCCGAGTACTCCCTAAAAAAAAATTTAAAGCTTCTTTACATCAGCGCCTTTTACGTATTCTGAAACTGGAGGATACTTATGTCGCCACACCTACTTTAGTTAATGAATTAAGCAAGATGATATGGAATGTAAAATAGGCTTGTATTTTTGTAATTTTGTAACGTTGTAACGTTGTATTGTAATAACATTGGTTCGTCTCTGTGTCGTTTTTATAGATCTATCTTTTTTCTTTCCTTTCCTTTTCTTTCTTTTTCTTAATAATTTCCTCTTATTGAATTACCTTAAGTTCAAGTTTCCTCTGCATGCCCGCCTCGACTAGATAAGCTATATGCGAGCAGAGGAAGTTGCTATGTATCGTTATGTAAGATAATAAAAATGAAAAATGAAGTGAAAATGAATTCTTTGATTGCATCCACGTGATAATACGGCCATGTTGGTGCCAAAACAATAGAAAAATGTAGCTCAAGTTTTGCATAATAATAGAGTCAAATTCCCCCAAAAATGTTTCGATTTTGTTCTTTCCCCCAACACGGCCACCGTTACGTCAGCTACAATTTGACCGTTAAGACTGATTAGTATTCTTACCTCACAGTCTCGGTTCTGTATGTGACTTCGTTATTGTCACGCCTCGAGCGTCGTCGTTGTTGTTGTTTTCACTTTCTTTCACTTGTTCAGACAACTGAAGATCTTGACTTAACTAAGCAGAGGAATTGCCAACAGGTTCAGAGACGGCGGAGCTGTAAGAAGAAAAAGAAGTAAAACATCTGTCATTTTATGGTTGATCCACGTTAATTTTTTTGATATCTCGTCGAGAATGCTGAAAGTAGCATTTCTGAGCTTCAATATTTCAAAATTTTTGAGCGGAGGATTTCCCCAGAACCCCCTACCAAGTTAGCGTCTCCGGCGCTTACTTGTTAGCCCCCCCACCTCTCCCCCAATACAAAATACGCTGCGCCGTCCCTGCGGTTTCTGTACCTTTGGTCTTTCAATGCTGACGAAGAAACTAGAGAGGAATCGACCTAACTGAAATTTGAAATTGGGCGAATAAATTCGTTGGCGGGAGAAAGGATGTTAGGTGATGATACGAATGCAGTATGCTTGCGACGAAAAGGATGCGTCACGTATGTTTCTTTTCGCCAGATTCCTTCTGTCGGTGGAGATTGAAGTAAACCTTAGGGAACGGGGTGAGGTGGAAATGGAATCAGGCAAAACAGGTGTGGTAACAAGCGACATGGATGTTTACCTGGGCGAAATGAGTGTGGAATTATGCGGAATTACCAATGAGTTAAATGAATGAAACTGTGAGGGAAACGAATGTTGTTAGGGGCGAGTTGGATGAAGCACTGGCGAAAGACAAGGAGAAATGGGTGAAGTGAATGTAGATTAGGCCACAACAAAAGCGGAATTGGGCGAGAGAAATGTGGATGTACAATTGGGCAAAACGGATGAAAAATAACGCAGTGGATAAAGGGCAAAAGTGGTCAAGGAGATGGACGAGGAGGATGTAGCATCAGGCGAAGTGGATGTAGCATCGGACAAAACAGGTGCAACAATGGGCGAAGTGGATGTGGCATAGGACGAAATGGATGTTAAAATGACCAAGGTGAAGGTAGGGGTGCGCGCAAAATGGAGAGGAGACGAAAATGGGCGACGTGGATGTGGTAAAGGGAATAGCGCATGAAGCATCATACGAAATGGATGATGAGAAATGCGCGGGGTGGATGTAGAATCGGACAAAATGGATGATTTGTTAGGGACTGGTGAGGCGGACTAAATATAGGTCGGCGTAAATAAATGGGACTCGAAGGTATGGAGTGTTTTTACGTGACATCAAGACGGCCATGTTGGTGTTCCTAAACAATGGAACGGCCGCTACGTTGATGTACCCAACTAATCCTACGGGAATTGAGCTTATTATTAATCATGCAAACGTTTTCTTTTGTTTCGGTAGAAAAACATGGTTGCTGATCACGTGAATGAAAACACTATTTCTAGAGATCTTTAAACCGTAGACGCAAGTTAAAGTCATTCGGTTATCATAGTTATATTCTCTGATACATGTTGGGTGCAGAGTTGCTTGATTACACCGTAATGGCGTTTCTCTTCTCTTGAAAACAAAAGTAGGTTCACGTGCAGAAGAAACCGGCTGATCTAAAGGCAGGTGCAGAAAACTTGTGTTGCTCATTAGAGCGAGTTTCAACCGAGTGTCGTAAAACCAAAACCAAAGTAATTACTTTGGCCAATCAAAAAGGACGGAGACAATCCAGTAAAGCAATCAAAACTCGAAATAATTACACGTAGCCGACACAGAGCGCGAGAAAATGTGCACGCACGAGCCAAAACTGCTTTTGGTTTTACTTCTGATTGGTTGAAAAAGTGGCGAGAACTTTGAACTAATGACTGAGTGAAGTAATGCAAAACAAAGCAATTCGCAAATTACTTTCGACGCTCAATTGAAAACCGCTCTAAATGATCATGTCTGGTATCACTCGCGTTAACCTCGCTGCGTCGCAGATGTTGAAGTCCCTTTTTCCAAAGCCGGGATACGTTGAGTCACGGGCTAAACGGATGTGGGGATAAAGGGGTTTAGCTTCTAAACGAACTGTGGTGCTTCATCGATGGGGAAGCGAAACACAGAAATGGGTTTCTGATCATCTGGGTTGATATAGTAAATTAACTATCGTAAAGACATTCAAAAGCTGACGTTTTGAGCACTAGGCTTTCGTCAGAGCGAAGTCGCTCTGAAGAAGGGCTAATTTTTGTGCGATGATTTTACTGCGAAAACAACGACGCTTCCTGATAGGAGCTAACGAACACGGGATAACGCACCAAACCAAGGAAAAACAAGCATGCCATAAAAATGATGTTTTAATAAGAGTCAACCCAACCACATTATTTACAGTATGTTATTTTTTATTCTACAAGTTTTAGCGATTAACAAGTTTGACGGATAGAGTTCAAAAAGACGTTGTAGTGCTTGCGCATTTCCGCCAATGACATGAATAGGTGAAATTCAGTCCAATCACCGCATGTACTGTAGCTTGCTTGTCCACAAAAAGATACAAACAACTCAAAGAAGGGCAAAGTTAATAAATCTGCCATGCACAGTTAGCTGTACGACTCCTATGTGAGAAGAAAATAAATGGTGTAAGACGGCTGTGCACAATACTCAAATTTCTGAAATACAAAATGTTGTATCATCTTTTCCAAATAAACCTGAGGCAACATAACGTGAACCTCTGACGAGTTCTACGTATTCTCTTTGCGTCAGGGAACTAAAGCAATATTAGTGCTTTAACGTGACGTCACGGCGGCCATGTTAGTGTTTCTAAACAATAGAACGGCGGCCATGTTGGTGTCCCCTACTATTCCTTCGGGAATTGAGCTCTATTATAATGCAAACGTTTTCTTTTGTTTTGGTGGAAAAACAAAGTTACTGATCACGCGAGTGAAAACACTCTAAAGACTACTTCGACGATTCAGCGGCCATTTTGAATTATCAAGTGAGCTATGATCATCGCAGTTATGAACGCAATTTTTGCAATTGCGTAAAGAAGCCTGAAAAATTCAGGACTTCAACTGGGTTTGAATCCGCAGTTCATATATGATCCATTTCATATATCATTTCATCGTTGATTTTGAATTATGTTGTTCCAAAGGCTATTATGGGATGCCCAGGGGGCAAATACATATTAACTTGCGGTTGTGACTAGAATGGATATTCCAAAATAAGGTCACACTTAGTTTTGTGTATTTAAAATAACAAACGATCATAGCAAAGTTTTTCTAAGTTTAAATATGCTGTCACCAGAACAATATTTTATGAAAGATAACCTTCGAGTCGGCGCTTAGACCTAATCACAAGAGATCAGTGCCAAACCCAGTAGTTATTCTCTGCAGAAACATAGTGTTGTTTATCTGCGGTTGTCAGGAATAGGCCATTTCCGAGTTCATGTCTGCCTCCTCTTCAAAGCGAGTCTAAGTGCGAAGTTTTTGTGATGGTAATTAGTTATACTTTACATATGAATGAAACCTAATTTTCATAACAAAAACTTCGAACTTAGACTCGCCTTGAAGAGGAGGTAGACATGAACTCGGAAATGGCCTATTGCCACGTAACGTCACCAATGTTACACCCGTATATGTGTCACGAACTCTCACTTTACAATGTATTTTGGAGTATCCATTAATGCCCCCCCCCCCACCCCCACTTATAACCATTAATTTGCCCCCAGAGCATCCCATAGTATTTTTTCAAACAATAGCAATCAAAATGGCTGCCGAATCGTTGAAGTAGTTTATTGAGAGATTTAACATCCCGCTTTCGTGAAACGGCAACGGCACCGGTGTTCCAGCGAATTTGGAACCCCCCTAGATTTGGACCCCCGGGGGACTTAATTCGCTAACGGAACTTTAAGTGTCTTGTCGTTCTATCGCTGGAGCGCTAATTGGGGACACTATAAACTGAAATTAACAATTAACACAAATCAAGTCAAATGTTGGTTTTTGAGGCGAGGGGAAACCGGAGAACTTGATGTTGAATGATAATCGAAGACACTTGTTTAAAGTCTGACAGCCTTTGGTGTGCTTTGTATGAACAATGCCAGTCTTGCACACTTGCCTAGCGGTCTAAATATAATGCTAAGTAAAATGTA
Source organism: Montipora capitata (assembly GCA_949126865.1). Taxonomy (NCBI): domain Eukaryota; kingdom Metazoa; phylum Cnidaria; class Anthozoa; order Scleractinia; family Acroporidae; genus Montipora; species Montipora capitata. The sequence goes on from OX421450.1 coordinate 10,415,163, forward strand.
GAACTGCATATGAACGAGTGCGTGGGGAATGTTTTGGTCTCAAATGGCCAAAGACGTCAGCCTACTACGATGTATCCTGTATACGAAATTTATTAAAGCTGAGTGAGATTGTAGAAGAATGGTATTTTGACACTCGAATTTATAATAAGGGTTCTGACTGACAGAGGCTGCAGAAGAGTGAAATAGAGAGATTGTTCCAAAAACCTTGAAAAGGATCAAAGGTTTGTCTGCAAACATAAATTGAACAGATTTGCTAACACAACCTGGATACTTACAAGACGCTGCTCCTTCCATGGCCACCAGCGCTGCTGTGGAAAAAGGGATGAAAACATGTACAGCTGCAGTAAACGATTGAACCATCGTCTATTTTGAAAATCGCTGGTCTTTTACTGATAACTGTATGTTCGCTGTACCAATACAATACTATACTTACTAATAAATTGATCACTCCCCATAGGGGCTTTTCAGGGCCAATGACACAATCAACGAAACGACTGAACAGAACAGAACAACAACTGTTAAGAATCCCAGCTGGCCGGAGGCAAACCAGTTGGCTATTTACAAGTGCGGTCGAGAAGCTGAACCAGGGACTACCAGGGACAAATTCAATGAGTGGTCAGAACGGGTCTTGAACCTGGGAACTCCGGAACGTCACCAATGTTACACACGTATATGTGTCACGAACTGTCAATTTATTTTGGAGTAATCCCCCCCCCCCCCCAACCACCATTATAACCATTAATTTGCCCCCTGAGCATCCCATAATATCTTTTCAAACGATAGCAATCAAAATGGCTGCCGAATCGTTGAAGTAGTTTCTCAAGGCAAGCGTCCCAAACACTGGGTCACACTGCCTTGATCAATTTTTTAAATGATAATAATTATTAGATATAAGCCCTTCAGGCCATAAAGTACTTCACAAGGAACAAGAAACGATGCAACACCTAACCAGTAAGCCTAATTTAGGATCCTGGATATTAATTCAATTGTTTTTAATGTACAATCTGCTTGACCTGTAGTATACATTAAGAGTGGCCAAGTGGTTAGGGCGCTGGCCTAGAGATCCGGAGATCCCGGGTTCAAGACCCACTCTGACCACTCGTTGAATTTGTTCCTGGTAATCCCTGGTTCAACTTCACAGCTACACTTGTAAACAGCCAACTGATTTGCCTCGGGCCAGTCGGGATTCTTAACAGTTGTTGCTGTTGTTCTGTTCCATCATTTCATTGTTTTTCATTAGCCCTGAAAAGCCCCTATGGAGAACGGTCAATTAAGTATGTATTGTATTGTATGTATAATTCAAAATAATGATTTTTTTCTTCTGTAACAATGAGAACCAAAATCTCAATACCTAATTCACAGAGAGCTTGACACTGAAACCTGCCTAGTGCCTGGTTAAAGACGAGTGCACAGTAAGAGTGACAGTTTTGTGTTTTTTTTTTTGTGTCGCCCAACCACATTTTTAGTGACAGGCACACATGAAGGTCCGTTTGACACTTGACTCACACATAGCCCATGCAATGTGAGGAGGCTGTGTGGCCCAGTGGTTAGGGTGCTTGCCTTGAGATCCTGAGATCTCAGGTTCAAGACCCGCTCTGACCACTCGTTGAATTTGATCCTGGTTGTCCCTGGTTCAACTTGCCAGATGCACTTGTAAAT
>OX421450.1:10421821-10426821 GCA_949126865.1 Montipora capitata
GAATAGCTTGGTTTTGCATCTTACTGGTGTATATGTAGTATTTCATAAATAGGATTGTGTAATTAAATTTCTTCAGTATTTCTTTTTCATATGGGCCAGATGTGATATACCAAATAGTTTCTCTTCAATTGTTGGAGCAAATTTTGAGTTGTTGGCGGCGTTAAACCAGTCAATTACGTTGTTTATGTAATTGTGCTTCAGATAATGATCAAGTCCTATTGTTGCTGTTTTGAATGCTGTTTCTACTTTAATCAGGCCCCATCCTCCATCTTTTCTTGGAATGTACAGCCATTCCACATCTGCTTTATTATTATTATTATTATTATTATTATTATTATTATTATTATTAGTATTATTATTATTATTATATCCCCTTATGTTTTGTGAGTATGATGTAATACAGAAAGAGAGATTTACAGAGCTGCAAGGAAAACTGATACAGTACAACTGTGCAGAAATTTTGGCTGGTTTTGAATCAATTGAGATAACTGGGTATTGTAAATAATATAAACTAAGAAACAAACAAACACTTATTCAGGCTTAACACCAACCATGATGTGTATCAGCAAGAATTTTCCCAACTCGGTGTCCCACAATTTTTTTTTTTTGCATATAAACTTATCCACAAAATGTCTTATTAAAGGGGCAGTGTCACGCTATTTTAGTCAAACTTCAGAACGATAAAAGACTTCTTTGCATCAAAGAAAACCAAAAAATAATGCTGTAGCTTTGTTGCCAACAACCTTTGAAGTGCACTGGAGTTATTCTTTGTTGTTTGGAAATGGGTTGAAACTTGACAAAACTGACCAGTTTTTTCAAGTTTGGAGCCCATGTCTTCAGAAAGCCGCCAAAAGTTAAACACGAATAGCTCTTTGTGCCATAAATACATTTCATATCTTCGAAGTCATAGGGTTGTCACGAATGTTGTATGTGTGAGCTTAAGCACTAATTTAGATTTTTACCCAGTTTTGACCTAAAAACAGCACATTTAACATGACAGTGCCCCTGGTTTGAGCCAGGATCTTAAAGGAGTTGCATGTACCGTATTGTAAGCATGTACAAAGGCGCCTTTTAATTATTTTCGTTTTTTTAAAGTGGATTTTGTGGATTCAACGCTGGGTACAAGTATACTATTTCACTAGCAAGTAATGACTCAAATTAAGTTGCCTCCTTGCTTCAAAATACGGCACTATTCCCATGATGTTCTGGTTCAACCATATCCTTCCCGAAAATGAAGAGCGGTGAACGTGCAAATTTAATATGCAGTGCTAAAACACTTACTTCTCCACATGGGTAAACCACGCACTAAATTAGCATAGCTTGCCGTGAAAAAACCGCCAAGCCCAAACCATACTATTGTCCTGATCATGTCTAAACTCAGAGGCTAAGGAGCCTTGAAGAAAACTAAAATATCCAAGATGGCGTCTTGAGAATACTGCTATGTGGCCAGGCTTTAGAAATAGCCGCTGACTATGGCAATAGTAAAGAAATATGGCCGCCCTTGGCCGCCAATGATTTGTGTAGGAATGGGGGCGAAATATCGCAGTGAATCATGAAGTGTAGCACTAAGGCGTAAGGGTCCAGTGGTATCGCAACCGGTTCTGTATGACGCACTTGCTTTCACATTAGAGATGACGTATCGAAAGAAGGAAAACAGCCTGTAAAGACTATAAAGTTGAACGCCGACTTATCCTTCATTCCGTGATAACGTTCACATTAATACCTGGAACAAAACATTTTATTCCCAAAGGATTTGAATTGGGTGGAAGATATCTCAGTTACAAACATTGCTTTTGTTTTTCAAATTTGCCAACCACAGGAACAAAAGACCTTTTGTTTTGACAGCCAATGGGGCTTTGGTTGGCACATTAATGACAATGGGTGACGTCAACGATATCTTCACTATTAGCATTCAGCTCAGGACAAGGAAAGTGGCAACAAAATGCAAACATACAGGCTCAAATTATGGTCTTCGCTATTGGCACCGTGAGAATGCCCCTAGTTAATCCGCTAGGCCAAAATCCTGGATCTTATGAAAATCAAGACGGTCGCTAATTATAAGGTAAGTTGACTTTATCACAAGAAAATGGAATTATAAAGGTCACAATGATTTTGAGCTGCGGCACGAAACGGTCTTCTATGTAAGCGAAACATCGTCATAGTTTGAGGTTGCGTCCTTGTTGCGCCTTTCATGGGGCCTGTCTCTATGGTCTCGGTAATCCGAGAAAGCCCTCCTTCCCGAGACAACTTTACCGAGCGTTTATACGAGAATTGCGTGACCTTGACAAAGTTGACCCTACGTAATTATGCATATATTTTAAGACGCATCTTCAAGAAATACGTATCATCATTTTCCCTTCTTTCTTTCTAGTTCGTTTTTATTACTCGGGCCCGCAAGGGCACCGAGATATAAAAGATTAGATTTCAGTTTTTTTTTTCGGTGCAGCAAAATGTTAATAGAAACACGTGGCGGTGTTTGATTGGGCAATGCACAATAGAAAGCACGTGACGGTATTTTGATTGGGCAATGCACAATAGAAGGCACGTGGACAGTGGTGTCTCCCAGATTTTCATACTAATCATCTAACGGAGAAAAGATACTTAGCAATGTAAATGTGGTTGTGTGAAGACAAGTTAAAAGAAAAAACAGCTCACTTCCGGTGGCCGTCCGCGTCTCGTAAACGAGCGTGAATAAGCTCCTTATTAAAAGCAAACCGCGTAGTCCAAAATCATGGATAGCACTGTAATGCGTTGTTTGGATTACTGAAGATCGACGTTGCGTTGGCTTAACCGTTTTCTTCTCGGGGCGCTCAAAACACATACAAAGAAAGGCATACGCTTTTCGCGGTAGACCCACACTAAAAGATGTCAAGCGTCGGCTTCGAAACGGGTCGTTTCGCGAACTGGATGAAACGGAAATGTACTCAAATGTAACTGAAATGGAGCAGTTATTGAAAGCGATACAAGACAAAATATTGAGAACTACTCGGAAGATGACGGCGACAAAGAAAATAACTCGACAAACAACTTAGACGCCATATCGGAATCTTCTGGAGGCAAAATAAAAACATTGGCACAGCGAACAAATGGCCTCAAGCTTGTACCATTTTCACCGCGAACAAATAGCCTCCCGGTCAGTGTGCCATAGATTACGAAGACAAGTTTTTTTTGTCTATTTATACCTTTTTTTGTTTTTTATTGTTAAACAGTTTGTTTCTTTGTAATGGTCTGGCTTATTTCCTTTGTTCAACTAGCCATATTAGCGATCGTATATTGCCATGATCTTGTGTGTATAGTCTGTTCTAGTTTTACAAGATTTGATATTATCAGTGGAGACTGTGATCAGCGCTTTAGAACTGAAATAAATGCATGTGATGTAGTTTGAAAGGCTGTACAATTATTTGATTCTCAATGATAATAAAGACTTGATTCCAAAGGAGAAATACTGGTCTCGTTTTGCAAAAGTGTATTCACTTTAGTTGTTATTTGCGTGTGCATCGACATAGACGTGAGAGAAAAAGCTGAGACGTCTATTTTATAAAAGCAAAAAAAACGAGGAAAATTGCTGGAACATATTTGGCTAACAATATACCGAGCTCATCCACATTTTATCGTATTACCAGGAGATCTGTACGGGTCCGTAAATGATCCGCCAGGACCGCAAATGATCCGCCAGGACCGCAAATGATCCCAGAACCGCAAACGATACAAGGACCGCAAATGATCCCGTAAAAAAGTAAGGAATGTCATGGAGTGTGGAATGGTCTGGCTAGAGAATTAATGTAAAGAGCGCGCTTATTTTTATTAAAAGCTATTAAAATCGCTTTAGATCATGGCTCCCAACAGGTTTCTGCCTCATTGCAACTTTCCAGAAAGACTGAATTTTGTTTCTTACCACCCTGTTATAAATTTGCCGCATTTAACAATCATCACAAAGTAACTTGGACGCAATTCTAAACTGATCGTGACCAGGCCGGGGCCCGTTTCTCGAACCCTGCGAGCAGAGTCTCTTTCGGGTCTGCCAGCGGCCTCGATTCAGGGACATTTCGTATTGAGCATGCATGAGTTAAAAATTCAAATGTATACTAGTGTCAGTCACGCGTGGCCAGTAACTGCAAAACCACGAAACGAAAACAAGAAGTCGGAATCCTCTGGCAAACACACGCAGGGTTCGAGAAACGGGCCCCTGGTATCAATCAGCTAAGAATTGCTTCCAAGTTAGTGTTTGATGATTGTATCCGATAATTAAATGTGGCAAATTTATAACAGCGTGGAAAGAAACAAAATTCAGTCTTTCTGGAACACTGTAATGAGCCATGAATTAAAGTGAAATAAGCGCTCTTCACATTAATTCTCTAGCCAGACCATTCCACCCTCCATGCCATTCCTTACCTTTTTTCAGGATCATTTGCGGTCCAATATGTGGATCATTTGTGGTACTGTTTGGGGATCGTTTGCGGTTCTGGGATCATTTGCGGACCCGTACAGATCGCTTGCTCGTAAACACAAGTATAGGAGCTACCTCAGGTATGCGTTTAAATCTGAGCACGTGGTATGTAACACTTTTCCAAATGCGTCGATGAACAGGTAAATGTAAAACGAACGTGTTCATTAAAAAGGTCTTTTAAACTAAACGACGTTTAAAAGACAGTTTTAATGAACACCGCCGCACTTTAGATAACGCTAACACCAAATCCAAACCTGCTACAGTCGCAGAACATTTCCTCTCCTCTCCGCACAACATCTCTAAGGACATGCAATTAATGGGCCATTTCCGAGTTGCTGTTTGTCTCGGTTTTGAAGTGAGTCTTGGTGCTCAACTTTTGTCAGGGAAATTAGTTTGAATTGCATAAGAATACGCAACTCATTTGCATGTGAATGGTTGTGCACCAGGACTCGCTTTGAAACTCAGGCATGCAGCAACTCGGAAATGGGCTATTCCTATCGAAAAAAATATTTTCTAACAGAGACTCGATCCGTAAGGACAGGGAAGCTTTTTT
>OX421450.1:10429321-10434321 GCA_949126865.1 Montipora capitata
TTAATCCTTTTGCCCAACTGGTTTTCGTTGTGCCTCGACAGTGACAAGAAAATTTTGCCCTTATGTTATAAACGCGTAATTGCAATGACTTCTCGTAAAATTTGGGGGCAAATCTCACTAGCTTGTGTTTTCAGAAGTTTGTTCAAAGCACCCAAACGTTATTTAAGTGTTGAAGCGGATCTTGTTTGAAGTTCGTCCTTTCTTGGTTGCAGAGCCGTGTTTTGCCGATTCTTGTTCCAAGCCAACCTGGCGTGTTTCAATGAAATACATCAAAATGTGAATTATCTCGTTTTCAGAGAAAAAGTGGTAAAGTAGTTCAGTAAAACTCTTCTTGGACCTGGAACTAAAAAGTTTTTTTTATGTCTTCTAATTTTAACGTGATTCCTATTCGCTGGCTATTGACAGTTGACTCTGAAATGGCCTTTTTTCCTTTTCCATTCGCTCGTGGAGGGTGTCCTTGTTTTCTTTTAAAACTCATGCGGTTCAAGAAAAATTCATTGCCAAACTGGTGAATTCCAAAGTAAATTTCACTCAAAAAAACCGATATCGTACTCATCGCTTCGTGATTCATGCGATATCGCTTTTTAGCTTAAAATTTACTGTGGAATTCAGTAGTTCGGCAATGAATTTTTCTATAGAAGATAATAATAATAATAATAATAATAATAATAATAATAATAATAATAATAATAATAATAATAATAATAATAATAATAATAATAATAATAATAATAATAATAATAATAATAATAATAGTAAAATGTGGCGACATGATAAGGTAGGCCAAGTTATCCATTGGAAACTCTGTCAGAAATTCAACATCCCATGCAAAGACAAGTGGTATGATCATGACCCTGAAGGAGTTATAGAAAACGATCAAGTAAAGGTGTTATGGGACTTCCGAATTCAAACAGACCATCAAATTGAGCATAATAGACCTGATGTAGTTGTTCTTGATAAGATAGAAAGATCGTGTTATGTGATAGATATCGCGTGCCCTTTTGATACAAGAGTGCTGGAAAAAGAACAAGAGAAAATGGAAAAATACCAAGAATTAAAAAGAGAGATTGGGAAAATCTGGAGCTGCCGAAAAGTAATTGTCGTACCAATTGTCATTGGTGCACTAGGGACGTTCAGCAAAAATTTGAAAACATCGTTGAAGAAAATTGGACTAGATTGCACGGTATTACTACAAAAAGCCTCCTTGTTGGGAACGGCAAGAATCTTGAGAAGAACACTAGACACCTAAGGCCATAGGTCGTGGCTTGATGCCTAGTTTACAAACCACGTTAACAACATATCGTGTGAATGAACGAAATAATAATAATAATAATAATAATAATAATAATAATAATAATAATAATAATAATAATAACACCTTTATTACCGTGTCAATGTATTTGGCTCATAGAGCTCATTGGGGACACCTACTATTACAAAATTAATAGAAACTATGTACAGTATCATAATAAGTAACAATATAGCTGATAAACTATGCATTAAAATTTAAAATTTTTTTAGAAATATTAAAAATATTTAGATAACATAAAAAATGCTTGTACAATGCAGATAATTATAAAAAATCACGTGCTGCAAAGATTGCAAAGAAAATGATTTAATTAATAAAGAAGCAACCGGAAACATCAAAACGAGGACAATTTGAAACCTTTTATTTTCACAGGCAGTAAGACTAAATAACTAGGGAGCTTCGCTTTTAGGCTAGGCAAAATCTATATATTTATTATGAATGTAGGAAATGAAATCCACACTGCTTTATCAAGCTTGTCGAGACAAACATATTTAATGTTAACGGAATTACCCGCAGAAGTCATAGCGTTCAACACAACTTTTCAGATTCAATACAGCTCAAGTCATACTGGTAATGTACATGGAAGTTGCACAATCGATTTTTCTTACAGTGTCTTTGATAAGTATTTTCCAAAATTTGATCACAGAGAATTATAATTCTTCTATTTTGACAATTGAGTGCATATATATCTGTGAGTATTTAAATTAAAACAAATGGTATATTTGAAATATTTGATTCTCGTGCTATGGATTTATTTGGTATGGCCATCCTTTAGCTCACCTTCGTTTCTCTTTCATTTTTTTCCGCAAAAGATATTTTGATGAGTCATTTCGTTTCATCTTAAACCGTTCAATTAGCGTTTCCTTTCTCAAACACTGACAAAAAGTACCAATCGATGCGCAAAAAAATAATGTGCTTAATAGTCATTTTGGAATAAATACACTATTTTTACCTCGTTTACATGGTCCGTTGGTCATTGTCACCACATTTAATGAAGATAATCTGGGTCCGGGTATTCACTACATACACATTCGAACATCATGAGAAGCGCAGTATAAGGCCGATGTAAGAAGGAGAGACTTCTCTCTTTTGTTTGGGCAAAATTAACCATACACCACTGTATTTTTGCAGGCCCGAGTTTAGGCTAATTGTAGCCTCTTGTTAAGTATAGTTGCGTTTCCACATTCAGAAAACGGACTGACAATCTTAACAGAACAGTAATATCTAGTTTAAAATCGAGAGTTTCCGTTGACTGCGGTGAGAATTTTGGCAGGAAAAACCTTTTCATAAGCCCCCAAAAATGTTGCTTCTTTGATTTTATTTTATGCGTTGGCATTTAAGATTAGGCTGTCTCGTCTCGGGTAGTCGAGCCAAACTGTTTACATGAGAAAACGTTGTCTCGGCTACCAGGGTTACCCTATCTGCCGAGACGAGACATTTCGCCTCCCCGAGTTGTCTCGCCCACCTCATGTAAACGGTTGATAGAAATTTTTAAACAAATGAGTGGAAAAATATCTCGTCCATGGTAACTCGAGGGGAGAGTTGTCTCGGGTACCCGAGACCATAAAAACAGGGCCATAGAATTGCGGACTTTTTAAAATTTACTTTCCGTCAAACAACGGGTCACATCCAGCGTTGTGATTGGCCGATTTCGTAACGTACGTAACATATTCAAACCGAATTTGCCCGTCCACAGCTGCTCCCGTCCACACGTATCCGGATTCGTTCTAGTGTCCAGGACTCTTTTGTGACTATTGTCAACAGAGCATGCGCCATCAGACGTGCAAGTTGGCGGCTAGAGAAGAGAGAACATTTCATTTAGGCGACCATGTTGGATATATACGCTGTAAAGACTGGATCTGAGTTTGTAACGTCATCAGATCTGAAAGTATCCGGATTCGACCGTCCACGCGATTCCTAATTCTTTGTGTATTCAAAACGTTCTACTCTGGAGAGCGGATTAAAAAAGTTGCGGATTCGCGTGCCGGATTCGTTGGATACGTGTGGACGGAAGGCGAATACGCAAAGATAAAGTTGCGGATTAAAAAATCCCCTCATTCGTGTGGACGCGGTTTAGTCGTTTCTAACTGAAACGTCAGTTTAGCGAAACTGCCCCTAAAAACACCGTCGGCGGCAGCAAAAAGCGAAACCACTGGTTGCCCCTTGAAAGATGAAACTCCAGAGTATACGTGCTTGTCTGTGACAGTGGCACAGAACTGATTGCAATGATCTTAGTCTTGTCTGTTAATTAATGGAGATTTTTGAAGTATTGGCAGCTTTCCAAACACTTTCTTAGCATATTAGAATTCAAGGTTAATTTTGTTTGTACTCGTGGGTTTAGTGTGTAATTCTGTTAGTTTTGAGATTTATGTTAGCGGGACGGTGGGGTTGGAAAAACGTAGAAAATACTGATACTGAGTCAATTTAGTGAATTCTGACCTTGGTCCGATCCACACCTGCATAGCTTTGCTGAAGAAAAAAAGCTCCTACCTATTAAGCAGTTAATCAGTTTGCGTGGAGAAATAAATACCACGCAATAATGTTTTTTCAGTTGTGTTTGGATTAATACATTTCTAATTTGAACATGATTGTGTCCCATAGCAATTTGTCTCTTTAACACGAGAAGAAGAAAATAAATTAAAACGGAGAGAAAAACAAAAACCGTTCGCGAACGTTTTATCGGTAGACTGATCGAAGTTTTACTTTAAGTGATGGGGCAAAACTCGCATTGCAAATTTTTTGGTAAATAAAAAGTAATAGCTCTAGTTTCTACAGTTTTGACTGAGATAGAGGAATGAGATTTTCTTTAAGTAGCGGCGAGAACGGATCAATAGACTGTTGAGTTACGAAAACGAATGAAATGAAATTCCCTCGTTTTTTGACGAAAAGAAAAATTGAAAGTTTTGTATATTGATTAATTAAACTTAATTTCACAAAAGTCAGTTAAGCAAACTCTTTAGAGGCTCAACAGTGGTTCTGTATTTCGTTTCCAGAACGTGTATGCACACCTGCCGGCCTGCGTCATAATACAGTTGAAATTAATATCGTTCTTTGACTGTAGAGAATCTGTTGACTGGAAGAAAGGTTCTTTCTAGTATTTCTCTGGATTCACAAGGCTTTTTCCCCTTTTCATTACTGAGAGGAAGATGAAAGGCTTTCTCTACGTTTCGCTATCGCTTCTGACCATTTTTCAGGTCGTGCTGTCCCAAAACGTGGATTGGCTCAATATCTCGGAAACCCAGCTCCTGCAGCTCAGAGGTGAACATCTAGATCAAAAGTCAGACATCTTTTTCCTCATCGATACCTCTGGCAGTCTGTCTGGCAGCGACTTTAACGAAGAAAAAAAATTCATAACCAATCTTCTGAACGAGTTGAGTGTCTCCAATGATGCTACTAGGGTTGAAGTGATCCCGTTTGGAACTACTGCGAGTATTTACATTGACCAGATTTCCTCGGCCTCTATAACGAAGAACAAATGCACCTTCAACGCTAAATTTAATCAATTGAATAAAAATATGAACGGAATCATGACCAACATGAAAGACGCGATTAATCTGGTAAAACAGGTGTCTTTCGGTACCTTGAGCAAGGAAAAGAGAGTACCCCTGGACTCGTTCAAGACAACGGCAATCCTGATAACGGATGGCAGGTGGAACACACCTTGGAGAGATCCAAGTCCAGTTTCGCTAGC